>JAXIVJ010000156.1:0-372078 GCA_036785665.1 Chirona hameri | reverse complement strand
CCAACTGTTGTCGGTACAATGGTCTAGGTAGGGATCCAGGGAAATCTGGAAAAATAATGGTCCAGACTACGTGCAGCAACCATTCAAGAGATGTAGTGCACCGAGTTGTAAATGGTAACGTTTCGCTGTTATTCAACGCTGGCATTTACTCTACTCGCCCTGCAGGCTGAATATCCCCGACACTGGCAATGTATTCGGATTGCGAGCCCACGCACCATTGCGCTACACCACCCGTTGTCACCGTCGTTATATTTGTCATCAAATGTCAGTACGCAATGTATGGATTTACTGCATCTCTTATGGCGTATATTGCTATCTGACATTGTCTTGTCCTCCCATCCTTCCCCATATATAGCGATTTCCTTTCAGTACGAGCACGTTATGGCGTGCTCGTACAGTAATTGCCGGCGGTGAGACCTCTCGACCTGACCTGACTCTGACCTACCTGACCTGAACTGAACCTGACTGACCTGACCTGACCATGACCTGACCTGACCTGACTTGGCGGCAGGACGGGTCGGAGCTGAGCGTTTCCGCCCCGGCTCGGCGGTGGACCTCTCGACCTGACCCTGACCTGACCTGACCTGGACGGCAGGACGGGTCGGAGCTGAGCGTGTTCCGCTCCGGCTCGGGCGGTGGACCTCTCGACCTGACCTGACCTGGACCTGACTGACCATGACCTGCGGGCAGACGGGACGGAGCTGAGCGTGTTCCGCTCCGGCTCGACGGGGGACTCTGACGACCTGACCTGACTGACCTGACCTGACCTGACATGACCTGACCTGGCGGCAGGACGGGTCGGAGCTGAGCGTGTTCGGCCTACGGCTCGGCGGTGGACCTCTCGACCCTGACCTGACCTGACTGACCTGACCTGACCTGACCTGACCTGCCTGACCTGGCGGCAGGACAGGGTCGGAGCTGAGGCTGTTTCGCTCCGGCTCGGGCGGTGGACCTCTCGACCTGACCTGACCTGACCAGACTACCTGACCTGACCTGACCTGACCTGACCTGACCTGGCGGTAGAGAGGGTCGGAGCTGAAGCAGAGCGTGTTCCAGCTCCGCTCGGCGGTGGACCTCTCGACCTGTCCTGACCTGACCTGACCTGACCTGACCTGACCTGGCCTGGCGGCAGGACGGGTCGGAGCTTGAGCGTGTTCCGCTCCGGGCTCGGCGGTGGACCTCATCGACCTGACCTGACCTGACCTGACCTGACCTGACCTGGCGGCAGGACGGGTCGGAGCTGAGCGTGTCCGCTCCGGCCTCGGCGGTGGACCTCTCGACCTGAACCTGACCTGACCTGACCGACCTGACCTGGCGGCAAGGACGGGTCAGAGCTGAGCGTGGTTCCGCTCCGGGCTCGGCGGTGACCTCTCGGCGCCGGGGCAGCCTGCGGGTCAGCCGGCTGACCGGGGACGACTCCGGCCTGTACGAGTGCCGCGTCCACAGCCCGCTCGGCCACGGACCTCGGCACAAGTTCTATACTCAACGTCGAAGTGAGCAGACCACCATGTCATCCGTCGCACAACACAGCACATGGCGAATGGCTGTGTAGGCTGGGCTGGCGGCCGAGGTTGGGATCCCGGAGTGTGTGTTGTCAGTGGGCGAGGAGTCGAGACGATTGCCACGATTTTTGTTGTCCGAGGTTTCCTGCGTGTTGTAAGATTCAGTTGGTGTGGCTGACGATTGGAGTGTCCGAGGTTTCCTGGCGTGTTGTAAGATCAGTTGGTGTGGCTGACCAATGGAGTGTGACAAAATCCCGCGCCCGCCGCTGCAACCGGGGCCGGCGTGGGGTCTATCCGACTATACACCGCCGCCCCCCCCTGACCCGTCATCTGCTTATGCCGCGCTGTACCGGTGGTCCCGTGGGTCTATCGACTATACCGGGCCCCTGACTCAGTCACCTGCTATGCCGCGCTGTACCGGGGTCCCCGTGGGTTCTAGTCGACTATACCGGCCCCTGACTCCGTCCACCTGCTATGCCGCGCCTGTACCCGGGGTCCCGTGGGGTCTATCGACTATACCGGCCCCTGACTCCGTCACTTGCTATGCCGCGCTGTACCGGGGTCCCGTGGGTCTATCGGACTATACCGCCCCTGACTCAAGTCACCTGCTATGCCGCGCTGTACCGGGGTCCCGTGGGTCTATCGACTATACCGGGCCCCTGACCCCGTCACCTGCTATTGCCGCGCTGTACGGGGTCCCGTGGGTCTATCGACTATACCGGGCCCTGACTCCGTCATCTGCTATGCCGCGCTGTACCGGGGTCCCGTGGGTCTATCGACTATACCGGCCCCTGACTCCGTCACCTGCTATGCCGCGCTGTACCCGGGGTCCCCGTGGGTCTATCGACTATACCGGCCCTGACTCCGTCACCTGCTATGCCGCGCTGTACCGGGGTCCCGTGGGTCTATCGACTATACCGCGCCCCTGACCCCGTCACCTGCTATGCGCGCTGTACCGGGGACCCGTGGGATCTATCGACTATACCGGCCCCTGACCCCGTCACCTGCTTATGCCGCGCTGTACCGGGGTCCCGTGGGTCTATCGACTATACCGGCCCTGACTCCGTCATCTGCTATGCCGCGCTGTACCGGGGTCTCCCGTGGGTCTATCGACTATACCGGCCCCTGAACCTCCGTCACCTGCTATGCGCGCGCTGTACCGGGTTTTTCCCGTGGGGCCTATCGACTATACCGGCCCCTGACCCCCGTCACCTGCTATGCCGCGCTGTACCGGGGGTTCCCGTGGGGTCTATCGACTATACCGGGCCCCCTGACTCCGTCACCTGCTATGCCGCGCTGTACCGGGGGTCCCGTGGGTCTATCGACTATACCGGCCCCTGACTCCGTCGCCTGCTACCCTTGTCCGAACAGAGTCGCACGAGCAGAAGCCGGAGATCGTGGTGAAGAGCCGCGGAACCCACTGTGAGCGAGGGGCGGCCAGGTGTCGTTGCAGTGCCGCATCAGCGGACCCCCCGCCCATGCACGTCAAGGTGGTCAGGTCGCGGGTCACGGTCAGGGTCGGGGGTTTCTCCGCTGTCATCACGTGCTGGGCGCGTCCGTACCTCGCAATGGGCGTGGTGGTGCGGGCGTCTCCGCGGCGCGGTGCTGGAGGGACGTGTTTCGGCGCACAATGCCGACCTCAGTCGTGACGGTGCCGTGCGTGACGTGACGGGCTGTGATGGCGTGACGGCCGCTGTCGGCGGACCGCTCGGCGCCGATTCCGCCAGAACGTGATGTTTGTGTAGGCAATTTCAGCCGGCCGGCCGACTTGTCTCATCTCCGGCGCGTCATCGTCCCGCGGCGCTGACAAGTGGCGCTGGAGGGACGCGCCGCGCCGACTGTCTCTCTCCGGCGCGTCATCGTCCCGCGGCGCTGACGAGTGGCGCTGGAGGGCCGCGCCCGACTGTGGAGAGATGTCCGGGAGAGGTGTCTCCAAGATGGAGCTTATTCACGGCGCTATCTGTGGAGACATAACTTCCGCATACACCAGTGCCCGTTACCTGTTTATATATCCCCGTCACTACGTCTGCGTCTATTCTAGACTCCCTATTATTTTTCCTATCTTGTCAAGATCAACTGAAATCCGTTGCACCAAACGTTGCTCTCATAAATCACAGCAGCCTTGTATATCAGAGCAGGCAGCTGACGACAATGGCGTTGACGGCCATCATGTTTGTGTGAGACGACTGATGGGCGTCGCTCGAGTGCTTCGCACCGAACATCGCCCGTCCATCCGCAGAGATGAAACAAGTGATGAAAACTCACCACACCATTACGAAATATTTTGTGGAGCCACCGTATCTGCGGTGCTCGGAATCTTTAGATAAATGAGTACATTTTGTGCGCTGTTTTAAAAGCACAATAGTGTTTCGTAATTGTAGATGATATCGTATTGGAGATCGTACAGCGTAGTTGTCCCCCCGTTTCACGTGTTGCGGTCGGTAAACATCCCGCGCCCGTCTCCGTCTACCACCGGCAGTGGCTGAAGCTGCTGTAGTTGTCCCCGTTTCACGTGTTGCGGTCGGTAACATCCCCCGCGCCGTCTCCGTCTACCACCGGCAAGTGGCTGAAGCTGCTGTAGTTGTCCCCCGTTTCACGTGTTGCGGTCGGTAACATCCCCCGCGTCGTCTCCGTCTCCCACCGGCAGTGGCTGAAGCTGCTGTAGTTTCCCCGTTTCACGTGTTGCGGTCGGTAACATCCCCGCGCTCGTCTCCGTCTACCACCGGCAGTGGCTGAAGCTGCTGTAGTTTGTCCTCAGTTTCACGTGTTGCGGTCGGTAACATCCCCGCGTCGTCTCCGTCTCCCACCGCAGTGCTGAAGCTGCTGTAGTTGTCCCCCGTTTCACGTGTTGCGGTCGGTAACATCCCCGCGTCGTCTCCGTCTACCACCGGCAGTGGCGGAAGCTGCTGTAGTTGTCCTCAGTTTCACGTGTTGCGGTCGGTAACATCCCCGCGTCGTCTCCGTCTACCACCGGCAGTGCTTGAAGCTGCTGTAGTTGTCCCCCCGTTTCACGTGTTGCGGTCGGTAACATCCCCGCGTCGTCTCCGTCTACCACCGGCAGTGGCTGAAGCTGCTGTAGTTGTCCCCCCGTTTCACGTGTTGCGGTCGGTAACATCCCCGCGCCGTCTCCGTCTCCCACCGGCAGTGGCTGAAGCTGCTGTAGTTGTCCCCCCGTTTCACGTGTTGCGGTCGGTAACATCCCCCGCGCCGTCTCCGTCTCCCACCGGCAGTGGCTGAAGCCTGCTGTAGTTGTCCCCCGTTTCACGTGTTGCGGTCGGTAACATCCGGCGCCGTCTCCGTCTACCCCCGGCAGTGGCTGAAGCTGCTGGACCCGCATGACGTGCCGGCGCTCAGGAACGACCACGGACGCCCGCCAGCTGGACAGCCACCAGTACCGGGTGATGAACGGCAGCGACACGGTCACCAGCAGTCCGGAACCAGTACCTGATCAAGCTGACGCTGCGCCACGTCCGCCTCAGCGACGCCGGACAGTACGTCTGTCTGGGCGCCCAACAACGCGGCTTCACCGTGAGGCCAGCCTACCTCACCGTCCGCGGCGTCCGTAAGTGGTCTGATGCGCGCGCACACACGGCACACGACAGGACACTATGTATTCGCTGGATGTTCGCACTTCATGTATCACCGGCACTAAACATTTGCTGAGGGACTGAGAAACAGCTAATCTTCCAATATCGGCGATTTGGGTCGATACCGTTATGTACCGGTGTTTCAGTCGGGCGGTTATTCGTATGTTGATTGAAGTGTGCCGTGTCCATGCGGTCGAGTGACCTGAGCCGGGCGGTTTGCTCTGTTGCAGAGACGTACCCGTTCCCGTCGCAGTCCAACAGCCACGTGTACCTCATGATCATCGTGCCGTGGCGATCGTGGTTGTGCTGGCGCTGGCCGCCATCTGCTGTCTCTGCCAGCGCCGCAACTGTCCCCAGGTCAGTCAGACAACCAGGCGGTCAGCGGCATCAACGCTGGATTGGGAGGTCACAGGACAACGTGCCTGTGGGCGGAGGTGGGTACTCTGTCTGGCCACAATCTGTCACATCATCGAAGGTCTGTATCAACGTATTGTGAGGTTGAGGTTATTGTGAGGTTGTTAGTGCTCTGTGAACAACGACAAGTAAAGAATTCTGACCAATTAGACGAGGTAAAAATTTAGACGGCAACTTGACATAGGCATGTGCTGGGCATAGTTGCCATGCATGGCACAAGGCTGGTCGGTTGTCAAACGATCGGGCCGGCCCCGGCGACGCTTCCATGAGCCGTATGTGATCACCATTGCGCCTGCGGTGGCTGTCCGTGGTCCGGCTGCCGTTGACTGCTGACGCTGACTCTCCGCTGGCTGCTGCCGCCGCCGGGGCTTACTCAGTAACCGCTGTGTCTGTGCTGCCGTATCGCTGTACTGACGACTGACCCCCGCTCGCTGGACCGCCGCGTAGTCGCCGCCGGGTGTATGTCGGCCCGCCCGCCGTCCCGCCGTCCCGCGCTGACCGTAACCACCGATCCGCTCTGCTGCAGCTGCCCGACCGAGGCCAAATCGGACGCCGAGGCCGCGCTGATGGGAAACCGGATCATGACCCAGCTGCCTGGAGCTAAACAGCGGGCAGAGCTGGGCACAGGTAAAGGCCGGGAGCTAAACAGCGGGCAGAGCTGGGCCCAGGTAAAGGCCGGCGCACCACACCCCGTACCCCGGGCCCCCGGTGCCGTGACAGAACCGCGGCCTGTTCGGGAGGGGGCGGAGCGCAGGCGTCGGAATGAAACCGACGGGCCTGTAGGTGATCTGTGGGATGCGTGTTCCGCTCTCCACTGGCCAACTAATCAGTTTGACTGGACAATGACTTGTTCCCACTTCTGCCGTGTCGCCCGCTCTGACGACGCCCGATTGAGACACGGCCACTATCTCCGGCCATTGTGACAAATGGCGATAAGCCCGACTCGGCATTGACTTAAGTGGGTGAAACATATGCAGATTGCCACGGATTTGGTCGCACGTTCAATTCAAAGCGATAACATTTATGATAAGGACACGCTCGCATTGTTAAATATGGAAATGGGGGTTGTCGAAGGAGGAAACTTTATACACGAATCTTGCAAGGAAAATGGGATAAAAGGAAACGTAGTGTTCACACAACATTAGGAAAAGCAAAAAACTGTAAAGTAAGTGGATTTCCCTGTAGCCAAAAACGCATTTCCACGGGAAGAATCGTTGGTGTGAAACCATAAAGACCTTTCAAAATGTCTCTTGAAAGGGGATCTTGATAGTTGCCTTGATTTCAGGAGGGTACCCGGAGCTTCTCAAGTAAAATGAACCACTTCCTGGTGATAACGTTACAACATTTGCTCGAATAACATTGTATATTGCCGTGCAAAAAATAACAAAAATGTACAAAATCAAGATCAGAAATGTTTGACTCCCACCTAGCACATATTACATATTTGCATATATACATATTACATATTGCATACAAAATAAGCCGTTTGGACCTGCCATGTAGTAGAAAACCAAAGCCAAAAAAATATTGAAAGACGTTTTTTGTGATATATTTATTTATGAATTTAATGGTGCATGCATTATGTGATCCACGTAATATCACCAGACATGCCAATATGGATGTTAAACAAAACGATCTCGGAATCCGGGAATATTTATCACAAAGTCTCACAACAGATCAAGAACCCACCGAACTTGACAAATTTCAACAAATTATTCTTGGATCCCAGCTGATCTCTCGATGAAAGTGAGTCACTAATCTTGGATCCAACAGGATCCTGTGATACAACGTAGAAGTGGATCCGCGATGATCATGAATCTCTAAATCCTATAGCATCTGATGCTAAAATGTTGTGTAGTTTTCGTGTCTCATGCAAATTGTACCGATATTTATTAGATTTACTCGGATCATTGAAAATTAATAATAAAATGCAATATTTCAAAGATATAGGAGACATTTTAAATCCTTCTCTGGGTTCCTGTTAATCTCTCGACCAAAGTTTGGGAAACGGATCTGGGATCCGGTGAATCCCTCAACAAAGTTATTACTGAGATCTCTAGTTCCAGTGGATGGTTCAACTTCAAGTACTGCAGCAGATCCAAGATCCCTGGATCTGAATCTACATCCTAGGGATCGAATCCCGCAAAGCGTTTTTGGAATCAACGCACATGTCTACATTTCATCTGGATATGCTCTTGTGTAGAGTAAAGAGGCAGCAATATGAAGGTCGGTATAACTTACGCTGTGGGAATTGCAGAGGCAATGTCATTCAAACGTGATCTTTTCAAGGGCGTAATTCATCACCATATGAATAATTTACAAGGAAATGTGACTAAAATTCGACTGCAATTCGAATGACTAAGCGATGAGATTTGCTGTCCGTCACTCATGCCTGTGCTACTCTGTCAAGTCCGTTACTTTCCTTCCTATGTTACCATTCGATGAAAACTCAGGGCTATGATGAACTCACCAAGAATCAGGTATTGTTCGGACTGCGCCTTGTCCGGACTTCTGCGAATCATCCCTTATATCACATACCTATATGCAACGTGGAGGGCAAGTGGTGTTTATTTGTTCATTTCACATAAGCAATCCACAGGTACAATACCCAATTACGGATGCAGTCCGTTGTGTTAAAACAATAAATACATCATCAACACAGCATACACATACACACGCACACAAACACACACTACCACGCTCGTACAGGAACTCCCAGTGACCCATGGCGGGGTGATCGGCTATGACAGGAACGTACCCGACCTGCTGGCAAACCTGCGTACGTCTGATTGATGATACTAGCGGAGGAAGAAGTCTACTGATCGAATGTCCTGTAGAAAGCGGTTGCAGGTTATAGGAACGCGAGTAGGGAATCCCGTTTTTACATGTCTTATTTATTCATAATTCAGTTCAATAAATAATGTCCACCGATAATGAAGCAAGTTAAGACAAATAAACTATATGTATTCCAAGTATTTCAGTGGCAGTGAACTTGTTTGATTTGATAGCTGCACTGCCAGCCTGGTCCACCTCCACCACTTTGGATGTCTGTGTAGCACGCGAACGAGACGCTGGCCTGTGGTGTACGTGTCGGGGGTGACGTATGTGCAGTAACCATGCCTGCTACCGTTTCGTGCATATCAGTGCTAGTTGCTAATCGCAATTCGTAAGAGACCATCAACAACGAGGTAATATCCCACGTGCAGATTGATCGGCTCGTTTGCCATCTGCTGACACGGGCGCCGCTCCGTCCGTCCGCAGGCTCGTCAGAGACATCTCGCGGCGGGCCGATAGGCTGCCAGTGCGGCGACCTCACCACGGGCGGCGCTACGACCCGCTTCCGCCGCCGCACCCGACACCGACGCCCTCCGACCACACGTACATGATGGCGCCGGTGGGCTCGTGCAGCCTGAGCAGCCGACGCAGCGAGCCGAGCTCGGCATCGGGCCAGAGCTGCTGCAGCTGCGCGCCGACCGTGCCGCCTGCCATCGAGCCGCCGCGCCACCTGCAGGCGCACTACAGCCACCACCACCACAAACACTTGCATTACGTGTGCTGACAGCCGCCGGCCGGACAGATGTGAGGCGTGAACCGTGCGCGCCGGACGCTGCCGCATCGGGACGCCGTGTGGAGAGAGAGAAGAGAGAAGGAGAGAGAGAGAGAGAGAGAGAGAGGAGAGAGAGAGAGAGATAGAGAGAGAGAGAGAGAGAGAGAGAGAGAAGAGAGAGGAGAGAGAGGAGAGAGAGAGAGAGAGAGACACGGAGACGGAGACGGAGGAGGCGGAGAATGAAGCCGCGCCATCGCCCAGCTAGTCATTACAATACTTATTGTCGCGTGGGTGTTCAGTACAGTGTACGCCAGCGCGATAATCGTACTGTGGAGGTGTATGTGTGTGATTGTGTGTGTGTGTGTGTGTATTTATGAATAATGCGGGCCGGTCGCCCACCGTGCCTGGTGTCTTTAACAAGTTAAGTGTCATGTTGCGTCGCCCTGTTTAGATCCTGCTTTCAAGCCTACATGTTTTTTGTATGGGAATACATCTTGTGGTATTGTTTTCCCAGTTGTCTTTGAACATGGCGATCTCCATGATGGTACTGAATCAGCTGTGTTTCCGAGAAAACCGCGATGACTTCCATTTGACGACGCCATCACGTCAGACAGCTAGGCATATAATGCGGATCTCGGACAACATCCTGGTGAACATTGATACCGGCTGCGTTACGTCAGTATCAGGAGCGGGTGTACCTTCTTACTCGTAGACCGCTGTGTTAGTGTGTTACGTCAGTATCAGGAGCCGGTGTACCCTTCTTACTGTAGACCGGCTTGTTAGTGTGTTTACGTCAGTATCAGGAGCCCGGGTGTACCTTCTTACTGTAGACCGGCGTGTTAGTGTGTTACGTCAGTATCAGGAGCCGGGTGTACCTTCTTACTGTAGACCGGCTGTGTTAGTGTGTTACGTCAGTATCAGGAGCCAGTGTACTTCTTACCGGAGACCGGCTGACTGGCCTTCATTTATATACAAGAGTTAGGCACAGAGGCGGCGGATTGCGGGGGGGTGGCAGGTACCCAAATGCCCCCATTCGAAAATCCTGGGGGGCAAAAATGGTCATTTTGCCCCCCAGATTTTGGCACGCTCATTATCTCACGTTTGCAGCTGATGACGTATTTTTCCGATTTCGTCCTAACCAATCTTAGACTTAGTGCAATTATTTTTACTTGTGTTTTGACGACGAATTAACATCCATTATAACGATCAGTGAATCACTGTCCAGATGTGTATCACTATTTAAAACAAAACAAAATAGTAAATTATGTTTATTAGCTTGGCGAAAATCGACATATGGGCATTCCACAGTAAGACAACAACAAAAAAAAAGCAAATTTGCCGTCCGACCATTTTTAATTTGTTGAAAAGTTGTGCACTTTATCATTTCAAGGGCGGGGAATTCTTGGTGGTGGCCAAACAAAATCCCCCCCCCATTTTGTATTTATTCTTCTCAAGATACAGCCTTCCGTATTTCCCAAGTTCACTGTGCAGGCCTAATTTTGACGACCAATAACTCGAGACTAAAAAGAGATTTGATAACTTTTTTATCAGGATTAGTACGAATAACATTTTGGCAAACAGGGCGCAGCCAGACCTTCGGCAAGGGGGGCACGGCATCCCCAGGGGCCCCTCGGCCAAAGCCCCCCCCCCCCCTAAAAATCGCGAAATGGTATCTCCTCGGATTTAGTTGCTTCTATATTTGGGACTAAATGAAACTAAATGAACTAAAATGAAACTCAAACTAAATGATCGCGAAAAAGCCGAACAGGACCATGTTGAACAGACCACATGTGTAGGTTGACTGATAAGTACGTAGTCTGATACAAAAAATAATGTGTGGCAACTGACTCCCTTTGGCACCATGTGAAGTATTAACATGCGCACCGACGTGGTATCAGCCCACCTCAGGTTTTCGTAAATATTGGGAAACGGCCGCGCGCCAAACTTAGCATAGCTATTTGGGCATCAATTATTGTAATTTTGTATCTCGAGTCATCTCAGGTCAGATCAACAGCTCACGTTAAGTGACCCCCACCTCCAGCAAGTTTTTGAAAGTTTGTGTCTAGTGCCAAAGCATAGGCGTAGGAACAGGGGGGGGACAGGCACCCCCTCCCCCCCCCCAAAAAAACATTTTGGATTTAAAAAGAGATGACTGGCTCTGCCTCAGCGGTCCTGCAGAAAATACGCGGTGGCATCACTGCGCACTTTGAAATGCCCTTACGTGCAGAAGCGGTCATTTCCAGACAAATGTGGCTACCGTGGACTTCTACCACCTTTATAAGTACGTCTTTACTATGTAATACAATTATTCTGGAAAAAACTCGTATAATCCCTTTAAAGGAAATAGTTTCACCTTCAACATTAGTCTTAAACTGAGATAGCAGTCTTGCAGCCCGTGTTGGGAAACCCCTATCTGCAAGTTTTCTTGACTGAAAAGACTCTCCAGCCTCAAATATAGACTCGCATTGGAGATGTGCCAACCGGGCCGGCCGGCGATTCGCTTGCTAGCACCAGCTGCAAGCTGATTGGCTGATGGTATAGCCACTGCCCGGGCTAGAACCAGTACAACATTCTTTCGCCAGCACCGCATTCCTTCGCCAAAAACTCAAATATTTTTTTACCCACACGATTTTATTATAATTTGTAATACAATTTATTTTTATTATTGTCAAAAATGGCTTATATCGCGCGATTCAGGACAGAAGCCGTACATTTTTATTGTTTATCAAAACTATATGCATTACTCTCCGAGTCAGAGTCCTGACGTCACGCGAATGTAAAAAATGGTTCAGCCAATCAGATTCCGAAAGTAGTCGCGTAAATATAGACTCGCATTGGAGATGTGCAACCGGCGGCCCGGCGATTCGCTTGCTAGTACCCAGCTGCAAAGCTGATTGGCTGATGGTTATAGCCTCTGCCCGGCTAGAACCAGTACAACATTCTTTCGCCAGCACCGCATTCCTTCGCCATAAACTTAAATACTTTTTTTGCCCAACACGATTTTATTATATTTTTCAATACAATTTCTTTTATATTGTCAAAAATGTACTTCTGTCCTGAATCGGCCGCGATATAAGGCATTTTTGACAATATAAAAAGAAATTGTATTAAAAAATATAATAAAATCGTGTTTGGTAAAAAAATCAAAGGTGAACTATTTCCTTTAATGGCGTTCGTCGGACGACTGAATCATCATGTGTGGACGTCACACGATTATGACCAATCAGAGGGCAACACGTATACATAGAGTTATTAGTTTTTTTAAGGTATTTATACAACTTTTTTAGAAAAAATAACATCACCATCGTCTTTTTTATTAAAATAATATATAGAAGTAAAAAAAAATATATGGTTACGCGACATGAAACTTGTCCATTGCTTATACAAATTTGGAAAATGGGAAAATGAATTCCATTAACCCGCGAGTTACTGGGGTATATTTCATAACGCGACTTACTGGGGGGGGGGGGGCTCATTTTTGCCCCCCTCCCCCCCTCGGATCTCCGGAACTACCTGGACCGAATGTAAAAATTCAACGGCATTCGATAGCCCTGGGAAATTTATCGAGGGAAACCATAATATTGTTGACTCGGGGGTCACCGATGACGTCACAGGTCAGGTCAAGTACAAAAATGTTTGACCGTGTCAAAAGTCTCGATTGATGGAATTGTCGCGCAAAATTGCGATATTAAACGCATAAGCTGTCGATAAATCGGTATGGTTTCGTGGTGTCTGACACTTCTAAGTACCTTTCTAGCTGTTTATGACCTTGGATCAGGTCAAGGTCATCCGAGGTCACGAGGGGTCAAACTGCAGATTATGGTCATTAGGCGTTGTAACACATGTTTATGAGTTTGTTTTTCGTCTAGAACGCGACAAATGACCTTAGAACATTGTTTGTCCCATATAAATAGAAGTAAAAACCAAAAATAGAAATGCGTTTTTTATGCATAGTAATGCTGTGAGAAGTGGTCGATTTTTGTCATTTAAAGGTCATAACTCAGTCATTTTTGAAGATATCGACTTTAAATTGGTACACATATTCATCGCATACGTCTCGATCACATATATTCCGGATTTTGGATAATTCTGATTTTTATTGAATATTTTTGTAAAAACAAAAAGAATTGTATTTGGATTTCTCAAAATTTTCTATTTAAAAAAACTCAAAAATCCGAGATAGCAGTTTGATAGCCCGGTCTATTGTCAGTAATTTGATTGAAGACAATTGAGTTTATCTCAAACCATCGTACCTTTGACAGCGTTTTCTGCCAACCATTATTTTAGCAACAAAAAACGAAGAACATGACGTCCCGCTGACGTCATTCCCGGTTGATTTATCATAGACCTCATATTTTCCTTTTGCCAACATGTGTATAATTGATGTGAGAGAGGTAAAGTTTGGTAACGATACCGGTGTTCGTTAGGAGTTATTGCAAAATAACGGGAGGGGGAAAATAGCCCGGCCCCCCCCCCCCCCCCCCCCCAGTAAGTCGCGGGCCAAGTGTCTGTCAGACTCAGAGGCTCTCTCTCCTTGGCGGTAATTGATGGCCACAGACCCCAATCCCTTCATAAAATATTAACTTGCAAGCGGGCTACATGTTTAGCTAGTCTGCGAGTTCCGAAAAAGGCGACGCGAACGCAAGACGCGGACATCGGCACCCGGAAGCTGCTCCAGCGTGTGCCCGACTTGCTGGACCGAAGAGCTAATAGTGGGGACTAGGCCAGGACCATCTCCCCAAGCCAACTCCCACCAGGCTCCTCCAGATCCACAGGGACCATTTATGCGCGGAAAAGTCGTTCTGCCTCTTGCTGCTTTCAAACCATTTGCACTATTACCAGTTGTTTGTTATAGTTCGGTACATATGTATACAGTTATTATGTATTACATATGTTCTATTGAGCGCTGACTGCCACCGATCATCGTGATTTCCTATCCGATGTTAATGCATATGAAAAACTACCTTCATTTCAATATTTGTCATCATACCGAGATGTGCAACCAGGAAAAGGGGTCAGCTGAGGCTTGGCTCCAATCACGGTCTGGTTCCAATATGAAAATTTCGTTTTCCCACGACTCAGGGGCGTAGCCAGGATTTTGCGAGCATACCGCATTTTCCGATAGGGGCATCACACAATGGGGCATCATCAGGTGAAGGGGCATTACTAGGGATTTGTTTAAGGGTACCGTAATTTTAACATATATATTACATATATATGTGTATATATATATATATATATATATATATATATATATATATATATATATATATATATATATATATATATATATATATATATTATATATATATTTGAACACGGTAACACTAAAGTTCAAGGTTTCCGATATATATGATAATTGAATTTTGTGCACAATTATCTGGCTGGAGTGTGCCAAGTCACTCCAAGCCGCCTTCACTAAACTAACCGTTATTACACAGGTAGCCATAGGTGTCATACAAACTGCACACGCCCTGAATGTCTTGCTGTGTGTTCATGCTTGGCATAAGCGCTCGGATGTAAAACGCCTCAATGCTCGCTACATAGGCCAGACGACTACAACCCTGTCACGTCGCCTAACTATGCATTGGCAATCTGGTGCCATAACAAAACACATGAGAGAAGTATATAATAGAGACCTAACCAGACAAGACCTCACTACAAATACCGATATACTAGCACGTTAAGCTAACCGGAACGGCTCATTATACTTGAGGCGTTTTACATCCGAGCGCTTATGCCAAGCATGAACACACAGCAAGACATTCAGGGCGTGTGTAGTTTGTATGACAGTGGCTACCTGTGTAATAACGGTTAGTTTAGTGAAGGCGGCTTGGAGTGACTTGGCACACTCCAGCCAGATAATTGTGCACAAAATGCAATTATCATGTATATATAAATATAAATATATATATATATATATATATATATATATATATATATATATATATATAATGTGTGTATATATAACTCCATGCATACAGAATAGTCATCTTTACTTAGGCACACTTCAACGCAGTTTTTTTTTTTACACAGTATCGGTTTTCTGCTGACCGCTGTAAAGTTTTCGTACGCATTGTATTCGTAGTGTTGAATGCGTTATCTAAAAGGAAATATCGTCTTGAAAAACCGGGTTTCAATAACGATATGGCAATGATTGTAATGTTACCCTTGGTGACCCAGGTAGTTCATGTTGCATAATGAGAGACGCATCTCGACGAGACGAGCACAACGGTGTTAGTGCTCGGCGCCTCCTACCGGCAGCCGCCCCTCGCGTCGCTCCTCCGTTGTGCTGTGTTTTCGCGTGTAATTAAGTTTCGGCCAACTGCAGGTTTTGTCTCATCTCAAGAAGTGGTGTTTTCGGACCGTTTGAAGATTTTTCGAGCCTTCTTTCGTAGTGATCATAGTTATTTATACTCGCCCAGTATTTTAAATAGCCATAGCCATGACCCACGCTGGACTGGCCGGCATTCTACCCGGTTTCCGAAGAGACCAACGCACCTATCACCCTGCCGCCTCGACTTCTACCGCTCCACGCTCTACCGTCGTCGCCGACACTCTGCGAGACCGTGCCGGGTCCCCGCCGGACTCAGCCCCCATGGCCATCCATCACCCACCCGCCGCCCAAGGGGCGGACAGAGGCGGAGTAAGGCGGCACTGCCGGGGGAGAAGAGCCGGTCGGATAGTCCAAGCGCGTCGACATCGGGCAAGAAACGCGGAACATCAGCGTCGCCAGGACTACGACCGCGCTTTAATCCCCCTGGCGGGCCCTGGACCCGCCCCTGGCATAGGGGAGAATCCACCAGCCCAAACCCGGTCGAGTGATAGAGTCCGGTCAGGCGGACCGGGGTTGGCGGGCGCCGGCGACACCGACGGCCGTCAGCGAGGCACCGGGGCGGCGATCCCCGTCCGTGTAGGGTGCCGTCTGCCAAACTTGAACGACAGGCATGGGATGGGGCCCCCGCCGGTCGTCCCGGAGCCGGCTGGCCCCGCCACCCGCTGCCTGGTGCAGCCGCCTCGGCTGACCCTGCGTCAGACCCGCCGCGCGGCGGCTACACAGCCGGAATCGACGTACCAACCGAATCGACGACGTACATCATCAGCATCGACGTACAGCTTCGGACATGCCAACACCCGCTCCCTAGCACCAAGAATGGATGAAATCAACCTCCTGCTCCAACAACATAATATTGACATTTTGTCCGTGTCCGAGACGTGGCTGAAGCCGAGTGTCCTGACCCGAGTGCTGGTTTTCCCCGGATATAGCATAATCAGATGTGACCGCACAAGCCAGCCCGGCGCGCGGGTCAAGGCGCGAGGCGGAGGCGTCGCAATCTTGACGAGAGACAACCTCCGCGTGACAAAACTGCATATCGGCGGCTCCGACCCCAACCTGGAGTCGCTCTGGCTGTCCGTCAGCGGTGCAGGGTGCCGCACAGTGGTGGTCGGGGTAATCTACCGACCCCCCGCCACTTCGGTGCCCGGAGCGCTCGAGATGATCGACCGGCAGCTGGGGGACGCGGTCTCCACTGGCAAGCCGGTCGTCGTCATGGGCGACTTCAACATCAATCTGCTACAACAGGACTGCCCAGGTGCACGGGGCCTCCAGCGGATCCTGAGCGACCTGGACCTCACGCAACTGGTGCGTGAGCCCACGCACCTCCACCCGACACCCACGATGCTGGACCTGGTCATAACCAACCTGACCGACTCACCTGAATCTGTCGTTGTGCTCCAGGATCAAATCGCCGACCACCAGCCGGTACTCCTCAGAGCCGGGGTGCGCAGACAACGCCCCCCGCCGCCGGCGCCGGTCATAAGGAGGCGCTGGGAGCGTGTCGACTGGGACGCCATGTGCCTGAGCCTTCTGACAGCTGACTGGGGACCACTCTACAACGCACGGACAGCTGACGAGAAGCTGACGGCATTCATGGCGGTCTGGGACGCAGTGGTCGACGAGCACTGCCCGCTCGTCACGGTGAGACGGCGCCGACCGGCGTGTCCGTGGCTGCGCGACAATCCCGAGCTGACGTCGGCGATGGAGGACCGCGACGAGGCCCGGCGAACCTGGGAGCGCACCAGAACCCCAGAAAGTCGCTGTGAATACCAGCGGCGGCGCAACACTGTGAAAAGCCAGCTCACTCGTGCCCGTCGCGACTTCCTGTGTGACTCTCTTTTATCTGACAGACAATCTTTTTGGAGTCGTCTGAAAAGTTTTGCTGTCCAACCATCACGGGGCCCCGCTTTGGGTGACGATGACGTCAGTGACCGGGCTGACGCATTCAATGAGCATTTTGCGTCCGTGGGGTCACGCATCGCCGCGGAGGTGGGGCGCACCACCGTTTCGGGCTCGCACGGACCGAGGCCTCCCCGTGTGTGCTCATCAGCCCTCGCACTACGCCCTGTAACCCTGCCAGAACTCTCGAAGGCCATTAAACGCATGAGCTCGTCAAGGGCAGTCGGTATCGATGGCGTCCCTCTCCATGCAGTGAAAAGGTGTTTTGCTGTTATTGGGCCTCACCTTCTTAATATCGTCAACAAATCTGTAACCACATGCACGTTTCCTAATGCCTGGAAAATAGCTCGCGTTGTACCTATTCACAAGTCTGGAGACCGATCCGATTTGAATAACTTCCGGCCTATCTTTATCCTGTCTGTTTTGTCAAAAATCACGGAAAAGGCTGTCTGCATGCAACTCACGTCATATCTACAGGAAAACCATATACTGTCTCAATTTCAATATGCTTACCGACCCCGTCATTCCGCGGAGGACGCCCTGATCGACGCAGTGGAGTGGATCTCAAAGATTATCGACGCAGGTGAAATAGCGTCGCTGACGACGCTCGACCTAAGTAAAGCTTTTGACAGCGTCGATCATGGCGTCCTCTTGGACAAGCTAGAATGGTACGGGGTGTGCTCAGACTGGTTCCGCAGCTATCTGCAAGACCGGAAACAAATGGTAGCGGGCGGATCAGACCTAATTCTCCCATTGACCCACGGCGTCGCCCAGGGCTCCATAGTCGGACCCATCCTCTTCCTTATCTTCATCAACGACATGTCCGCATTCCTTCCCCATGACCGACTCCTGTCCTATGCCGATGACACTCAACTCCTGGACCACTCCCCTCTCGATGTCATCAACTTATCACACCTGAAGGCCCGCGTCGAAGAGTCCATCATACACCTTCAAGATTGGTTTCTGTCCAACTGTCTCAAAATGAACCCTGACAAAACCCATTTCATCATCTTTGGTACAAAATCTTCCTTAAAAAAGACATCGAGCTTCCACATAACCTTATCACGCTCACGCATCCCGCCATGTTCCACCGTGAAGGTCCTGGGCATGGTCCTGGACCCAGGTCTGACCTGGGAGCCACATATATCGACGGTGGTTCGCAGATGCAACGCTATCCTTATATCCCTCTACAAAATTCGCCACTATTTCACACCCAAAGCCCTTGAGCTCCTGGTACAGGCTCACGTTTTCCCCCACATTTTGTACTGTCTCTCCGTTTGGGGCGGGGCCGCCCAATGCCATCTGTCACGGATTCAGAAAACTATCAACTTTGCGGCGAGACTTGTCTCTGGGGTGCGGCGCAGTGAGCACATCTCACCTGTCCTCATCTCGTTAGGGTGGCTGAGTGCGAGGGAGATGGTGCATCAGCGAGACTGCCTCAAAGTGTTTAGTGCGCTTCATGACCACAACTGCCCGCCAGCCCTGAGAGCTCTTTTTGTCAAACGATCCCAGGTATCCCAGAGGGAAACGAGAGCTGTAGCCGCGGGAGAGCTGCAGCTGGAAAGATGTCGCCTGTCAGCCACGCAGAGAAGCTTCGCATATAGGGCCGCGCGTGCGTGGAATTCTCTCCCAGCTAACATTACCGAGGTGCGGAGTCGCAGGGCGTTCCTGCGTGCCATTTGTCAGCCAACATGAATTACAATCGGATGTCCGTGTTGTTTTTCACATGCATCGTGACCGTGACCGTTCCCATAGTGTATGAGTAAATGTCTGTCACCCTTACCTACAATGTACAGGGTTCATAATACCCACTACGTGGACGAATCCTTAATAAACGAAACGGGAGTTGCATACATTTGTCTATCATGAGTTATTGGCAAAAAAAAAACGGTGACCTCGCCTGGCCTCAGCTGGCCTGGTAGGGACCGTTCAACTAAAGTTGTACCTGTGTTATCAATAGACATTTTCTCTAAAAATGTTTATGTTTAACACACGTACTGATGGGGGGGGGGGGGGGGGGGTCCGCGCCAACATCGAACCGACGAAGGGTCGGATACCCGCCCCCTATGATATTGAAACCTGCGCAGCGTAGCGACAATCTTTTTTTTTTTGTATATAGCTTCAGACATACTCTATCGAAAGTACTAAGTAAAATTTAAGTAAGGTCAATAATGAGGTCACCGAGGTCACCGAAGCTCAAATTTCGGCCATATATGGGTACCCTTAACATAGCCGTCTATATCTTGAGAACTAAAAGAGCTAGCGACGGCCGAAAAAAAGCGTTTGAAAAGAAATTGAATTTTCTGTCACTAAGGCCATCGGATTTTACCATGTCGATAGTTAGGTCAGCAGAGGCCATTGAACTTGAAACATTCTAAAAATCGCCGAATTGTTTTCAGGAATAACTTTTGACAGAAGCATGATTAAGTAATACAGTTTGCACTATTGTTTCTCTTGTCGAGACGCATCGAATGACCTGGTTCCATATCGGGTGAGACATATCGGGTGACCTGGTTAGGTCATATCCAACAATTAACCTGGCCTAGGTCAGGTCAAGATCTAGCCAGTTTGTCAAGTTCTACATCAATCGATGCGTCTCGACGAGCCAAACACAATGGTAAAAATCCCATTGATCTAACTTAATTTGGTAAGGAGTTATTGAATAAGAAAAATACGTGACATCGGGGTCACCTGAGTTGACCTCGTAGAGGTCAAGGAACAACAATGTGACATGGATCTTTGTATTTGGCACACAAATGGTTGATCTGGTGCAAACTGGTCAAATTTACCCATTTCCTATGGATTTATACGTGTTTTCATTTTCCCCCGTTGACTTCTAATGGGGAGGTCACGAAATTGACCTTACCTTAGGTCACCGATATAAAAAAACGAGATATAAGAATTGCAGGTACTTATCACTTATTTAATCCTGTGAGTTTCAAACCAACCTCTTGGTCAAACACTGTAGCTTTGGCACGAACACAAACTTTCCAAAACTTATTTGGAGGTGGGGTCACTTGACGTGCCCTTCTGACATGACCTGATATGACCCGAGGTTGAAAAGTGTGCACAATGTGGGCAATTGAAGCCCAAATAAGCATGCCAAATTTGACGGCGCTGCGCGCCGCCGTTTATCAGCGATTCACGAAAAACCTCCGGGGAGGCGGATATCCGCCCCCGTCGGTGAGCATATTACTGTCGGGCTAAAAACAAAAACTGTCGGGGGGAGGGGGGGGGGGGGGGGGGCTATTCGGCTCCCATCGTATCTTCGAAACCGCTGGACCATTTCACGCCGGGAAAGCGGCATTCGATTCCTTGCAGCTTGAACTACATTCATATATTCACAAATATGCAAAATGTTGCCATGGGGGCGGATACAGGTAGCACAAAATGGGGGGAAACATGCATTTTTAGATTATTTGCCATGGAACGTTGTTTGAACGAAATTTGTCATGTATTTCGCCATCTAATTGTATGCTTTAACATATAATCCTTTTAAAAGTGTGGGGAGATTAACACAATGGCGATCCCAGGCAATTAAAAAGGGGGTATCTAAAGATGTCACCAACACCATAATATTTTTGCAGATTTGATTTCTGTTTTGGCTGCTTATAATTACATGTGTATGCATGGAAAAGTTTAAAAAAAATGACCGTTTTTATTTTGCAGTGGCGTGCTCAGGAGGGGAAGGGGAGGGGAATTGAGGAAGCCCTTGTTCCCCGCTGAACAAGCTTTTTAGGGCGTCGCATTGCTGGATAGAAGGTGTTTGCATGCTTTTCTTTGACCTAGGGACTAGACTAGTGTAATCGGTTGCTCCCCTTTGACTGATTGCCTCGGTGCCGGTTCTGCCCAGGGCAATAACCCCTCGGGGACGGGGGCGACGCACGTGCGTGCCGGTACGAAGGCCGCCGCACGGCCCTGGCGTGCGCTTTGCCGTCGTTGTTGGTGACGTGAGATGCGATCCAGCCATTCTGCTTGACTCCAAAAATATGTCGCTGGAGTTTTTTCGGTCACCCTTGGGCAACCGAAAAAAATGAAGAAGAAAAAACGGAACGTGTGCAAGGCATTGCTGAAACAGGTTATCAAGTTTCAAGTTGACATATTTTGTTATAAAGTTACACGTCGTGGGTCCACAATTCTCCCTAATTTCATCCCTGGAGCCACCCGTAACACTGGGTCATGCGCTTGCGTCCCACCCCTGGGACCGCCTATGCCAGAACATACAATTGTGATACATGCAGATGATATTGCACGAGATAACCCACTGCAAAATATCGTTTTGAGTTACTAAACACAATGTGTGTGTGTACGGAGTCAAACACATGCCCCCCCCCCCCAAAAAAAAAAGAAAGAAAAAAAAGTCCGTCCCTGGAGTCGCCTGTGAGCAACACAAAAATAGAAGGAAAAAATCGCACAAGGTGTGCAAAGGATAGCTAAGAAGGTTCACTGAGTTTGCATAATGTCAGATTGTCAGTCAGTGACCCAAAATGCCTCCCAAAATTTGTTCCTGAATGTGCCCATGCGCATTGCGCAATCCCCCCCTCCAAAAACACAAGTTCAATATGTCTACAAAGAGCAGCAAGAAAAGGCGTGCAAGTCGTAAGCTCGTATCTACAACGGTTAGAGAATGGGAATTGATTCCCTTCGAATGCCGAGACACGCTGAAAACCATAACATGCCCCAAAAACCACGCCTGAAGCCACCCCTGGTGAGCTAAAATTGTTGAGCATTGTGCCAAAATGTGCCCAATGAATATTTAGGAAAAGTCAAAAAGTTTGATGGCGGTATCTTCACTCATTTGGAGGCAGGAGCGGAAAAACATTGGGGGGGGGGGTCGTTTTAGCCCCCCCCCAAAAAAACACACACACACACTAATAGGGTTAAAGGGATATTGCCACCTTCGGAGGATTTCTAAAAAGCAACTTAAATGAATGGTGGGGATCAACAATCATGTGTGCTCAAGCTCAAACTTGCTCCTGCAGCACCTAAAGCAGTGTATCGGCAAAGCATTTTGTATTTATTTCTGACTCCAAAACGTTGGTCCCAGCTGTGCTCAGTACTAGATTCATTATGGCCGCTCTCATCCAGTTTGGCTGTGTGTGGTATTGACGCCCGTCCCAAGCCGGAGCGTACGAATTCGCCGAGAATTGACCTTGAAAAGTATATCTGTGTTATAAGGTATAGGTCACATAACTCCAACGGTCCCAAAGTCGAGCCATAGCAATTCTTGCTGTTTTATTATGAAAGAGGCTAAGGCTGTTGAAAATATAATTAACCGCATACACCTTTTAATTTTAAAGTGCACTGACGGAATGGTGATGTTGTGTTTGCAACATTCAAAAGAAAATAACAGTCTGCAAAGAATGTGGCGACTCCAGCTATACGAATGCTTGGCAAGCATGAATGGTGCAAATGTATTTTTTTATCTAATGGGGAATTTCGGGAACCAAATTTTGCAGGTGAAATCGGACACGCTTAATCGACCGATACACACCAAAAACTCCATATTGGCCTGCGAGGTGGCAATGTCCCTTTAAAGGAAATAGTTCACCTTGGAAAATTTTTACCCAACACGATTTGATTATATTTAATACAATTTCTTTTTATATTGTCAAAAATGGCCTTTTTTTTTCAGCTTTTTCCCACCTAAGGGCTAATTCATTCATCTCATAACACATATTCAAATTCATGGCAAACATACAAACACATGTACATTTTTGTTTTGTCTTCTTACGTTTACATCTACATTCTAGATACGTACAGTGCCGCGGCGCCCGCCTCTAACGTCGGCGCCCCGCCAGCGTCCGCCTGTTTCCGCTCCCATCGGCCGACCCGCCATCTCCCCGGCCTACCGCCAGCGGCCACAACACGCCAGCCAGCGGGAACGGACTATCGATATACATCATCATCACAAAATATATCATCAACGCCCCCGCGAAAAGGGGCGCGCCGCAACCGACCGCCGCCACCGGCCGACCCGTCGTCACCCTGGCCTACCGCCTGCGGCGACAACACGCCAGCCGGCGGCGGCGGCGGCGGCGGCGGCGGCGGCCAGCCACGCCCCCCCCCCCCCCCAAGGGCAATGAAACTGCGTGGACAACAACACATATTACGCAGCGCCATGATGATACTCATAACATTGGCTTAGGTCACCAAATATCGGCTCGGCTCGGCTCTGCATTCCACATTCCTACCAATCATGCATTATGAGTGTTGTTAAACAAATGGAATTTCCCACTCGCATCTAACATGTTGTACCACTTGCTTGAGAACGACAGAAACTTATTATTTGCAATCGCGTTTTGTCGCTCGATATCTACATTATAAATAATAAAATGAATTAGACCTTGCACTGCCGGCGTTAATATATTTTTTGCTAGCTTGCAGTGAACTATGTACTGTTTTGCAAGTAATATTAATAAATTAATAGCCGGCTTGTTACATGTCGTTCCGAATATTACCGTTTCTACCGAATTTATATCTGCTCGATTGAGTTTATTAAATAACAAATTCCATATTGGCTTTACATTATCACAGGTGAACAAAAAATGTTCCAGCGTGTCTTCCCGATTGCACTGACGACATTTAGGAGTGTCAACTACATTTCTTATAAACAGATATCGCCGGGTAGGCAAGAATCTGTTCAAAATACGATATTGTAGTGTTTGCAATTTTGTCGATTTTGTACACCTGTACGGAATCTGGAAAACCTTTTCCCAATCACTAACTGTATAACCGTGATGTTCCCACCTGGCTACCGCACTTGGTGTTTCCTGACCTACCTGTGCTTTATAAAAGTGTGAGCTACGCATTTCGCTGATTTTTAGCACTTTTTTTACCAATGGGAAAATCAAACAGCTCATTTCTTTGATCGGTGTTTTGTTGGTAGCTACCGCTATTTAATTTTTCCTTCCATATCCGTGGTATTCCTCGAATAAGGTTTTCATACGTTAAGAAGTCAACCCTAACCCGGGGAAGTTTGCTTTTTAGCTCACCTAATGTCATAATACTGCCGTCCTCTCGTGTCAAATCGCCTACCATCTTGATTCCGGCCGGGTACATGTCATTAATAAATAATGTCTTTCCAGCACTACGAATGCTTCTGTTATACCATAATAGCTCCTTCAGTATGTTCATTTTGATATCGGTCGGACGGTAAGAATAATTCTGAAATTCAGTTAGCAATTCTTTGTAGAACGCCGGTATCCTTAAACGCTTTATATCATCAGCCCCCAGGCATGTCTGGAGCATATCAGTCAAATTATATTTACCGATCCTGGCTTGTAAAATCCTGCACCATGGCGATTCATTGCACGTATGCAATCGTCTAATCCATCCTAGTTTCAATGACTTACAAAATAATGTCAAATTAATAGCGTTTAAACCACCATCCTCTATATTCTGGCAGAGAATGCGCTGTGACACTTTTGGTGGCCGTCCACGCCACAAAAATCGCATGATCTTGCTTTGCAAAACTGCTATATTGCGTTGCGGTATTTTGACACAAGCGCAAAGATAAACAAGCTGCGACGCAATAAGTGACTTGCATACCGTAATACGTCCTTTCAGCGTAAGGGTCCGCTGACTCCAAATGTTAATAACATTTTCAATTTTCCTACATATCGGGTCTACGTTTTTTGATACACACTTCTCGCTTGCGCTGAAGTATATGCCCAATGTCTTTACTGTTTTCACCGCGCTAATTTCCCTAATCGAATCTTCCCTGTGTTTATCTGTTCCTAGCCACATGACGTTACTTTTCTCCATATTTAATGCAAGTCCAGAAGCTTCTCGGAAATCATCCATGACGCTAATAAATGTTTCGGCAGATTCCTGATCACGAAGAAACGCAGTAATGTCATCTGCATATAAGCTTAGCTTAATTTCAACATCGGAAATGATTATACCGCGTATATTGTGGTTGGCTCTGACATTTATCGCTAAAATTTCAAGTGCTAAATCAAACAGAATGCCGCTAAGAGGCGACCCTTGAAAGGTGCCCCTATCACATTTAAACCATGCAGATGTAAAGCCGTTATTCGTTATCGCCAGCTGCGCATCTCCGTACAGTAACTTTACCCATTGCATTAGGCTCTCTCCAAAATTGTACGCCTTCAGAGCCGCTAACACAAACTCGTGTTCTAGTGAATCGAACGCGGCGCGGTAATCGCAAACCATTAGTATTCCCCCGCTCCGATCAAGTTCACAGTAGTCAATGATATCGCTTGTTAATCTAAGATTTTCCCCAATAAATATTCCTTTAATGAACCCCGTTTGCTCTGGCGAGACCAATTTATGGATGACTTTCCCCACTCTATTCGCAATAACCTTTGCAGCAATTTTATATATCACGTCTAATAGGCAGATAGGCCTTTTATTCTGCAAGACTGCCTGGTCCCCCTTTTTCGGTATCAATGTAATTATGCCTCGCTTCTGTGTAATGAAGAAGTCATTTTCATAGGCATCATTTATGTAATCTGTTATATATTCGCCTATGTCGTCCCAAAAGAAAAGGAAGAATTCTGCCGTAAATCCAGTCACTCCTGGCGCCTTATTTTTGTGCATTGTGCTCAATGCGCACCTACACTCGCTACTCGCAATTAAACCGTCACATTGCTGTCTTTCTAATTCATTTAACTTTGGAATATTGTAATTTTCCAGGAACCGACACATTTTGCTCTTATTCACACCCATTGCTGTGAATACTTTGCTGTAATGATTTGCGCAATGTTGCAGGATGGCACAATCACCAACTATAAAGTGACCCTTATCATTTATTTTTGTGATTGTTTTTAGAGCCGAGAGCTGCTTTCCTCTACTCAGGAAATAGCTGGTTGCCCTTTCGCCCTGTTCTAACCATTTAACCCCTGATGCTATGATAGCCTGCACCCCGCGTTTCGTTTTAATGCCGTCTAACCTCTGTCTAGCCTCCATATATGCACTCTTTTGCTGTTCATCTAATTCACTAATATCCTTTTCCATTATCGTGACCTGTTTTAATAGTTCCGTTTCTTCTTTCCTGAGTTCAAACGCAATCGCCTTTCCACGCCGTATACTTAGCACTCTTATATTACTTAGAAGCATTTCAATTTTAACCCCTATGGAGGCGTCTGCATTATAGGGATCAACCTCATTTCGTGCCCGTGCTATTTTCTCCCGTACTGATTCCACGAAAATTGGGTCAGATTCATGCAGTTCATTGTTGTACCTCCACAGGCCGGGCCCTCTCTGTCTACCAGCCGGAACAGCAACTATATCCACGACGCTATGATCGCTCCGAATGCCTGCAGCAATACTCGAATGTACGTCGAACTCCAACTGAAATGCAGCACTTATAAATATATAATCTATTCTCGACTGCTGTGTTGGGTTCAGTCGTCTCCACGTGAAGTTCCTAGTCCGCGGATTTTTATGTCTCCATATATCTACGAGGCAAAATTCCTCAGTGATCTCTTCTAGTTTGGAACTTGCACTAGTTTCATTAAATTTACCTTCCTCAACATCACACATACCCATATGTACATTGAAGTCTCCGCCGATTATCATAAACACGTCATTGAAGTCAGTTAATATGTTACGAACTTTTTCAAAAAAGGCGATTTTTTCTCCTTGAATATCGATTGCTGGTGCGTAAATACCTAATACCGCTATACGATTATTTCCTACTTCAAGTCGTACGCCGACCACCCTACCTTCCGTATCGGCCATATTATCACGGATAACTCCTTGAAACGATCGTGGTATCAATACTGCAACACCTGCCTGGTGCACTGTTCCATGACTGAATAGAACCGTTGACCCCCATTCATTCTGCCATATAGCTTCATTGTCTGAAGACGAATGAGTTTCTAGTAAAATCACGATATGATTACGATACTTTAAGTGCAAATGTCTAAAAATGGTTCTCCTTTTCTTTCTGTCACGCAATCCCCTTACGTTAAAGCTTGCGATCGAAAAATTATTCATGCTATTTACGTTGCTATCGCTAAGAATACTCCTGGGAGCACTCCCACTATGCACTGATGCCATTGAACTATCACGTGAATAATCGCACTAAACAGGAAAACAACACACTCGCCGAGCCGAGCCGATTCACTCCCATCTATCGCACTATTCATCGACACTACCTTCCACGAGCCGCCCCATGCACTCAGACTTTCGTATGCTGTTAACCAATACACGACATACTTCACCGTATTATCCGAGTACCGAGTATCTATATATATACCCCCACCCTCCCTCTCCCTATCCCCATTTGCGCCAACCCTCACTGACAAGGCTCCGACCTTGACCTGGGCAGCGCTCGTCGGGCGGGCCCCGGGCGGCGGGCGGCCAAATCGCCGCACCAAGAACACGGATGCACATATATGTTGTCTGATTGCTACCCGTACCTGCGCTACAACGTCCGACACTATATAATCAGACCTACTACAATTGCGATCGGATAACTAATGCACGCAGTGGATACCCGGCGTACCGATCGGTGTCATTCTGTAACATATTCCGGCAAAAAAATGAAATTAAACTTGTTTGAGATGCACATATACATACAATGATATGACGCTGTAAACCAAGTGAACTATCTTTCTATCGCGTCGTTTACATACTATACTTAAACACTAAACTACGTCAGCTGACCTCATTAAGTGACTTTATCCCTTCAAAACTCGCCGCCACACACCGGCGGTCGGAGTTCTAAACCACAACATAGGCTGTGATGCACTAGTCCTGCCAACACAGAAATCACCTGTCAGCATTGACCATGCCGGTCCTTGAGTCTGTTTGAGTCCGTGCACCGTTAGGGCACGGCAGCACAACCAAGCGAACCAGGCTTCGGTTGGCCGACCTGTGCCGTCTCCGGCGTCGGAGTCGCACCAGCGTCCGGCGCCGCCGGAGCCGAACCAGCCACCGTCGTCGCCGGATCACCCGCAGCGCCGGCGACCACGTGACCCGGCTGCGCGCACACACCGCGGTCACGTGTCTCACTTACCGCATCACTGACAGTCGTGTCCATACCTGGTGCGAGCGCCTCTGTCTGCTGTCCGGCCAGCTCTGATCCTCCCGCAGCTCCGCCGCGCGATCGCCGCTCCGCCGAGCCAGGTCGGCCCGGGCCAGGCCGACCCACGTCAGGTCGACCCGCGCCACGCCCCTCCCCGACCGGCCGACCCGCCGCTCGGCCGGGCGGGCCGGGTCTCGGCACGCCAGCCTCGGTCACCCTCGCCGGCGTCGCGAGTGGGCCGCCGCTCGGCACGCCGGCCGCGGTCACGGCCGCCGGCGGAACGGGCGGGCCCCCGCGGATGATCTGCTGCAGATGCCGCTGGTCTCAGATCCTGATGTTCTCGCCGCCTCTCTCCTTTCTGCAGAACACGTAGCCCCGCCTGGTGAAAACCGAGGCCACCCTGGCTCCACCCTCCGGCTTACGAGCGAGAAGTAGCTCATTGTACCAGCGCTGGAGCTCCGGAACCAGCGACTCGTTGAGGTAGAGAGGCGCCATCTGTTGGTCGCCCGGCGCACCACGACGGTCCGTGCCGGGGCGCACGGCGCCGACCCTGCGGCCGGCCAGCTCGAACCGGCGCTCGAATAGCCTGTCTCGGACGTCCCGCTTGACAAACTTGGCAATAACCCTGCCGCTGCCCTGCAGGCGATGCGCAGCCTGGATATCGGCTGTCGTCAGCTTGAGATCAGGAAAACGTTTGCTGAGCACTCGAACAGTCATCATCTCGATGTCCTCACCTGGGCTCCTCTGACCGAAGTCAGCACACGTCAGGATGAGTGATGACATGCGCATGTTCATGTCGATGCCGTCTATTTTCTCCCTCAGGTCCTCGATTTCCCTCCTCTGAGACAGCATCTCCTGACTGACTTGCCTGATGGTGGCGTCCTTCTCGTGGCACTCTGCCTCGAGGATCTCGATTCTCCGCTCCTGCTGAGCAAACCTGGCCTCCAGCGCCTCGATGATGCGGGTGTTGCCCGCCTCGATGAGCCGCTGAATGGCCTGCAGGGTCACCTCCGACTGCGCCGGTGCCGCTCCACCCGTCCCCGCGCCCCGGGGCTGGCCGCGCTCAGGCGGGGAACGCGACTTGCGGCCAGACAGCTGCCGTTTTGCTCGTTTTTTTCTGCACTTGGCGCACCATCTCGGGCACCGACATCTGGCGTTTGCGCGCTCCCGATGCACTGTCGTAGCCCGAGGGGCAATCGGCGAACACAGAATCGTCCCTGTCTGAATCCCGATCCGTTTCCGACGCCATGCTGTCCACACCAGTCCGCGACCCACCGGATAACACCGGATATCTCACCTCACGCTGCACTCACTGCAAAGTCACTGCACTTTCAGGTCTGTATCGCCCACCTGATGCCTCAGTCACTGGTATCACTCATAGCAGAGGTCAGCTGTCCACTGACCAGCTCCGCCGCGCCGCCCGGTCGCCCGCCCGGCACCGCCTCACCGGAGCCGCATTCCAGCGACCCGACCCCGAGCGAGGTCACGCGCCGACTGTGGTTCAGCCAATCAGATTCGAAAGTAGTCGCGTAAATATAGACTCGCATTGGAGATGTGCCAACCGGCGGCCGGCGATCGCTTGCTAGCACCAGCTGAAGCTGATTGGCTGATGGTATAGCCTCTGCCCGGGCTAAAACCAGTACAACATTCTTTCGCCAGCACCGCATTCCTTCGCCAAAAACTCAAATATATTCGGCTGGAGTCTTTTCAGTCAAGAAAACTTGCAGATAGGGTGTTTCCCAACACGGGCTACACAACTGCTATCTCAGTTTAAAACTAATGTTGAAGGTGAACTATTTCCTTTAACTAGCTATGACACGCAATAGGCAGATGTATTAACTACGCTACAGAAACATTTATGTACTTCTGCGACCAAAACTCGATTCGCCATTTGCATGTTTATGAGTGATTGCACGGCCTAATTAAAGGAAATAGTTCACCTTCGGGACAAATTTCAGAACACGATTTTATTATATTTTTTAATACAGTTTCTTTTTTTCTTTTTAAAAATGGTCCTACATCGCGCCAATTCAGGACAGAAGGTTGTAAATTATTAATTGTATCGTGTGCGTTATTGGTCTGCGCATGCTCTGTGCAGTGCTGGCACAATTCAGACGGTACGGTATATCATATATGCGCCGCATTCCTTCGCCAAAAAGTCAAATATCTTCGGCTGGAGAGTCTTTTCAGTCAAGAAAACAGTCAAGATAAGGATTTCTCAACACGGGCTACAAAACTGCTATCTCAGTTTAAAACTAATGTTGAAGGTGGACTATTTCTTTTAACATTGAACGCGGGGGGGGGGGGTTCTGTGGATTTTTCCGACCTCGCGGCATTTTACCTGAATGTATTCAGTCAGGGTGAATTATTTCTCTATAAGGCTTTAAAGACAAATTTTCAGTGCATATGATCATTAAAAAACAAATCACAGCAGACTTAAGCCCAGGCTCCACTATGCGTGGAAAGTACGCACGGTTTTTGCAAGTTTGCGTCTTTTGCGTACCGTTTTTTGACACCGTCCGGGATTTTCGTAGTATAGTGTTGAAATGGTAATAAGACTGATACTTTTTATGAATACGTATCAGTGCTTGAGTACTCAGGCTTAAAAGTAGTCAGGGATTTCACGTGGGTCAATACTCAATGGTTTAGGCTCCAAAGGTTACGATGTAATTGTCTTTAACACAAAATCGTGAATAACTTTGTATCGGTTGAACATAGAGCAATCATTTTGACACCATCGTGTTTGTCTCGTCAATGCGCTTCGAAAAATATGAATGGTGTCCTGATTAAGTCTACTTCAAAATTTGACCTCAGGTCAATGTCATTTGGTGACCCAGGTATGTCATGTTGCATTTGGGGCGATGCATCTGGACGAGACAAACACGTTGGTGCCATTCGCACGTCTCTATCTATATTATATCAAGAGTTATTGACAATACAGATTGCCGGCGACGCGCCACCAACCGTCTTCGACTACGCAATCTTGCAAAAACCGGAAAAAGTTCAAAATTCTGAACTTTTTTGCGTACTTGCGTACTTGCGTCTTTTGCAGAGTTGCGTACTTCCGTGCAGCGTCTTTTGCAAGTTTGCGTGATATTTCATGCGTACTTTGCGTACTGTTCCAGTGTAGCTCAGTCAATGCATTTTCTATCAGCTGAACATTTTTAGACTACGCAAAAGACGCAAACTTGCAAAAACCGTGCGTACTTTGCGTACTATCACGCATAGTGGCTTTAAACACTATCTTTGTTCCTTTGTTCCCTTGGTTTTGCTCCAACGGCATGAAAGTTAATGCCCAGAAAACCCAGTCGTCCTTGGCACTCCGGCAATGCTCCGTGACCTTCCCTCAGTTTCGCTAAATTTTAGCGGCACCACTGTGACTGAATCAAGCGCGGTAAAACAAAACTTAGGGCTAGTAGTTGACAGATCACTAAATTTGCAAACACACGTCGACACCATTACTAGAAAATGCACAGACTTAGTCATGTTCACGCGTAGTTATCACGTCAAATTATTATCAAATTATTATCAGTTATCCAATTAGCACGCTTAGTCATGCTCGTCATGTTATACCCGGCGAAGCACTGAAGGTTATAGTAGAATCGCTTGTACTGTCCGTCGTAAGATACTGTTTGTCTGTTTATGGATCGTTTGGAGCCAACCAAGTGCGAATAATCCAGAAAATTGTGAATTTTTGTGCCCGAGTAGTAACCGGTTGGCGACGCAATGAACATGTATCGGATGCGATTAGACTGTTAGGATGGCTTACGACAGAGCAACTCATAGATTTTCACACGATATGTGCTGTGCAGCGTGTTATCTTGAATCAGGAGCCTGCATGTCTGAGTCATACAATCGGTCCGCGTGCCATTGATGTCCATGAACATGACACGCGTCGTGCTAGAAACTGGACGTTGCCACGCATACGCACCGAGTCCGGCCGACGAAGGCTATGCTACCGTGGTGTTTCTCTACTGAACACACGTCTGGATCCTACCGGCCCCAGCTTTCGTACCACTTTGAAGGCTGCCATGAGAGCTGAGCCACATGCGGAAATGTATATACTTAGGGGGATGCAGGTGCATCCCCAATGTTATGATCTGCATCCCCAGTCCTTCATCTGCATCCCCAATAATATGACTTACTGTCTGTCAGATAGGGTTAAGTGTTTTGGTCATTTTGGCTGGGGAAGAATGAGACACTACAAATATACAGGGGCGTACTGCGTAGGATCATATTCAGTTGAGGGGGATTTAGGCCTTTCAACTTGTGGCTCAGCCCCCCTCCCCTCCCAACTTGTCATTCAGCCCCCCCCAACTTTAAAATAAATATATGTTATAGATGCAAAAACAATATTAAAGGAAAAAGGCACAGTACCAACACAACTGACGGGATACAGGTAAAGGGTCATAAACACTAAAGAACAACCTACCTATTGACACACAGGTACCCCTTTTCAATTTCAGACACACAAAATGTCAATCTAGGTGCTTACATAAAAAACATGAAGCAAGAATGGGTGTAGGATATTTCAGTTTTCACATTGTGCGTAATTCTGGACAATGGACAGGTCACATATTACAATACACCCTTAAATTGGGCAAATGTGTTTTTCGAGACATTTGAGTATAAATAAGTTGGTGAAATTGACACCTAATTAAGAATTTGACCAATAATATAAATATGTTGTGTCTGAAAGCATACCAATCATCCTGAGCTGGAAAAACAGCAGAAATTATCATAGACCTAAACAAAATGGGCTACAAGTCAGGATTATCACAACACTCAATTTGTGAGCCTCACAAACATTATTTGCACAATATATACCTGAGGCCTGTTCACGGGGTCTGCGGCCGCCGCGGCTCCCGCGGCCAGGAGGCGGAGCTTAATTTGAACAACTTTGAACACTTTTGCGGCCGCTGATGGCGTCCGATAAATGGCGCGTGTAGCGTTCGCAACAAATAGGCAATTTCATGAAAACCCTCAATGTTTTTCAAAACCACTCAACTACATGAATATCTACCGAGTCACTACGAGTTGTCATTTTTGGACAAATAACCGCCAGTGAGCTGCGATATCAACTAAACAGTGCGCAACCTTTATCAGACGCGCGCCATTTATGTCAAAGTTATGTTGCGGCTGCTCCCGAGCAACCGCAGGAGCCGCAGAGCGGAGAGTCTCTCCTCCCGGATCTGCTCTTTCCTGATTGGCTGACGATTAAGCCCCGCCCTTTGCCGCGGGAGCCGCGGCGGCCGCAGACGGCAGACCCCGTGAACAGGCCTCTGGTCATTGTGTTGAAAAGGGGAGGGCCACATCAGTGAACGTCATCTTAAAAGAACAAAAGGCTTATTCAACACCATTCAAACCAAGTTATACGGAAACAGCACAAATATTGAAAGCAATACAAGATAAATGCGCCATACTTTGGCATGACTGCGCTGTATTTGTCTCTTTTATTATTACTAAAGTACTGTTTAGTTTTGTATTAACATAAAGATAAAGGCATACTAAAATGCCGTTACTGCCTAGTTTGTTTGCCTTTTGGGAAATATGTTGCATGTATTTTTGTTATTTATTTTTACATCTCAGCTGTGCCTGTAATATGTAGAAGGACCGGCCCTGGACCATTGGTATCACCAGACATTTTAAGTTCGAGAGGAAGTCTTTCTGGTAGACGTTCGCGTCCTAAGAAACGACTTTTACTAGGAATAAATAAATCACATTTTGCACAAACAAACACAAAAACAGGTTTGGTGTCGACGCAAGCCTCCGATTTCATCAATCTGGCCCATTTTTCAGAACCTTAAAGGAAATAGTTCACCTTCAACATTAGTTTTAAACTGAGATAGCAGTTTTGTAGCCCGTGTTGGGAAAACCCTATCTGCAAGTTTTCTTGACTGCAAAGACTCTCCAGCCAAATATATTTGAGTTTTTGGCGAAGGAATGCGGCGCTGGCGAAAGAATGTTGTACTGGTTTTAGCCCGGGCAGAGGCTATACCATCAGCCAATCAGCTTGCAGCTGGTGCTAGCAAGCGATCGCCGGCCGCCGGTTGGCACATCTCCAATGCGAGTCTATCTTCACGCGACTACTTTCGAATCTGATTGGCTGAACCATTGTTTACATTCGCGTGACGTCAAGACTCTAACTCAGAGAGTATGCATATAGTTTTGATAAACAATACAAATGTACGGCTTTCTGTCCTGAATTGGCGCGATATAATGCCATTCTTGACAATATAAAAAGAAATTGTATTAACAAATATAATCAAATCGTGTTGGGTAAAAAATTTCCAAGGTGAACTATTCCCTTTAAATATGTATATGTATCGATGTCAAGAGGTCAAGATGTCCCAGGTTCCGGGAGCACATTGCCCCGTTTGCCCCCCCCCCTCCCCCTCCTTGGCGACACCTATGCGTCACTGCAAAAATGTAACGCAGAACAAGTCGGCATAACCAGATTGTGTTCTGTTCTTTTAGACACCTCTTACAGGGACAAGGGGTAAAGACCCCCTTTAGAGTCAGTTTTTTGTTGTTGTTGAAACCGTTAATTTTGTTATGCAAGGGAAATTTGATGGAGTAAAACCTGTAAAAGGTACCAAAAGACGATAAAATCTCAAATCCGCAAACAAATATTGCATAAGAGGGAGTCTCTCAAAGATAAAGCAGTTTGGCACAAGATAAAGTATAAGGTGGGCAAAGAAAACGGATACACTTCGTCCCACCGTTTTTCGTTTTTCGTCATCGCTGAAAAACCTTGCAGATGTGCAAACCATAGGCATAGGAACGAGGAGAGAGGTAGGGGAGGGGCGGTGGAAGAGGGGGCAGGGGAGCAGCTGCCCCCCCCCCACTCAAGAAGTTTGGGAGAAAATATATGGTTCTAGACAAAATGTAAAAACATATATGTAAAAAATGGGGGGGGGGGATGTTTACCTGCTACTGCATCCCCAACCAAAAACAAAAGTACCGCCCCTGAGCTGAGCGATGGTACCTGATATTTAGATGGGACTTGGGAGTGCAGATCTGCCACTGTCTATCTTGTATTATAGTACGTGTGTGTGTGCTTTTAATTGAGTGTATTTTAGTATGCCTGTTTAAGTGTTTTGCTCCTCAACCTTAGTGTTGTCCCCACTGTTTTATAAATATGACGTGAAAGGGTGAAAAGCCACGAATATTTAGGTACGTGGATCTTTTTCGAATAAACTGGTAACTGGTAACTGGTATCCGCCATTTACAGTTCAATATCAGGAACAAAATAAAAAACTAGTGGGGCAAGTTGACTGGTTCTTATCTTAGCGAATGTGCATGATGTCCATCAAGACAGCCCAGGTTCAGCCCAGGTTCGGGACACCTCCGATCGAGCTGAAATTTGCACAGAATAACCGCCAGGGGCCCAGTAGTCCACACCTAGCAGCATTCGGCGTCACTCCCAGCGGTTTGACCTCCAGAGGTCAAGCAAGGTCATGAGGTCAAATATTGCACAGCACATTGTGGCCTACCCAGAAGAGCTACGGGGATGAATCCAACGCTAAAATACTCACACACACTTGGTCTTACTTTTCCCACATCGTCCCGAACTCTCAAGGTCACCATTTGACCTAAGGTCATTTCGGGGTCAGCCGCTGGTACCATTGCACAGCGCATAACTGGTGTACATAAATAATTTTGCAAATTAAAAAACATTTCAAACTGTGACTCAGATGATGCACTAACTTTCGCCGGAAACACCTACTCGATGGCTATCACAGTTTGACCTTGACAATTAAAAAAGTGCAAAAAAACGTTACTCCGAGAGTGCGGTCCAGGTTCAGCCCAGGTTCGATTTTGCACAGCACATTGTGTTCCACCCAGAAGAGCTACGGGGATGAATCCAAGGCTAAAATACTCGCACACACTTGATCTTACTTTTACCACATCGACCTGACCTCTCAGGGTCACCATTTGACCTAAGGTCATTTCGGGGTCAGCCGCCGGTACCATTGCACAGCGTAACTAACGTAACTGGTGTACAGCGTAACTGGTGTACAAAAATAATTTTACAAATTAAAAAGCATGTCAAACTGACCCAGGTGATGCACTAACTTTCGTCACAAACACTTACTCGATAGCTATTACGGTTTGACCTTGACAATTAAAAAAGTGCAAAAACGTTACTTCGAGAGTGCGGTCCAGGTTCAGCCCAGGTTCGAATTTGCACAGCACATTGTGGCCCACCCAGAAGAGCTACGGGGATGAATCCAACGCTAAAATACTCGAACACACTTGGTCTTACTTTCCCCACATCGACTCGACCTCTCAGGGTCACGATTTGACCTAAGGTCATTTCGGAGTCAGCCGACGGTACCATTGCACAGCGCATAACTGGTGTACAGAAATCATTTTACAAATTAAAAAAAACATGTAAAACTGTGACCCAGGTGATGTACTAACTTTCGCCAAAACACCTACTCCATAGCTTTCACGGTTTGACCTTGACAATTAAAAAAGCGCAAAAAAACGTTACTTCGAGAGTGCGGTCCAGGTTCAGACTAGTTTCGATTTTGCACAGCACATTGTGGGCCACCCAGAAGAGCTACGGGGATGAATCCAATGTTAAAATACTCGCACACACTTGGTCTTACTTTTTCCACATCAACCCGACCTCTCAAAGTCACCATTTGACCTAAGGTCATTTCGGGGTCAGCCGCTGGTACCATTGCACAGCGCATAACTGGTGTACAGAAATAATTTTACAAATTAAAAAGCATGTCAAACTGTGACCCAGATGATGCACTAACTTTCACCGCAAACATCTACTCGATGGCTATCACGATTTGACCTTGACAATTAAAAAGGTGCAAAAAACGTCACTCCCAGAGGTGCAGTCCAGGTTCGGTTCAGGTACGGGTCACCTCCGATCGAGTTCAAATTTGCACAGAATATCCACCTGGGGTCCACGTTTAGCAACATTCGGTGTCACTCCCAGCGGTTTGACCTCCAGAGATCAAGCAAGACCATGAGGTCAAATTTTGCACAGCACATTGTGGCCTACCCAGAAGAGCTACGGGGATGAATCCAACGCTAAAATACTCGAACACACTTGGTCTTACTTTTCCCACATCGACCCGACCTCTTAGGGCCACCATTTGACCTAAGGTCATTTCAAGGTCAGCCGCCGGTACCATTGCATAGCGCATAACTGGTGTTCAGAAATCATTTTACAAATTAAAAAGCATGTCAAACTGTGACCCAGGTGATGCACTAACTTTCGCCGCAAACACTTACTCGATAGCTATTACAGTTTGACCTTGACAATTAAAAAAGTGCAAAAAACGTTACTCCCAGAGTGCGGTCCAGGTTCAGCCCAAATTCGATTTTGCACAGCACATTGTGGCCCACCCAGAAGAGCTACGGAGATGAATCAAACGCTAAAATACTCGCACACACTTGTTCTTACTTTTGCCACATCAGCCCGACCTCTCAAGGTGACCATTTCACCTAATGTCATTTCGGGGTCAGCCGCCGGTACCATTGCACAGCGCATAACTGGTTTACAGAAATAATTTTACAAATTAAAAGCATGTCAAACTGTGACCTAGATGATGCACTAGCTTTCGCCGAAAACACCTACTCGATAGCTATTACGGTTTGACCTTGACAATGAAAAAAGTGCAAAAAACGTTACTCCCAGAGTGCGGTCCAGGTTCAGCCCAGGTTCGATTTTGCACAGCACATTGTGCCCACCCAGAAGAGCTACGGGGATGAATCCAACGCTAAAATACTCGCACACACTTGGTCTTACTTTTAGCACATCGACCTGACCTCTCAGGGTCACCATTTGACCTAAGGTCATTTCGGGGTCAGCCGCCGGTACCATTGCACAGCGCATAACTGGTGTACATAAATCATTTTACAAATTAAAAAGCATGTCAAACTGTGACCCAGGTGATGCACTAACTTTCTTCGCAAACACTTACTCGATAGCTATTACGGTTTGACCTTGACAATTAAAAAAGTGCAAAAACGTTACTTCGAGAGTGCGGTCCAGGTTCAGCCCAGGTTCGATTTTGCACAGCACATTGTGGCCCACCCAGAAGAGCTACGGGGATGAATCCAACGCTAAAATACTCGCACACACTTGGTCTTACTTTTCCCACATCGTCCCGACCTCTCAAGGTCACCATTTGACCTAAGGTCATTTCGGGGTCAGCCGCCGGTACCATTGCACATCGCATAACTGGTTTACAGAAATAATTTTACAAATTAAAAAGCATGTCAAACTGTGACCCAGATGATGCACTAACTTTCGCCGAAAACACCTACTCGATAGCTATTACGGTTTGACCTTGACAATTAAAAAAGTGCAAAAAAACGTTACTCCGAGAGTGCGGTCCAGGTTCAGCCCAGGTTCGAATTTGCACAGCACATTGTGGCCCACCAAGAAGAGCTACAGGGATGAATCCAACGCTAAAATACTCGCACACACTTGGTCTTACTTTCCCCACATCGATCCGACATCTCAGGGTCACCATTTGACCTAAGGTCATTTCGGGGTCAGCCGCCGGTACCATTGCACAGCGCATAACTGGTTTACAGAAATAATTTTGCAAATTAAAAAGCATGTCAAACTGTGACCCAGATGATGCACTAACTTTCGCCGGAAACACCTACTCGATGGCTATCACGGTTTGACCTTGACAATTAAAAATCTGCAAAAAACGTCACTCCCAGAGGTGCAGTCCAGGTTCGGTCCAGGTACGGGTCACCTCCGATCGAGCTCAAATTTGCACAGAATATCCGCCAGGGGTCCAGTAGTCCACGTCTAGCAACATTCGGTGTCACTACCAGCGGTTTGACCTCCAGAGATCAAGCAAGGTCATGAGGTCAAACTTTGCACAGCACATTGTGGCCTACCCAGAAGAGCTACGGAGATGAATCCAACGCTAAAATACTCGCACACACTTGGTATTACTTTTGCCACATCAGCCCGACCTCTCAAGGTCACCATTTTACCTAATGTCATGTCGGGGTCAGCCGCCGGTACCATTGCACAGCGCAAAACTGGTTTACAGAAATAATTTTACAAATTAAAAAGCATGTCAAACTGTGACCTAGATGATGCACTAGCTTTCGCCGAAAACACCTACTCGATAGCTATTACGGTTTGACCTTGACAATTAAAAAAGTGCAAAAAAACGTTACTCCGAGAGTGCGGTCCAGGTTCAGCCCAGGTTCGAATTTGCACAGCACATTGTGGCCCACCCAGAAGAGCTACAGGGATGAATCCAACGCTAAAATACTCGCACACACTTGGTCTTACTTTCTCCACATCGACCCGACATCTCAGGGTCACCATTTGACCTAAGGTCATTTCGGGGTCAGCCGCCGGTACCATTGCACAGCGCATAACTGGTTTACAGAAATAATTTTGCAAATTAAAAAGCATGTCAAACTGTGACCTAGATGATGCACTAACTTTCGCCGCAAACACCTACTCGATGGCTATCACGGTTTGACCTTGACAATTACAAATCTGCCAAAAACGTCACTCCCAGAGGTGCAGTCCAGGTTCGGTCCAGGTTCGGGTCACCTCCGATCGAGCTCAAATTTGCACAGAATATCCGCCAGGGGTCCAGTAGTCCACGTCTAACAACATTCGGTGTCACTCCCAGCGGTTTGACCTCCAGAGATCAAGCAAGGTCATGAGATCAAACTTTGCACAGCACATTGTGGCCTACCCAGAAGAGCTACGGAGATGAATCCAACGCTAAAATACTCGCACACACTTGGTATTACTTTTGCCACATCAGCCCGACCTCTCAAGGTCACCATTTGACCTAATGTCATTTCGGGGTCAGCCGCCGGTACCATTGCACAGCGCATAACTGGTTTACAGAAATAATTTTACAAATTAAAAAGCATGTCAAACTGTGACCCAGATGATGCACTAGCTTTCGCCGAAAACACCTACTCGATAGCGATTACGGTTTGACCTTGACAATGAAAAAAGTGCAAAAAAAACGTTACTCCGAGAGTGCTGTCCAGGTTCAGCCCAGGTTCGATTTTGCACAGCACATTGTGGCCCACCCAGAAGAGCTACGGGGATGAATCCAACGCTAAAATACTCGAACACACTTGGTCTTACTTTTCCCACATCGACCCGACCTCTCAAAGCCACCATTTGACCTAAGGTCATTTCAAGGTCAGCCGCCGGTACCATTGCATAGCGCATAACTGGTGTTCATAAATCATTTTACAAATTAAAAAGCATGTCAAACTGTGACCCAGGTGATGCACTAACTTTCGCCGCAAACACCTACTCGATAGCTATTACAGTTTGACCTTGTCAATTAAAAAAGTGCAAAAACGTTACTTCGAGAGTGCGGTCCAGGTTCAGCCCAGGTTCGAATTTGCACAGCACATTGTGGCCCACCCAGAAGAGCTACGGAGATGAATCAAACGCTAAAATACTCGCACACACTTGTTCTTACTTTTGCCACATCAGCCCGACCTCTCAAGGTCACCATTTGACCTAATGTCATTTCGGGGTCAGCCGCCGGTACCATTGCACAGCGCATAACTGGTTTACAGAAATAATTTTACAAATTCAAAAGCATGTTAAACTGTGACCCAGATGATGCACTAACTTTCGCCGGAAACACCTACTCGATAGCTATTACGGTTTGACCTTGACAATTAAAAAAGTGCAAAAAACGTTACTTCGAGTGTGGTCCAGGTTCCCAGGTTCGATTTTGCACAGCACATTGTGGCCCACCCAGAAGAGCTACGGGGACGCATCCAACGCTAAAATACTCGCGCACACTTGGTCTTACTTTTCCCACATCGTCCTGAACTCTCAAGGTACCATTTGACCTAAGGTCATTTCGGGGTCAGCCGCCGGTACCATTGCACAGCGCATAACTGGTGTACATAAATAATTTTACAAATTAAAAAGCATGTCAAACTGTGACCCAGATGATGCACTAACCGTCACCGCAAACATCTACTCGATGGCTATCACGATTTGACCTTGACAATTAAAAAGGTGCAAAAAACGTCACTCCCATAGGTGCAGTCCAGGTTCGGTCCAGGTACGGGTCACCTCCGATCGAGCCCAAATTTGCACAGAATATCCGCCAGGGGTCCAGTAGTCCACGTCTAGCAACATTCGGTGTCACTCCCAGCGGTTTGACCTACAGAGATCAAGCAAGATCATGAGGTCCAATTTTGCACAGCACATTGTGGCCTACCCAGAAGAGCTACGGGGACGAATCCAACGCTAAAATACTCGCACACACTTGGTCTTACTTTTCCCACATGGACCCGAGCTCTCAGGGCCACCATTTGACCTAAGGTCATTTCAAGGTCAGCCGCCGGTACCATTGCATAGCGCATAACTGGTGTACAGAAATCATTTTACAAATTAAAAAGCATGTCAAACTGTGACCCAGGTGATGCACTAACATGCACTTCTCGGAGTAACGTTTTTTGCACTTTTTTCATTGTCAAGGTTTAAACCGTAATAGCTGTGGAGTTGGTGTTTTCGGCGAAAGTTAGTACATCACCTGGGTCACAGTTTTACATGCTTTTTAATTTGTGAAATGATTTCTGTATACCAGTTATGCGCTGTGCAATGGTACCGTCGGCTGACCCCGAAATGACCTTACGTCAAATGGTGACCCTGAGAGGTCGGGTCGATGTGGGAAAAGTAAGACCAACTATGTGCGAGTATTTTAGCGTTAGATTCATCCCCGTAGCTCTTCTGGGTGGGCCACAATGCGCTGTACAAAATCGAACCTGGGCTGAACCTGGACCGCACTCTGGGAGTAACGTTTTTTTTTGCACTTTTTTCATTGTCAAGGTCAAACTGTAATAGCTATCGAGTAGGTGTTTGCGGCGAAAGTTAGTGCATCACCTGGGTCACAGTTTTACATGCTTTTTAAATTGTAAAATTATTTCTATACACCAGTTATGCGCTGTGCAATGGTACCGGCGGCTGTCCCCGAAATGACCTTAGGTCAAATGGTGACCTTGAGAGGTCGGGCTGATGTGGGAAAAGTAAGACCAAGTGTGTGCGAGTATTTAAGCGTTGGATTCATCCCCGTAGCTCTTCTGGGTGGGCCACAATGGGATGTGCAATATCGAACCTGGGCTGAACCTGGACCGCACTCTCGGAGTAACGTTTTTTTGCACTTTTTTAATTGTCGAAGTCAAACCGTAATAGCTATCGAGTAGGTGTTTTCGGCGAAAGTTAGTGCATCGCCTGGGTCACAGTTTGATATGCTTTTTAATTTGTAAAATGATTTCTGTACACCAGTTATGCGCTGTGCAATGGTACCAGCGGCTGACCCCGAAATGACCTTAGGTCAAATGGTGACCCTGAGAGGTCGGGTCGATGTGGGAAAAGTAAGACTAAGTGTGTGCGAGTATTTTAGCGTTGGATTCATCTCCGTAGCTCTTCTGGGTGGGTCACAATGTGCTGTGCAAAATCGAACCTGGGCTGAACCTGGACCGCACTCTGGGAGTAACTTTTTTGCACTTTCTTAATTGTCAAGGTGAAACTGTAATAGCTATCGAGTAGTTGTTTTCGGCGAAAGTTAGTGCATCATCTGGGTCACAGTTTGACATGCTTTTTAATTTGTAAAATTATTTCTGTAAACCAGTTATGCGCTGTGCAATGGTACCGGCGGCTGGCCCCGAAATGACCTTAGGTCAAATGGTGACCTTGAGAGTTCGGGACGATATGGGAAAAGTAAGACCAAGTGTGTGCGAGTATTTTAGCGTTGGATTCATCCCCGTATCTCTTCTGGGTAGGCCACAATGTGCTGTGCAATATTTGACCTCGTGACCTTGCTTGACCTCTGGAGGTCAAATCGCTGGGAGTGACTCCGAATGCTGCTAGGTGTGGACTACTGGGCCCCTGGCGGTTATTCTGTGCAAATTTCAGCTCGATCGGAGGTGTCCCGAACCTGGGCTGTCTTGATGGACATATGTGCTTTGTACTTTGTGACATTTTGTATTAACTTGTGTTACGCCTTATGCTATGCCCAGTGTGACCCCTTGATTTAAACCCATTTCGGAGTTGAATACCGGAAAAGTTGATAGAGTTTTATTTTCGCAAACCCATGATAAAGCTAGCCACGCTAATGCACCTTGGTGCTGAAAAGGTGTCTTGCATGGGTGGAACACAAACATCAAAAGCTAGCAAATGACAAGGGCTACAAATTGGCTATCTCGGATTTTTTTGTTGAAACATTTGGTTTTTGATCCCCAAAAATGCAACATTTTTTTTTAATGCCCTCAAAATAATAAAAAATGTCCAACATTTACAACAACAAAAAAAAAACGGAAGATATGTTGGAGAACCACATATGGATATTGGACGGACAATACCCAAACCCAATTTTAAAGCAATATCTTAATTTTTGACTGACTGATTTTTCGCTCCAAGTATGCGTAACACATGACGTCATATTTTGACATTACATTTTTGGCCTTTAGTGACCAGATACAAACAAATTAATATCAGCACTGCATTTCTGAGACAAAACTGGTCTAAAAACATGTCTTTGTATCAGACTGGTTATTGATTCAACTTTAATCATGATTCATTTTGGAATCTGAATGATTCAATCACCGTTCGATTCACAGATACAATTTTGAGAATTGATTCTTTCCGATTCAAAGAATGAAAACAAATATTTTAATCGATTCACGTTTGATTCAACATTTAAATATATGTGGTGAATTTATGTCAAATCAATACAAATGGAAACATACATATATATGATCCTTAAAGGGAAATAATGACCTTTTGATTTTGTTAGCAACAATTTCTTAGGCTACCGCTATGGTTTTACAATTATTTTATATAATTTAAGAATTAAATACAATTATTCCCAAATTCGAAGTTGTAAGTTTGGGAAAAATACAAAACAAGTACCTTGTGTACTTCATGAAGGTCATTGACAAATTCGCCCTTCCCTACCACTGTTTACATCGATTGCGGCATTTTTGGAGGCTCTGTGACATTTCCGATCAAACTGAGCGCTGCTCGGACACACGCTAGTAGCGCTTTCCTTCTCCATGGCAACCAGGCGTCAGCCAATCAAAAGCCAGAAAGGGAATACGTTCTAGCTTTCATTGGCTCACGCCTGGTTGCCATGGAGAACGAAAGCGCTACTAGCAACAACTCGCCACAATGGTTAAGTGCGCCCAGAAGCATGACAATGACTTTGTAAACAAATCGCCGACGCTAAATAGGTCGCCGTCGATGTGCATCGATGAGCTTCCGATTTAATTGCCAGTTTTGTGTCATTGTTTGTTAGTTTTTTTGGGGAAAAATTATTATTTTTCATGATAATATAAAGCATAGTGTTATATACAGCCACAGACAAATTATACAATACTCCTAATGTTAAAAACAAATGAATTTATTTTCAAAAATTGAGGGTCGCAACCACTAACTATGCCGCCGTTGATGTGCATCGATGAGCTTCCGATTTTATTGCTTCTTTTTCCAATCGCTATTAGTTTTGGAAGATCGCCGGGCATATAATCACAACAAGCAGAACGCACAATATATTTTCCACTCCATTGCGTAAAAAAACAATACGGGAAAAGCCCGCAGTTTGATGAGGACCAAAAGTACTTGCAAGTACCGGTCGTTAAAAGTGTGGAACGCTTATCAACTTTAACTTGAAATATCTTTCGGTAGGAAAGTTTTCATGCAAAATGTGATGAATTTACAATATATTTTGGTCTCGTCTGGCGATTTCAAGTGCTAACTCCATTTTTGTGGAAAAAGGTCATTATTTCCCTTTAAAACATTGGTAGAGCAATACAATTTCAGTATAAATGAATGTAGCTACCGGGACTGTATGTATTTGCACAATTTACCAGTGTACTTCAATCGTTAAGAATCGTTAAATCTTTTAATTCAATCAGCCTCGATTTGATGCGGGTTTTGATTCAATCACGATTCATGAATCAAAAGATCTGGTGGTGAACCAATTATTGTTTGATTCAAGGAATTTTGATTGAACGATTCCAATGGATTCAATCAGTGTTGAATCAATAACCAGTCTGCTTTGTATTTATATTTACCAGTAAGGCGCCGTAATTGGCGATGAACGAGCGAGCGCGATCGAAATGTATGGTGAATTTCAACTCCATCGTGCAAGTAGTTTCTGAGATACAAAAGCAAATGGTGAGCACGTGCAGAGGCACCCCATCCCCGACTTGTGGAAAGGCGGCGGCTGAGAGGTCCCTAACCACACACCAAATTATAACACAATCGGGTCAGCCGTTCCGGACATATAGAATAGGGGTGTGCACGTGCACACGTGCAGACACACCACCCCTGACTTGTGGGAAACTGGCGGTGAGAGGCCCCTAACCAGTAACCACACACCAAATTTGAACACAATCGGCTCAGCCGTTCCTGAGATATAGAATATGGGTGAGCAAGTGCGCACGTGCAGAGGCACCCCACCCCTGACTTGTGGAACGGCGGCGGCTGAGGGGTCCCTAACCACACACCAAATTAGAACACAATCGTCTCAGCCGTTCCTGAGATATATAATAGGGGTGGGTGTGCACGTGCGCACGTGAAGAGGTACCCCACCCCTGACTTGTGGGAAACTGGCGGCTGAGGGGTCCCTAACCACGCATCAAATTTGCACATAATCTGCCAAGCCGTTGCTAAGTTTTTGCGAGAAAACAATTTTCAACACCCCTCACGCGGCACACGCCACGCGCAGTGGTAGTCACCCACATGAGTCGCCAGTGGTCTCAAACAGGTTAGGTTGGATGGGGCTACTCAGCAAAGAAACCCGCTTGTCAATCGGACATGCGGTTGCAGATATATTAACTTCTCAAAAGCGTCGCCACGGGCCGGGCCGCTCATATTCAGATTTTTCCCATATACCACGGAAGGACGAGCGAGCGCTTCGCGCTCGCTCGTAATCAATTCCAAATTTCGACCTTATGACCTGACCCTGACCTGAGCTTGACACTAACTTCACTTAAATGAGGTCAGATGGTGAAATGACTATCACTATCGAATTATATGTGTAAAATTGCCCATAAAACATGTGTCGCATGACTTTCATAGATCTTCTGCGCATAGTGACCTTTTGTGACCTGACCTTGACCTTTGCCAACAATCTCACTTTAGCTCATGCAGGATGTGTATTATACCTTTAGGAGTACTTTTGGTGATCATGGTCGCAAGTAAAGGCTTTGGATGGAAAGTATGGTCCATAAACTCAAATGCATGGATTTTGAATTTTGACCCGACCTTGACCTGTTACGTGACCTCAATTTGAAAATTCCGAGTATGCTTTAGATGTGTCTCATTGAGAACTTTCGAATGCCGCCTTGCGCGTATCGCTGCGATCATTGGTTCCGGAGATAATGATAACGACAGTCAGAGCCATCTATTGGTAGGCCGATCAACTATTCCCGACCGGCTATTTCCCAATCTGACACACCATGTCCAGTAGGGGCATCGCATCTTTCACCAGGGCACCACATCACACCGCATCACTAGGCATCACAACTTCCAGTGGGGACATTACATTTTCCACTAGGGCATCAAATATTATACTAGGGGCATCACATCTTCTACAAGGGGCATCACATCTTCCAGTAGGGGAATCACATCTTCCACAAGAGGCATTGCATCATCCACAAGGGAAATTAGGTGCAAACATCTTCCATTAGGGGCATCACAGCTTTCAATCGGGGCATCACATCTTCCTGTAGGGACATCATATCTTCCACTAGGGGCAGCACAGCTTCCTGTAGAGGCATCACTCTTCCACTAGGTCATCACATCTTCCACTAGAGGCATCGCGTCTTCTACTAGGGGCATCACATTTTCCAATAGTCTTAATATCTTCCACTAGGAGCATCACACCTTTCAGTAGGGGCATCACCTCTTCCACTAGGACATCACATCTTCCACTAGGGGTATCACAGTTTCCACTAGGGGCATCACAGCTTCCACTAGGGGCATCACAGCTTCTAGTAGAGGCATCACATCTCACTATGGGCATCGCGTCTTCTAGAGTAGGAGAATCACATTTTCCAACAGGACCCCAACATCTTCCACTATAGGGGCATCACATTTTCCCGTAGGGGCATCGCATCTTCTACTAGGACACCACATCTTCCACAAGGGGCATCTCATCTTCCACTAGGGGCATCACAGCCTTCAATAGGAACATTCCATCTTCCTGTAGGGGCATCAGCCATCACATCTTCCACTAGGGGCATCACAGTTTCCAGTAGAGGCATCTCATCTTCCACTAGGGTATCACATCTTCCAATAGAGGTATCGCGTCTTCTAGTAGGGGATCACATTTTATAATAGGGCCTTAACATCTTCCACTAGGGCATTACATTTTTTAGTACTAGGGACATCACATCTTTCAGTATAGGGGCATCACAGCTTTCAGTAGGGGCATCACATCTTCCACAAGGGGCACCACATAGGAGGATCATCACTAGCGATCACTGAGGATCATCACATCTCTCACTAGGGAATCACGCCTCTCACAATAAAAAGGGTAGCACGATGCTAGTTTGGGGGCATCGTGTTCCATAAGGGACTTTAAATTCCATAAGTTGAATTTAAAATTTCCTTTTTTAAAATTAAATATAAATAATATTTTAATTTAATTTATTAATTTTTAAATACAAATGTATTAAATTCAAAATAAAATTAAAAATGTAAAACTAAAAACAAAAATTGGTTAGAGATATAGCAGTAATTTTAACACCATCGTGTTTGTCTCATAAAGGGGCTTCGAAACAACATATTAATGGTGACCTGGTTAGGTCAACTTCAAAATTTGACCTCAGGTCAAGGTCTTTGGTGACCCAGGTAGGTTATGTTGCATATGGGGAGACGCGACTCGACGAGACGAACACAGTGGTGTCATTTGCACGTCTCTATTCCATCAAGAGTTGTTGGCAAAAGGTGCTGGTGACCTGAGATGACATCAGCCGACCTTGCGAGGTCACTGAGCAACAATTGCACCTGGGCCCATCAATAATGAGCTAAAATAACATGATTCTGAAGAGAGAAAAAAATCCTTATCCAATGCATATTCTCTGAAAATGATGCATTTGTATATTTTCCCATCGACTTATAATGGGGAGGTCACGAAATTGACCTGACCTCAGATCACCGATACAAAAAAATATGAGATAAACGAATTGTATGTACTTATGACCTTATGAAATCCTGCAAGTTTCAAATTTCTCTGACAAGCAAGCTGTGGCTTTGGCACGACCACAAACATTTTTGGAGGTGTAAGTGTCCCGTCTCCGTTCGATTGCCGTTCCACCAGCGGACCATCACCCTCACACAGTGGCGGCGGAAGAGGGGGGGGGGGGGCTGCTGCCCCCGCCAATCAAGAAGTTTTGTGTGGGGGGGGGGGGGGGACAAGCAGATGATTTTGCCCCCCCCCCCCTCCCATCAATTTGTAAGAGGGGCCCTCCAATAAGTTGACCGAGGGGCCCTCGAAGGCCGACAGCAGGTCTTCAGTCGGCCTGAGGGGGCCCTCGGTAGGACGGAGGGGCCCTGGGAATGCCGAGACTTCAACATGGGTCTGTCCGACGTTTTTGTGCGACCATTTAGAGGCCCAGCACAATATAGTGGCCTAAATCCGAGATCTGGTGGGGCGTCACTTTGACCACCCCTGAGAATTTGCGAAAATAGCGAGAAAATAGCGGCGTTGTACGCCACCAAATTTGGCACGGCTGTGTGCATCAATTACCCACATTGTGTGAAAGTTTTAACTTCAGGTCGTCTCAAGTCAGGTCAGGTCAAGTCAGGTTTTCAGGTCAGGTCAAGTCAGGTTTTTTATTCATGAATCATGATTGAATCAAAACCCGCATAGAAACAAGGCTGATTGAATAAAAAAGACTGTGCAATTATATTTCAATGGTGAGTCAAACGTGATTTGATCAAAAAATGTTTTGATTCTTTGAATCGGAAAGAATCATTTCTCAAAATGGTTATCAATGAATCAAACGGTGACTGAATCATTCATATTTTCCAAATGAATCGTGATTGAATCCTTCCAAAAAAAGGTGAATCAATAACTAGTCTGTCGGTGACCGAATGTCAGGGTCAATGGGAACATATACAAATGCTTCCTTTTCAGATAATATGTATTGGATGAGGCCAATTCTTTCAGAATAATGTTAATTTAGTTTATTTTGATGACTCGGGTGCAATTGTTGCTCAGTGACCTCCGCAAGGTCGACTGAGGCATATCAGGTCACCAGGACTTTTTGCCAATACCTCTTGATATTATAAAGATAGAGACGTGCAAATGACACCAATGTTTGCCTCGAGTCGCGTCGCCCCACATGACCTACCTGGATAACCAAATGACCTGGCCTGAGGTCAAATTTTGCCTAACCAGGTCACCATTAATATGTTGTTTCGAAGCGCCTTTACGAGAAAAACACGATGGTGTTAACATTACTGCTATGTCTAATCAATACAAAGTTATCGATGAAAACTTTTTGAAAAAAATGTCCTCGTGACCTTTGGTGACCTCTGGGGTCTAAACTATTGACCTGAGCTTAAATTTGAGTAAACCATGGCGATTTGAATTTGCATGAGCTTTCGATTGCTGTTTCGGTTTGTTACTAACTCTCATAGTTCCCGAGATATTTTGGGATTTCTAGAGCAATGTCCTTCACTTGGAAAATGTGACTTTTGATGACCTCTGGTGACCTCAATAGACCTGATTCTAATAATAGCTGAGTAACTTCGAATGGCCTTGGAGAGAGCTTTCGAACAATGTTTTCTGAGTCTTGCTAGCCTTTTTAGTGTTTGAGTTACAGGGGGGATCCCAATGGGATTTTGCACGCTGATCATGCCGGCTAGCAAGTCATGTACACGACCATCGACCAATCAGAGGCCTTGATACCCTGTTTTTGGCCGGAATGGCCTACCTTGTTATATAGCCTTGGTCTGGTCAATGTTATTTTATTTGCAACCACCCACCACCCACTATCATCTGCGTCCCTTGACACCAGTTACAGAACGTGCCCGAAGTGCCCTCCTTTCCGCTCCAAGCACAATGTTACCCTCTTCTTCATGTTGAGAAAGACATTCTGATGGAGAGCCCAACCGGCAAAACAGGCGGATCTGGTCTGGATCACGGCCAGATATCATCGACCAGAGGATTGGGTACGCGGAGAGGTGCACAGCCTGGTGTGCGGTCAGCAGCGAGGGCATAATCGGGCCCTTTTGGTTCGAGGATGACACTTGCAGGACAGTCACTGTCAACTCTGAACGGTACAATAACGTGTTGGAAAAGTTCCTGACAGCTCTTCGGAAGAAACAAGATGGCAGGACTGACATATCCTGGTTCCAGCAAGATTCCACCTCATCGCGCCGGCACGAACCTGGCTTGGCTGCGCGAGCAGATTGACACCCGTCTGATCGCTGCTGGAACCCCACACCGTGGCCGGCCCGGCCCACTCGTCCGATCTGACCCCATTGGATTTCCTCCTTTGGTCAACTCAAGTCTGTTGTGGCCTATCAATCAGCATCGAAGACCATCCGCGACCTAAAGCTGGAGGTGTACCGCCAGATCAGACAGGTTCAAGTCTCAACTGTGTCTTTCTTAACATGAAGAAGAGGGCAACACTGTGCTTGGAGCGGAAAGGGGCACTTCGAACACGTGCTGTAACTGGTGTCAAGGGACACTGAGATGATAGTGGGTGGTTGCAAATAAAATAGCATTGATAAGGCTATCTTTTTGTTTTTGTTTGGATGCCCGGGCATTGCTAGTTCTCTCGTCATCACGAATTGAAAATAGGTACTTTTTCTGGGACACCCTGTACAGTGTACATACATACACTACATCTAAAAAAATACACATTTGTGATATTGGATTTTTTTCTCGATGGCTCCCCCCTTGAGCGATGGCGCCCCCAACGCCAATTTGCCCGTACCACTTTTTTGGACGTGGTTGCGCCCCTGCAGCAGACTGGTTATTGATTCAACTTTTGTGGAACGATTCAATCATTATTCAGTTTGGAATCTGAATGATTCAATCACCGTTTGATTCCCGGATAAAATTTGGAGAATTGATTCGATTCTTTCTGATTCAAAGAATCAAAACAAATATTTTAATCGATTCACGTTTGATTAAACATTTAAATATATATGTGGTGAATTTGTCAAATCAATATAAAATGGAAACATACATATATCCGAGTATGATCATTAAACCATTGTTACAGCAATACTATTTCAGTATAAATGAATGTATAGCCACCGGGACTGCATGTATTTGCACAATTTACCAGTGTACTTGAATCGTTAAGAATCGTTAAATCTTTCGATTAAATCAGCCTTGGTTTGATGCGGGTTTTGATTCAATCACGATTCATGAATCAAAAGATCTGGTGGTGAATCAATACATTTTTTATTCAAGGAATTTTGATTGAACGATTCCAATCGATTAAATCAGTGTTGAAGCAATAACCAGTCTGCCCTGCAGGCATGTAATATAGCCGGGACACAATAAGTGATATTGGGATTGTCATAGAAAAGTGTCAATTATTTGGCGATTTTCCACCCAAAAATATTTGATTTATTAACCCTATTTGTAACAGGGGGGGGGGGGGCGGATTCCGCCCCCCCCCCTCATGTTTTTCGCAGATATCTCCAGAACGGCTGGGAGCAGGCCCATGCAATTTTGGGACTTTTCATAGAATTGAACTCCGCATTTGGAGTCAAAATTTTGAGTTCTTAACCTGAACAGAGGCGGTTCCAGGGCACAGTTTTGGGTGGGTTCGGAGGCGACATTTGGCGATAATACGGAAATGCGATCTTCACGGTTTCTTCCTAACTGCATCAGGTATGAAGGAGTTACATCGGCTTACGGTGATTGCAACAAGTGAAAATTAGTTGATGTTAATGAAATATCATAAAAATTGCATGGCAGAGGCGGTTTCAGGGGCTTGAAAAAGGGGGGTTTCCAGGAAGTATTCAATGCTTGGCGGGAAGGCAATAGAGCGATGTAAGGGACATTTATAGCTATCAAGATGTAAAAGATAGCTTCTGCTTCCATTATTTGCATAATTTATTACATATAGAGTTTCAGGGGCGTGTTCAGTCACATGAAAAAGGGGGTGACTGACATGGTGATGACGATATGCCAGCGATAACGGCGCAATAGACGTTTAGCTTATAATGATATATGCACATATGAGACCAGCAAAGGGAATAAAGTCATTTTTTTGCAGAGGCGCGCTCAGGAATGGAAGAAAGGGGGTCATATTATTGCAAGGAAACTAAGAGGCATGTGCGTACAATGACATAACATACTGCAGTTTTCGGATCAAACACGCACCACAGGCTACTCTACGAACGATTATAAGATAATAGGCGAGTCCAGGTAGGGTAAAAAGGGGGGTAAGCAATGTTAATTGAAGTTGTAAGTGAAATAGTCACTGTTGACTAGTTAGTATCATAATAGCGGATAATATACTTATCAAAAGGTCTTGCGCCGCCCCAGTTTGGATCCTGGATACGTCTATGATGAAGTACAACATGCAAAAAGGAACTATCTACGATCATATACATATTTATAGTGCTGGGTAGCAACTTGTCTGCGGTTAATACTTTTTCCCAATTGTACCCCTTTTTTACTAACCTGGTACCGCCTATGGAAAAAATATGATTTATAACTGTTTTGTCTAATGTCTCAATCACATACCATTTCATTTATCAAAAAACAACATCAAAAAATGGTTTTATTAAGCATTTACTTCACCCCTATATTGAGTGACCTGCACACGCCTATGATTTTTGAAATGTCAAACGTCACCGTCATATATCAATTTCCGATTCAATCTCTATCGATTCCTATTAGTTGTGTTAAAATCGGTCGATAAACATGAAAGCTATAATGGATCAAAAATACCACTAAAATTTGGAGTTTTTGCCCCCCTGTTGCCCCCCTATCCCAAATGTATATTTTATTATTTATAAATGTAGATCGTGTTGAGGGGAACCAAACACCGTTTCATTTGTGAAAATCGGACGGGTAGATCTCGAGATCTCCGGGGGGGGGGGGCGAAATCCGCCCCCTGTTACAAATAGGGGTAGCCAGGAGCCTGCTACAAATAGGGTTAACCCGCGAGTCACTGGGGAGGGGGGTAGCCCCCCCCCCCCTTAGGAATATTAGGAATATCTCAACAACTAATACAGATATCGACGCCAAACTTTAAGTACCTTTCCGGGCATCATTTTTACACCTTTTGAGCAAAAATAAAGCAATTTCGTCATATTTTTTTCTCGAGATATAGTGAATTTAGTGACGTCACTAAACACGATTTAGACACCAAAATCAGTTAAACTTTGCCAGGCCGTACAAATGCCGCATTTAAAGCAAAATGCAATCGAAAAACGCTAAAAGGTAGAAAATTGCATTAGTCTGATAGCACTGGAATACCATATAATAATTCAGAAATAAAGATTGGGTGGATGGTAAACGAATGCGCAAAAATGGCAAAAATGGAGACAAAATGAGATTTAGAAACAAAAAGAGCTCGATGTTCCGGGGTCTAATAAAAAAAAAATGGAAGCCATATTCGTGATCAGCATGGCTGAAAGCATGGCAAAATGCGTAAACCTAAATGTTTGGACAAAAGTTAAAAAAATGACACCCTATTGGGCTCAAGGGACCCTGGACAGTTTTGTGGCCCCTTGGGTGGGCTGAATGCAGGGGGGGGGGGGTGCCGCCCCCTCCCCCCGGACGGATACGGGGGGGGGGGGGGCGCCGTCCCTCCTCCCCCCGCGCCGAATGCGCAGAAATAGACATGCTTACGGGGTTTGATATCTGCCATTTTCTGCACTCAGACCAGGAGCCGCCCTCACGCTGGGTGCCGCCCCTGACCAGGTACGCCCTCAGGTCATGTGCCGCCCTCAGGTCAGGTGCCGCCCCTTGGTCAGGTGCCACCTTCAAGCCAGGTGCCGCTCTCAAGCCAGGTGACGCTCTCAAGCCAGGTGCCGTCCCCTGGTCAGGTGCCGCCATCAGGCCAGGTGCCGCCCTCAAGCCAGGTCCCGTCCCCAGGTGACGTTCTGGCGGGGCACCGCCTCAGGTCAGATGCCGCTATCTAGCCATGTTCCGCCCTATGGCCAGGTGACGGCGCCCCCCGGCCAGTGAGGACGCGCCTCCGGCCAGTGACGGTGCTTTGGCGGCCAGTGACAGTGCTTTGGCGGCCAGTGACAGTGCTTTGGCGGGCAGTGACGGGATCCCCTGTCATAGACGGCGCCCCTCCGGCCAGTGACGGCGCCCCTTCGGCTAATGACGGCGCCCCTCTGGCCAGTAACGGCGCTCCTCTGACCAGTGACGGCGCCCCTCTGGCTAGTGACGGCGCCCAACCGGCAAGTGACTGCGCCCCTCCAGCCAATGACAGTGCCACGCTGTTCAGTGACGGCGCCCCTCCGTCTAATGACGGCGCCCATTTGGCCAGTGACGGCGCCCCTCTAGTCAGTGACAGCGCCACTTCGGCTAGTGACAGCGCCCATCTGGCCAGTGATTGTACTCCTCCGGCCAGTGAACGCCACATCGGCCAGTTACGGTGCCCCTTCGCCCTTCGGCCAATGCCGGTGCCCCTCTAGAGCCAATGGCGGCACCCTTCCGGCCAGTGACGGCACCCCTCCGGCCAGTGACCGCCAGAGGTACGGGGCTCTCTCAGGTCTCGACAATCGCCCTCTCAGACCAGCCTGGGATCCGCTCAGGCATGGCAATGGTTCTATCAGGCCTATAAATCATCTAAAGGCCCCTCATGCCCGACGAGGGCCCGCTCAAGCCGACCGAGTTCTCTTCAGGCCGATCGAGGTACTCTCAAGCCGACCGAGGACCGCTCAGGTTGACTGTGGGCCCATCATGCCGACGAAGATCCCCTTCGGGGCGCCGGGGGATCCCCTCAACCCGACCGTGGGCCCCTCACACCAACCAAAGGCCCCTCAGACAGAACATAAGGGCCCACAGGTTGACAAAGGGTCTCCTCAGGCTGACAAAGGGCTCCCTCAGACCTAGAGCCCCTCAGACCGAGTGATGGCCCTGAAGCCGACCCTTTGTGAATTTCTACGCACGCCACTGAGTGTCACTCATGGGAGACAAGAAGAACAATAGTTTGTGATGCTATTCCTTCAATTGAGGTAGAATAAGTATCACTCCGGACGAGGCAGGGGCTGCCCTAAATGACTTTCCCGCTAAAAAAAAGTTGTATGCCGAGACGGGGAAGCTCTTGGACTTACGGTGAACGGTCTATCCTCGTGCTGTCAGATAAAGCTGAGCGCATATTTGCATTTGGCTCAAACCTTACGTTTGAATGCGTTTGGCGCCGACACCATAGTGTCGGCGCCCTTCACTAAGCAGAGCTGTTTGCATGGACCATATCCGATCGCGCAATATTTGCCGACAGGCGGAACTTAAAGTCGAAGGATTTACGTGTCACAAACATTCGGCACGGTCCTCCCCGAACATTGACTTCATCTTACTCAGGCCGCTGCCACCGACACAGGTCATCCCAGTCAAGGGTAAATAGGACGAGTTAGCACGAGTCGCGGCGCCAGCCCCATGCATCAACTCGAACATCTCTCCCTGCCAACTCTTCTTGGTGCAAGAAGACGTCAGGCGGGCGCGATTGTCAAATGCGCTAAGGGGAAGGACTTCAACAAGCACCGCAACGACGTGGCTACGATGGAATTTGGACGAGAGGCGCCTCTTCGTTCGTGGAAGATGGAAGCGTCGGCATCTGATGGAAGTGGTAGACAATAATGTCTACCACTTCCATCAGAGATATATTCAGGCAGAGAGGTAGATTTCGGCAGGTCAGAGAGGAGAGGGGGGGATTTTTACATTTTGACATGTCAGAGAGGAGGGGGGATATTTCGGCAGGCCAGAGAGAGGTGAGTGACCTAGCCGTGCCAGAATTAGTCACATCCACGATCGCACTTGAATATACGTGCTACTAACGAAAATGCGTGCTACTGACGGAAGGCATACCTACATGTCTTATACAAAAAAATTCATATAATTGTTTTTAAATACATCTATATTTTTTTTTCTTCGAAAAGACACTGCAAATGAGTAAGCGTAAGATAATTTAACAAAAATTGCAGGACAATGTATGCTATTAACATTTAACGCCCCTCTAGGCCCATGGGGTCTCCTTTGACGGCGAAAATGCCGCCCCCTGGGTTAGCCGACCACCCCATTCGGAAGAAAAAAATCCTAGATTCGCCCCTGTGCATGTTTGAAGACAAGGCGCCCCAATTTCCCGGCAAAACAATGCGCCCCTGTTCCCCGAATAAAATGCACCCCTAAGCCCTGCCGCCCCCCCGACAAATCCTGGATCCGCCCCTGGCTGAATGGGCCCCTGGACATGCCGAAGAGGCCCCCTGGGATGGCTTCGAAAGCCCTTGACATGCACCAATGACCCTTGCCTGGTTTGAGGTCTCATCTGTGGCTTTTTAAAAGCCATTTAGCTAATGCAAATGGTATCTGGTCCAATCTCGGTGATGCCCCCCCCCCCCGTGACCCGTAAGGGGAGGGGGGGAATCCCCCCTCCCCCTGGCTGCGCACCTGCTGGCGACCAATCGTTCGGATATCGTGACAGTGTCAGGGACTCTTTGTTCACCAGTCACGTTCCTTGTACACAGCGACTACAATTATGCAATATAATGGGCCTTACGAGGAGAGAATAACACATACTGAAGCCTGTTTAGGCTAAACCCACAGTTCTGGAAGAAGTCCTCTCATTGCAACTTGGAAGACAGTGGAAATGAAGATGTCTCCGGCCTCCGGAGTCACAGCTTCGCACGTGGTGCAGTCAACTGCGATGAAACCACGCCACTTCTCCTGTCGCAGTGTCCTTAATCGACCAATATCTCCGCACTGCCTCACTTGACACTCCCACTCATCACCAATGTACCTCACCAGTGGCGGATCTAAGTTTCGAGTTTGGGGGGGGGGGGGATTTCGCCCCGTTCGTCGGCGAAAAGTCGTTGAGCGGGGGAGGGGTGGCGAGGGTCGTCAGCACGAAAGAGTCGTTGAGCGGGGAGGAGAGAAATCACGAATTCCCGTAACAAAGATCACAACCTCCCGGATTTTTTTTTTTTGGTGGTGGTGGTAGGGGGGGGGGGGGACAAAAACATACGTTTGCCCGATTTTTCGTTGGGGGGGGGGAATTGCCTGTTTTGCCCTAACGTTAGATCCGCCACTTTACCGCACCAGACCAGACTCGCAATGCCCCCCCCCCCCCCCCCCAACAACAACAACAAAAAACGACCGGCACTGCCATTTCGGCTCGCCGAACCAATTAAATTCGGTTTCAGATTCAATACAACCGTTCACCGGCCATTGTTACCAATACCCCTCGACGTAACCAACGTTGCAATACAACTACTCACTACCAGTGCAGTGGCGTGCGCAAACATTCACAAACGACCAGGTCATTGCCTTGAGGGGCGCCACCCGATCGACAGGGGCGCCACCAATATTGACGAAGTTTTGCAGGGGAGGGGGGGGGGGCGCCTCTCCTTTCGCACGGTGCGGAAGGAGTCGCTGGCCGGAGGGCGTCGTCACTCGCCGAAGAAGGTCGTCACTCGCCGCCGGAGGGGCGCTGTCACGGGCCGGAGAGGCGTCGTCTATGGCAGGGAACGCCCTCACTGGCGGGGGGCGCCGTCACTGGGCGCAAGAGTGCGTCACTGGCCGGGGGAGCGTCCTCACTGGCCGGAGTGGCGCAGTCAGTGACCAGAGGGGCGCCAGCTTTGCATGGGCGCCTCGGGTCCGAAGAACCAGGTCATGACCACGACCTGATACTCGGTAAGCCACTGCTCACTACCGTGCCATCTGCAGACGAAATACACCCCTCACTTTCCCGGATAAATTTCGCTACCACCCAGCCAACAAGGATTTCCCTTTCCTTACACCAATTATGCAATGCACCGTTGCCTCACTGCAGATGAAGTCCGTCGTCATGTGTGTTAACCCGCGAGTTACTGGGGTATATTTCATAACGCGATTTACTGGGGGGGGGGGGGGGGGGCTATTTCCCCCCCCCCTCGGATCTCCGAAACTACTGGACCGAATGTAAAATTCAAACGGCATTCGATAGCCCTGGGAAATTTATCGAGGGAAACATAATATTGTTGACCTCGGGGTCACCGATGACGTCACAGGTCAGGTCAAGTACAAAATGTTTGACCGTGTCAAAAGGTCTCGATGGATGGAATTGTCGCGCAAAATTGCGATATTGAACGCATAAGCTGTCGATAAATCGGTATGATTCGTGTGTCTGACACTTCTAAGTACCTTGCTAAGCTGTTTATGACCTTGGGTCAGGTCAAGGTCATCCGAGGTCACGAGGTCAAACTGCAGATTACGGTCATTAGGCGTTGTAACAAATGTTTATGGGTTTGTTTATCGTCTAGAACGCGTAAAATGACCTTAGAAGATTGTTTGTTCCATATAAATAGAAGTAAAAAGCAAAAATGGAAATGCGTTTTTATGCATAGTAATGCAGTGAGAGGTGGTCGATTTTGGACATTTAAAGGTCATAACTCAGTCATTTTTGAAGATATCTACTTCAAATTTTGTACACATATTCACCGCACACGTCTCGATCACATATATTCCGTTTTTTTTTTAGAATTCCATTTTTTTTCTGGAAAATTTGGTAAAAAATGGATTTCTCAAAATTTTGAATTAAAAAAACTCAAAATCCGAGATAGCAGTTTGATAGCCCGGTCTATTGTCAGTAATTTTATTTAAGACAATTTAGTTTATCTCAAAGATAGTACCTTTGACAGCGTTTTCCGCAAACCATTATTTTGCAACCAAAACCGAAGAACATGACGTCACTCTGACGTCATTACCGGTTGACCTATCATAACCTCATATTTTTCCTTTTACTAACAGGTGTAGAATTGATGCGAAAGAAGGTACTGCAAGTTTGGTGACGATACCGGCGTTCGTTTAAGAGTTATTGCAAAATAACGGGAGGGGGGCAAAAAATAGCCCCCCCAGTAACTCGCGGGTTAACCCTATTTGTAACAGGCTCAGGGCTACCCCTATTTGTAACAGGGGGGGGGGGCGATTCCGCCCCCCCCTCCCCCGGAGATCTCGAGATCTACCCGTCCGATCTTCAAAAATGAAACGGTGTTTGCTTCCCCTCAACACGATCTACATTTCTAAATAATAAACAAATCTAAATTTTGGATAGGGGGGTAACAGGGGGCAAAAACTACAAATTTTAGTGGTATTTTTGATCCAACATAGCTTTCATGTTTATCGACCGATTTTAACACAACTAATAGGAATCGATAGAGATTGAATTCGAAATTGATATATGATGGTGACATTTGCAAATTCAAAAATCATAGGCGTGTGCAGGTCACTCAATATGGGGGTGAAGTAAATGCGTAATAAAACCATTTTTTTATGTGTTTTTTTTAATAAATGAAATGGTATGTGATTGTGACATTATAAAAAACTGTTATAAATCATATTGTTTGCCATAGGCGGTACCAGGTTAGTGAAAAAGGGAGGTCAAATTGGGAAAAAAATATTAACTGCAGACAAGTTGCTACCCAGCACTATAAATATGTTACTGATCGTAGATAGTTCCTTTTTGCATGTTGTACTTCATCATAGGCGTATCCAGGATCCATACTGGGGCGGCACAAGACCTTTTGATAAGTATATTATCCGCTATTATGATACCAACTAGTGAACAGTGACTATTTCACTAAAACTTCAATTAATATTGCTTACCCCCCTTTTTACCCTACCTGGACTGGCCTATTATCTTATAATCGTTCGTAGAAGTAGGCTGTGGTGCGTGTTTCATTCGAAAACTGCAGTATGTTATGTCATTGTACGCCCATGCCTCTTAGTTTCCTTGCAATAATATGACTCCCTTTCTCCATTCCTGAGCGCGCCTCTGCCAAAAATGACGTTATTCCCTTTTCTGGCCTCATATGTGCATATATCATTATAAGCTAAACGTCTATTGCGCCGTTATCGCTGGCATATCGTCATCACCATGCCAGTCACAGTTTCCTCTTAGTTTCCTTGCAATAATATGACCCCCTTTCTCCATTCCTGAGCGCGCCTCTGCCAAAAATGACTTTATTCCCTTTTCTGGCCTCATATGTGCATATATCATTATAAGCTAAACGTCTATTGCGCCGTTATCGCTGGCATATCGTCATCACCATGCCAGTCACCCCCCTTTTCATGTGCCTGAACACGCCCCTGAAACTCTATATGCAATAAATTATGCAAATAATGGAAGCAGAAGCTATCTTTTACATCTTGATAGCTATAAATGTCCCTTACATCGCTCTATTGGCGTCCCGCCAAGCATTGAATACTTCTGGACCCCCCCCCCTTTTTCAAGCCCCTGAAACCGCCTCTGCCATGCAATTTTTATGATATTTCATTAACATCAACTAATTTGCACTTGTTGCAATCACCGTAAACCGATGTAACGCTTTCATACTTGAGGCAGTTAGGAAGAAACCCGTGAAGGTCGCATTTCCGTATTATCGCCAAATGTCGCCTCCGAACCCACCCAAAACTGTGCCCTGGAACCACCTCTGTGCAGGTTAAGAACTCAAAATTTTGACTCCAAATGCGGTATTCAATTCTATGAAAAGTCCCAAAATTTCATGGGCCTGCTCCCAGCCGTTCTGGAGATATCTGCGAAAACATGAGGGGGGGGGGGGCGGAATCCCTCCGCCCCCCCCCCCCCCCCCGGTTACAAATAGGGTTAAAGGGACTGCCCCACCTTTTTGAAAGTTGTCGAATCACACTTAAAGGAAATAGTTCACCTTGGATTTTTTTTGCCCAACACGATTTGATTATATTTTTTAATACAATTTCATTTTATATTGTCAAAAATGGCCTTATATGGCGCCGATTCAGGAGGCCGTAATTTTTTATTGTTTATCAAAACTATATGCATACTCTCTGAGTCAGAGTCCTGACGTCACGCGAATGTAAACAATGGTTCAGCCAATGAGATTAGAAAGTAGTCGCGCAAAGATAGACCCGCATTGGAGATGTGCCAACCGGCGGCCGGCGTTCGTTTCCTAGCACCAGCTGCAAGCTGATTGGCTGATGGTATAGCCTCTGCCCGGGCTAAAACCAGTACATTCTTTCGCCAGCACCGCATTCCTTCGCCAAAAACTCAAATATATTCGGCTGGAGAGTCTTTTCAGTCAAGAAAACTTGCAGATAGGGGTTTCCCAACACGGGCTACAAAACTGCTATCTCAGTTTAAAACTAATGTTGAAGGTGAACTATTTCCTTTAATTGTATGTCTACATGTCAAGCGAGGTCAGTTGAACATGTTTGTGAACTTTTTTTGCCGAAAAAAATGTTTATCTTGGAAGATATTCAACTTTTAGTTTGAAGCGGAAAGTTGGGTTGGTGTCATATGATTTTTGTTTTAATAACAGGGAAATCCTTTGTGCTGCCAAATGTATGGCACAATCAATTGCGCAAAAAAAGCGAACCACCCAGTGTATAGCTTGGCTTAGATTGCGAACCACCCGGGGATCGAGAAATGAAAGACGAAAATATTCCAAGGCTGACCTTAAAACAAGTCGACCATCATTACCAGTTGGGTAAAGAGAGATGACGCTGTCGGTTTAGAGGCCCTATTCGAATACACATGTGCCTTATTTTTTACAGATGTCAAAATAAAACTCGAATATCTTTTTGATTAAATCATTGTGGTTGTTTTAACTGCTACCATACTTAATTTCAATGCCAAGCCATCAAAATGGCTATCTTAACTAAATGGCTATCAAAATGGCTATCTTAATATGTTCGACAAATCATGGAAAATAGTTTTGAAGCAAATTGCAAATACGAAACGGTACAAGGAAGGACATTCTCTTCAAAATATCTATCTCGAATTTCCTACATTTTGAGTTTTGGACCAAAAAAAACTTAGTTTTTTCGGATTTTTTTTCTTCTCACAAAATCAAAATTTTGAAATATATAAAAAAACGGAATATATATTAGAGAACCAAGTGTCGACAATACACAAACAAATTTTAAAGCAATATATTTGTTTTTGACTGACTTATGATTCCCAAGTATAAGTAGGTAACTCATGACGTCATTTTAAGTTGAGTTTTTTTTAACTTTTACTGACCATATACAGACAAATAATGCCACCACTGCATTTCAGAGACAAATCTAGTCTAGAAGCATGTCTTTTATTTACATGAATCAATTTATAATTTTGACATTCTGCGACCTTACCTTTGACCCGAGGGCCATTGTATGGTCAGACTGTTTAAATGGCTACTGCTATCGAATTGTACGTGTAAAATAACCCATAAAACATGTGTCGCATGACTTTCGTAGACCTCTTGCTAATAGTGACCTTTTGTGACCTGACCTTGACCTTTGCTTACAATTTTACTTTCGGTAATGTGGTAGATGTAACATACCTTTGAGAGCTTTTTGTGCGATAATAGTCGTAATCCAAGGCTTTGAATCGAAAGTATGGCCCATCAACTCAAATAACTCGATTTTGACCTTTGACCTGACCTGACATGTTACATTTTTAATCGGGTATGCATTAGATTCGACTCATTGATACCTTTCGATCGCCTCCTTGCGCGTCTCGCCGCGGTCATTGGTTCGGAAGACACGGGGGGGGGGGGGGGTAAAATTTACGCCCGCCCTCAGCACCGCGCGTTCTGCTGGAGACTCACCCCAGCGCCGCGCAGGTTAACCGCCGAAAAACTCGTGACCCCACCGATCAGCTGCGCCCCACGCACCCGAAGATCCTGAAATGAATCTTGTATCATCTCATGGATGATGAGTTTCCAGATGACATACGCTTCCAGGCAACCCAGCTGAACGCACATCCACTGTCCGTCACCCCACTAATGAAATCCACCTACCACCACCATCCGGCACCCCCAATGGTGAAATACACCTCACTATCACCATCCCCAATGGTGAAATACACCTATCACCATCCCCAATGGTGAAATACACCTCACTATCACCATCCCCAATGGTGAAATACACCTCACTATCACCATCCCCAATGGTGAAATACACCTCACTATCACCATCCCCAATGGTGAAATACACCTCACTATCACCATCCCCAATGGTGAAATGCACCTCACTATTACCATCCCCAATGATGAAATGCACCTCACTATTACCATCCCCAATGGTGAAATACACCTCACTATCACCATCCCCAATGGTGAAATGCCTCACTATCACCATCCCCAATGATGAAATGCACCTCACTATCACCATCCCCAATGATGAAATGCACCTCACTATTACCATCCCCAATGGTGAAATGCACCTCACTATCACCATCCCCAATGATGAAATGCACCTCACTATTACCATCCCCAATGGTGAAATACACCTCACTATCACCATCCCCAATGGTGAAATGCCTCACTATCACCATCCCCAATGGTGAAATGCATATCACTATCACCATCCCCAATGGCACTAGCGGATCCAGAGGGGGGGGGGGGGGGTGGTGAAGCGGCCATGCACACACTCCAAAACGGCGGGAAATCGGCGCAAAATTGACACATTTCCTGATATAGAAAACAAATATAAGCAACTTTTACTGAGGAAAGTTTGTTTTAAATTAGCTATCAATGCATAAGCAAGCGAAATCCGATGATTTTTCAGAATTGTGTGAGACTTTTTAGAATTTGCCCCCCCCCCCCCCCCCAACCACCGTTCTGGATCCAACAGTGCCCAATGGTGAAATGCACCTCATTATCACCTCACTTACGATGAAACGTCCCTCACAGTCACCTCACTGAAGAAGAAATAGCACCTCACTGATTAAATGCACTTCACTGTCACCTCTGACCTCACTGACCAAGATTTACGCCTGCCACCTCACTGATGAAAAACACCTCGCTGTCACCTCACTGACTAATATTTACACCTGCCATCTCACTGATGAAATGCACCTCACTGACCAGGATTTACACCTGCCACCTCACTGATGAAATGCACCTCACTGTCACCTCACTAAGATTTACACCGGCCACCTCACTGATGAAATGCACCTCACTGACTAAGATTTACACCTGCCACCTCACTGATGAAATGCACCTCACTGTCACCTCACTGACTAAGATTTACATCTGCCACCACACTGATGAAATGCACCTCACTGACCAAGATTTACACCTGCCACCTCACTGAAGAAATGCGCATCACTGACTAAGATTTACACCTGCCACCTCACAGATGAAATGCACCTCACTGTCACCCCACTGACTAAGATTTACACCTGCCACCTCACAGATGAAATGCACCTCACTGTCACCCCACTGACTTAAGATTTACACCTGCCACCTCACTGATGAAATGCACCTCACTGACTAAGATTTACACCTGCCACCTCACTGATGAAATGCACCTCACTGTCACCTCACTGACTAAGATTTACACCTGCCACCTCACTGATGAAATGCACCTCACTGTCACCTCACTGACCAAGATTTACACCTGCCATCTCACTGATGAAATGCACCTCACTGTCACCTCACTGACTAAGATTTACACCTGCCACCTCACTGATAAAATGCACCTCACTGACCAAGACTTATACCTGCCACCTCACTAATGAAATGCACCTCACTGCCACCTCACTGACTAAGATTTACACCTGCCACCTCACTGATGAAATGCACCTCACTGTCACCCCACTGACAAAGATTTACATCGGCCACCTCACTGATGAAATGCGCCTCACTGACTAAGATTTACACCTGCCACCTCACTGATGAAATGCACCTCACTGACTAAGATTTATGCCTGCCACTTCACTGATGAAATGCACCTCACTGTCACCTCACTAACTAAGATTTACACCTGCCACCTCACTGATGAAATGCACCTCACTGTCACCTCACCGACTAAGATTTACACCTGCCACCTCACTGATGAAATGCACCTCACTGTCACCCCACTGACTAAGATTTACATCTGCCACCTCACTGATGAAATGCACCTCACCGACCAAGATTTACACCTGCCACCTCACTGATGAAATGCACCTCACTGTCACCTCACTGACTAAGATTTACATCTGCCACCTCACTGACCAAGATTTACACCTGCCACCTCACTGATGAAATGCACCTCACTGTCACCTCACTGACCAAGATTTACACCTGCCATCTCACTGATGAAATGCACCTCACTGTCAAGTGTCACCTCACTGACTAAGATTTACATCTGCCACCTCACTGATGGAATGCACCTCACTGACCAAGATTTACACCTGCCACCTCACTGATGAAATGCACCTCACTGTCACCTCACTGACTAAGATTTACACCTGCCACCTCACTGATGAAATGCACTTCACTGTCACCCCACTGACTAAGATTTACACCTGCCACCTCACTGATGAAATGCACCTCACTGACCAGGATTTACACCTGCCACCTCACTGACGAAGATTTACACCTGCCACCACACTGATGAAATGCACCTCACTGACCAAGATTTACACTGGCCACCTCACTGATGAAATGCGCCTCACTGACTAAGATTTACACCTGCCACCACACTGATGAAATGCACCTCACTGACCAAGATTTACACCTGCCACCTCACTGATGAAATGCACCTCACTGACTAAGACACCTCACTGACTAAGATTTATATCTGCCACCTCACTGATGAAATGCACCAGTCATCTCACTGACTAAGATTTACACCTGCCACCTCACTGATGAAATGCACCTCACTTCCGATGAAAACACCAGTCACTTAATTGATTAAATGAATATTTTACATCACTCTGCGCATGATACAATGCACCACCTCACCGTCACCTCACGCTCACCTCACGATGATGAAATGCACCTCTCTGCTTGGTGAAACTGTTCTCATCCTCTCAGCATGACTTCCCTGCTAAATCACCACATCTGAAATATCCTTAACCAATATCCTCCGTCCCTATTGTCATAACTTCCCCAATTCTAACTCGCGCGAGCGAGAGCTGCTTGAATGTTCTCCTGCACTCCGACGAATGCTGCCCAGTTTACTCCCGCACGCGTTTGGACGAGGCCACACGTTTCTCCCGATGCACTGTCCTCTTTAGTTAATTCACACTGCTTTTACCGCTGGTAGACTGTTCACGGAGCCAACGTCACTCGAAGCAACCACTTTTGAATTGACCCTGACCACTGGACTCTGCTGACTCGTCCCCGCGGGAGTAGCGTGTATCGTTTTCTCACTATATCGCCTCAGCACTGCACTGCACTCTCGGCTCGCGGTAATCGGATCGCCGCACAGTATCTCCGTGTAAGGTCGAATCACTGGACGTTAGGCGTCGGCTGGCTGGCCCGGCGCCGAATAGTCGTGATCGAACCGACGTCTACACTTATTGTCGCGTAGGTCCACCACAACGCGTTCGGTTACTTTGATCGGCGCCAATGCACCGAGGTGTGCTGCTGTTCGGCTTTGGAAACGGACCTGGAAGCCACTGATCACTAGCACCACTGAACCACAGCCCTCGTCGAGCTGGTGTCCATGGACCACTGTAACGTTTGGGCACTTATCACACGCGTGTTTTTAGCGGGGTCGCGGGCCCACAAACGCTATGGAGAGCTGTCATTTCCACTGACCACTCACTGACACTCTGGAAGAAACTGATGTCTTACCGCACAAATTAGATCAGGTAGTCTATTTCTTGCTACAAACGAGTTTCCACGACCACTTACGAGTTGCCACGACCACTCACGAGTTTCCACGACCACTGGCAACACATGCTGAATTTCTGGAGCACTGTGTTGATGCACCACTGACTTTGAAGGAAATTCACCACCCAGCAGCCACCACCACCATAGTTGTTCACTAGCATTCACCACTGATCGCATCACTGACACCAAGCAAAGCCTCTTTCAGTACTGATGTGACCGTTTCTTGGGATTACCACTAGCACACACACTTTCCACTCTCACTGACACTTCACTACACAATCACGTAATGCCGACGTTTACCTGAAAATAACCAGACAGTTTCAAAATGGGCCAAGACATACCATCAACAAGCAGGTGATTTTACTGGAAGTAATTTAACTGTAGTGAAATCTTCATTGACAAGCAAAACACAGTCTCCATCTGGACTAAGCTTTGATGCAACAGGATTTTAAGTTTGTTTGGTTAGGTGAACTCAAATGAGTCTTAGCAAAGAAGCTGTCCAATAGATGAGAAGACATCAATAAGTCCAGATGCCTGGGGAGCCATTCAGCAGTCGCCTTCCCTGCACCGCGAGCCCACTGAAACAGAACAAAACAAAAGAGTTGGTAGGGTGGAATAAGGCTAACCTGATGCCTGTTCACGGGGTCTGCGGCCGCCGCGGCTCCCGCGGCCAGGAGGCGGAGCTTAATTTGAACAACTTTGAACACTTTTGCGGCCGCTGATGGCGTCCGATAAATGACGCGTGTAGCGTTCGCAACGAATAGGCAATTTCATGACAACCCTCAATGTTTTTCAAAACCACTCAACTACATGAATATCTACGAGTCACTACGAGTTGTCATTTTTGGTCAAACAACCGCCAGTGAGCTGCGATATCAACAAAATAGTGTGCAACCTTTGTCAGACGCGCGCCATTCATGTCGAAGTTCTTTTGCGGCTGCTGCCGAGCAACCGCAGGAACCGCAGAGCGGAGATTCTCTCCTCCCGGATCTGCTCTTTCGTGATTGGCTGACGATTAAGCCCCGCCCTAATCGCCGCGGCGGCCGCAGACCCCGTGAACAGGCCTCTGTTAATGCCTTTGGGGAACAGTAAGCTATTAAAAGGGTATGTAACACCTGGGATTTTCAAGCAATGATAAAATGAGGAGTTAGCAGTAAACATAGGTATGGAATGGGTGGGCAGAAACTGGAGCAGATTGAAAAATAAAGAGATTTAGGTATTGTGGTAAACAGTAGACTATCAGTGTCTGACCAGGTTGTAGAATCTAGGAAAAAGGAACTTAGAATGCTGGGGCCATTAACATAAATGTTCCTACAAAAGTGAAGAGGTAATAGCAAAACTGTATTGTGCATATGTTAGACCACATTTGGAGTATTGTGTGCAAGCCTGGTCTCCAACATATGAGAAAGATGGCTGGTTTTTAGAAAGAGTTAAAAAAGGGCAACAAAAATGGTTAATTGTCTTGGTACCCATACCCAATTTCTTTAATCCATCTTCATAAGGTAAACTTATGAAGATGGATTAAAGCAATTGGGTATGTTTTCACTTAGATATAGAAGGCTAAGAGATCTAATTGAAGTCTTCAAATTTGTAGATGGTCAGCATTCTGGATATTGAAAGGCAATGTTTTAGTTCAATAGGGAAAATCGAGGTCGAGGTCATCAGCATAAACTCATTATGAAACAAAGTAGGACTAGGCTACGACAGTCATTTTTCAGTTGAAGGGTTGTAGGACATTGGAATAAGCTACCAGGTGATGTTGCTTCTGTCACTTGCTTCCTTCAAAATTAAATTAGATAAATACTTTACAGAGAAGTTCATAAATACTTGTGGGATTAGGATTCTTTTAGGCAGGTAGAATAAGGTGATTTGAAGGAGCGAGACTGATGGAGGGGGATGTGCAACCTCAGATGGGCCTGAGAGACACTTTGTTGCACTTTTATTTTGTCTTTAATGTCTTAAAAAAAATATTGTTACATAACTTCTAACAGATGCTCATTGAACTTCATTTTCTTGCTTGGTCTTGGAACTATTTGCAAAGTTTGAGGGTATGTAACATCTTGGTCAAGCATAGTCATCTAACTAGTTGAGATAATACATGTTTACTACAAACAGGAAGAAGTGCAAAAATAATCACTACCTTTAAAAAAGAAAAAGAAGTTCCACCAATAGCATTATTATAAACATGAAATAATCACCTCAGCTGCATCAGTTGAGTGCAAGCTGTGCAGAGCTTCCCCGAACGACGACCACCAGCAGATGGTCCTCCTTAGCAGCGTCCTCTGACAGTGCAGAGGCTGTCCTGGTCAGCAGCTCCTTGGAGAAGTTGCATGGTGGGAAGGCATACAGCACTCCTGTTGTGTCTCCCTCTTTGCTGAGCAGGGAGATGACTCCAGCTGCCTCCTTCTGCTTCAGGTAGGACACCAGGTTCCGCAGGGAACGAGCTTGCACAGAAGTGTCATCCACGTTCACTGGTGAGGATGATGTTGGCAGGGCCACATAGATTGCATGAGGAGAAGATGAGATCCTCTTCTGGACATCATCCAGTTTTGGCTGGTCAAGCCTGAGTCTCTGTGTGATCCTCAGGAGAGGCTTCTCATTTTCATCCTTCAGTAGGCTCTCTGCAATGTCAGCATCTCCATCAGTCAGGTGGAACTTGCATGCAAAGAGAGAGCTCTTCAGGATCATGGCACCATGCCAGGACGTTCCCACTTTCCTGGCTATGTCAGACAGGTTTTTGGCTGTGTTCAGATGACCACCCTCCTCTGACCCAGACTCACTTCTGCGAGATGGACTGATTGATCTGTTCTCAGTGGGAACTTGCCTCAGTGTGGAGTGGTATGAATCTTCAGAGAAGTCCCCACGATCACCAAAGCCTCCTCTGAAGTTTCCCCTTCCACCTCTGAATCCACCACGGCCCCTGCCTCTGAATTCATCATTTCCCCCAGGACCATCAAAGCCAGGTCTCCTCCCAAACTGCACTGTTGTTTCATCTGCTGCAAAGTCTGTTTTGATCCTCTTGTCTGGACCACCCAGAGGGAATCCTCTCATTTCATTCACTGCAGCTTGAGCAGCATCCAGAGTCTCATACAGGACATGGGCATAGGGCTCCCCTTTGACATACTCTACTTTCTTGATGGCCCCAAACCTGTCAAACTCCCTCTCCAGAATCTGCACTGTGGCCCATGAGCCAAGCCCACCAACCCACACCTTGCATGATGGAAGAACTTTTCCATACCCAATCTTCACCTGAAACTTTCCGATGTACTGTCCAGACAGCTCAGTCTTGCAGCGGCTAGACTGGTCCAGGTTTTCAAACCTCACAAATGCAAATGCATTTCCTGTCCCTGGTGGGGGCCTCTTGATGTCAATGTCCTCAACATTTCCATACCTGTTGAAGATCCTTCTCAGCTCTTCTTCTGTGATATTCAGTTCCATGTTGCCCGCAAAGAGGGTGCGGCAGGCAGTGGGATCATCTTCAGGAGGGATGTGATGAAGGTAGTTGGGGAACCTTTCTTTTCTCTCATGTCTTTCAAACCTTGGCCTGGCAAATCCAGGCGGTCCATATGGGGGTCCAAAGCCTCCACCATAAGGAGGTCCCCTTGGTGGCTCCCGGTACGGGTAACCCCGTCCATATCCATAGGGATCATGGGGTGGCATGTCATACCCATATGGATCCATTGGACCAGGCATGGGTGGGCCAAATCTGTCAAAGTCCCTTGGAGGAGACCTTGGCCTCATGTACCTGCTGTCCATGGGTGGGTAATCCATCATCGGGCTCCTGCTCCTTCGTCGTTGGAGGTACTCTTGTGGAGGCGGAGCAGTGTCATAAACAGCTTCCACCATAGCAGGCTTGTCATAGAACATGATCCTTCCCCTGCTGACATGCTTGGCATCCCTTGCATCCTCCCATGTACGGAAGTACACATAGGCAACACGCTCACCATCATGTTCAACGACTACCTTCACCGACACATCTGGGAACTTTCTATATTCCCTGTAAAGATCCTCACGGACTACATCCTCAGATGCCTTTGGGTGGATGCTACTGACGCAGAGAACCTTGTATGTGTAGGCACGGTCGCGGTCACCAGACCTTGAATATCCAGGTCCGTCTCGATGAGAGCGGCTGTGGTTGGGTTCTTGAGAGTACCTGGGAGGCGTTCTCCTTGGCGATCTACTTCTGCCTCTACGAGTACTCCCTTCATCGGAACTGTTGTCGTATCTTCCCATTACAGACTTACTATCTCAACTAATTTTCAGTGTAACTTCTCTACTTAACCTCAAATCTCCATTCACACCTTCCAACTGCCGGTAACTTCAACACTTCGGACAGTATTTTATCTACCGTGCTTCCGACTGAAGCGCATCCGGCTCCCATACACTTTGTGTTTAGTTACTTTTTCCTCCACCAGGGAAAGCTTAATATAATTGTTTTGTCACACAAAGGGCATTTTATTGGTCAAAGGTATGCTTTTGTGATAAATAATTTGATGCAATTATTATTATTATTTATTATATTTCAGTAATTGTATTTTGTTGTGGATTCTAACGCAATGCATCACTGTTTCAAAACCTCTCACTAGGGCTGCTCTGTGTCTAGTTATTTTAACACAATCGTTAACATTTCGGACAACTCGAAGCGAAATCTATCATGGCGTCGGAAGAATCTCAAAATGGCGATTCATCTGAGTCTAATAACATGTGATTCTTTCGTTAACCTGACAATCAGAGACATGCATGGCAAATTAGACGATAAAATATCATTTGAAATGCCTTTGTAATGTTACATAAAACGAATGATCTATTATTTTGTATGAATAGTTGTCGCAAATTAGCAATTTTGCACTTATTTTTAGATGACGGCTGCAATGCAAAAAATCACAGTATACCATAAAATCAAACTAAGCTGTTATTCAAACCACGGATACTATATCCGGCTGGTGCAGGCATTCAAATAAATCATGTATGTATGTCTGTCATGGGTTTGAAGAACCCTAAAAATGGCAGCTTTAGTAGGGACGTAAGGATAAAGCCCAGGTTACACTATGCGTGATAGTACTCAAAGTACGCATGGTTTTTGCAAGTTTGCGTATTTTGCGTAGTCTGAAAATGTTCAGCTGATAGAAAATGCATTGACTGAGCTACACTGGAACAGTACGCAAAGTCCGCATGAAATATCACGCAAACTTGACGCGTGCCAAACTAGCTCACATTCACATTCACATTCGGAAACACATTGACGGACTATTCGGATTAGCATGACAATTGGCACACAGGTAGAGCATGCCCTACTTATTACGCTCATAAAATCTTAAAGTCGCACATTCAAAATAAAAGGATTTAGAGCGGAGGCATTCTGAAGTCGATTATTTCCATGCAACGCCCATAGGCGTAAAGTTAAAATCCGAAAATGTTGGGGGGGGGGGGCATGTCCCCCCCCCCCCGTCCCCCCTGTGGCGGAGCCCCTGCTTTCCACTATTATCGGGCTGAAATTGGGCATGCCCGATCAGAATTCATCACTCGGGTAAGCCCGAGTTGAGCCCAACAACGCGGCTTTCAACTATTATCGTGCTGAAACTGGGCATGCCCGACCAGAATGCATCACTCGGGCACAGCTCGGGTTCGTCTTGGGCTTGACGGAGGCCGAAGTCCGCGACGAACTGCGCTTCACGGTGGCGGATGACGCGTTCTTCCGTACTTGTAGTTGAGTTACCGCTCAACAGATGGCGTCTTTCAAGAAACAATAATTTTTCGTATTGTTTTACCAAAAACAGACATTACCTTAACATGTAGGACAGTTTGAAGTTGGGAAATGTCACGAAAAGCAATGCAAAGGGCTGTCGGGTGGCTGTCATGAGATATTAAAAATGAATTGCTTAGATATAGTATATGCTAATGTGTCAAACGTAAGAAGCATTCCCAAAGTCAAAAGGTTATATAAGGGTAAAACTTCACGGACATTATTTATCGCGGAACTGTGTGCTTCGATGACGCTGAAATAGCCATTAGCTACCGTGGCGGGCAGGGGCGGGTGGATATCGGTCACCAAACGCCGATCATGAAGGATAGGGGTATACGGCCCAGAATCTCCCCATCAAAATTACCTGGACTTCCTCTGCCAGGGTGGGCATAACGCAGCCCAGTCTGGTCGGGACCCGATCAGTTTGAGCCTGGGCTTGCCCGAGCACCCATAATTGGGCTAGCTAGTGTGGGGCCCCACTATACGCTGTTTAAAAGTGCTGCTCGGGCTAGCCCGAGCAGCCCGTGCCGCGCGTACTCGGACAAGTCCACATGGGGCCACAGTTACCAGCGGTTATAAAAGCACGGAGCAACTCGGGCTTTGACCAAGTTAGACCAGGCAGATTGTTCGAGCTCGGGTTCAGCTCGGGCTACTAACTTGGGCTAGCCAGCGTGGGGCCACAGTTACCGGCGGTTATAAAAGCACGGAGCCACTAGGGCTGTGCCCAAGTTAGCCCGGGCAGATTGTTCAAGTTCGGGTTCAGCTCCGGCTTGCCAGAGCACCAACTTGGGCTAGCCAGCATGGGGCCACACTATACGCTGTGTCAAAGTGCATTAAGCAACTCGGGCTGTCTTCGGGCTAGCCCGAGCAGCCCGTGCCGTGCGTACTCGGAGAAGCCCACGTGGGGCCACAGTTACCGGCGGTTATAAACGCACGGGGCAACTCGGGATTTGCCCAAGTTAGCCCGGTCAGATCTTCAAGCTCGGGTTTAGCTCGGGTATGTCCGACAAATTCGGCTGGGCTAGCCCAGGCTGTAACTCTGTTTCTGCTTGGCGTAAGTGTGTCATACGCCAGGCAGATCCCGAGTTACAGCCTGGGCTAGCCCAACCATATACGTCGGGCAAACCCGAGTTCTGCCCAATTGGGCCCCACTCAGAATTCCTGGCTGGGTTTAAGGTCAAACAGCGGACTATTCAGTTTTGCATGAAAATTGGCGCACGTGTAGAGCATAACCTCGAGTCGCACATTCACAATCAAAGGAGGTCAGATAGGGTCAAAGTCATACAGCGGACTATTCGGATTTGCATGAAAATTGGCACACAGGTAGAGCATAACCTCCTTATTACATGAGAGCGACGCCTTTGGGGGTGTCGCGGACCGAAGGTTGTTTTAAAATGTGTTCTCGAGATCTTGAAAGTGGAGGACCCAGGCACGTAGCCAAGGAGAGGGCGGCGGGGGCGGCCGCCCCGCCCCCCCCCCCCCCCCTAGAGGCCAGGAGGGCCCTTTTCGGCGCGCTGCGCGCGCCGAAAAGGGTCGACGAGACCGCGCGAAGCGCGGTATCATAGGCTCTTTACTACACGAAGCGTGGTCTTTGGAGAGTTTAGCGGACTTCAGAGGCCCTTTAGGGCCACCAGGGCCCTCTGAAAGACCAGAGGGCCCCTTGTACGTTCAAAAGAGCCCTGTGCATGTCAGAGGGGCCCCTGACAAGACCAAAAGGGCCCCTGAGCGGATCAGAGGGCCCCCTGAGCACGTCGAATGGGCCCCTGAACACGTCGAATGGGCCCCTAGCCAGCACAGAGGGGCCCCTGGGCAGGTTGAGAGGCCCCTGAGTATGTCGACAGGGCGACAAACCGGCCAGCGCAGTCTTTTTCCAGGTCATAAGGGCCCCTGAGCAGGTTGGAGGGCCCCTGTACAGACCAGAGGGGCCCTGGGAAGTTAATAGGGCCCCTGTGCAGGTCAGAGGGGCCCTGATCAGACCGAAAGGGCCCCTAGGTGGGTCAGAAAGCCCCTGAACATGCCGAATGAGCCCCTAGCCAGCACGGAGGGGCCCCAGGGCAGGTCGGAGGGCCCTCAGAGCATGTCGCAAGGCGACAAAGCAGCCAGCGCAGTCCCTTGCTAGGTCGGAAGGGCCCCTTAGAAGGTTAAAGGGCCCCTGGAGAGATCAGAGGGCCCCTGGAAAGTTAAAAGGGCCCCTGCGCAGATCGGAGGAGCCCCTGATCAGACCGAAAGGACCCCTGGGCGGGTAAGAAGGGCCCCTGAACATGCCGAAGTGGCCCCTGGCAAGCACGGAGGGGCTCCAGGGCAGGTCGGAGGGCCCCTTGAGCATGTCGGCAAGGGCGACAAAGCAGCCAGCGCCGGCCGACCAGAAGAGTCGCTGGGCCGATCGGAGGGGCTCCTGGGCAAGTCAGAGGGGCCCCTGGCTAGACCGAAAGGGTCCCTGGGCCGGTCGGAAGGCCCCTTGAACATGCCGGATGAGTTTCTAGCCAAACTGGAGGGGCCCCTGGGCAGGTCGGAGGGGCCCCTGAGCAGGGGCGGCGGATTGCGGGGGCAGGGTACCCAAAATTACCCCCAATCGAAAATCCTGGGGACAAAGGGTAGTTTTGCCCCCCCCCCCAGATTTTGGCCTGCTCAATCTGGGGCAACATGACCCTTCCCCTCCCCAGGATTTTCATTTGAGGGGGGGATTTTGGGTAACCTGCGCCCCGCAATCCGCCGCCCCTGCCCCTGAGCATGTCAGCAGGGCGACAAAGCAGCCAGTGCAGTCCCTGGCCAGGTCGGAAGGACCTCTGAACAGGCCGAATGGGCCCCTTGACACACAAGAGGGGCTTCTTGGAAGGTCAGAGGAGTCTCTGGTGAGACCGGAAGAGTCAAAGCACGTAGAGATCGCAGATGAAGATTAAATACAAAGAGGACTTACTCCACAATACAAATATTAAAAGCGGAGCTTTCGCGTATATTGTAACACCCTTCGTCAGGGTGCTACAATATACCCGAAAGATCCGATTGTATTTTTTCCTGTAGAGTAAGCCCTCTTTGTATTATATATATATATATCACCCACTCCACATCATGTCTTTTCGCTTCGCGGATCCCAGATGAGTCCCTGAACAGGTCGGAAGGGCGTAGAAAAGGTCAGAGGGGCCCCTAGACGATCTGAAGGGACCTTGGGGTTTTCAACAGTAAGAGTACAGTTGTACAGGGAATCAAACTCAAAATTTTCGCGCCGCTCCGCGGCGCAATTTAACTACAAATTCAATTATATGCGGGTTAGGAAAAAAATCGGTCAGTGTCTCGGCGCATTTATGTGTTATGTTGCTACTTTCCTATATTATTGGGCAAAAATTTCAGACTGGTTATTGATTCGACACTGATTGAATCGATTGGAATCGTTCAATCAAAATTAATTGAATCAAAACATAATTGATTCACCACCAGATATTTTGATTCATGAATCGTGATTGAATCAAAACCCGCATCAAATCAAGGCTGATTGAATCACAAGATTTAACGATTCAAGTACACTGGTAAATTGTCCAAATACATGGAGTCCCAGTGGCTGCATTCAATTATACTGAAATACTATTGCTGTACCAATGTTTTAATGATCATATATATGCATGTTTCCATTTGTATTGATTTGCCATAAATTCACCTCATATATTCAAATGTTGAATCAAACGTGAATCAATTAAAATATTTGTTTTGATTCTTTGAATCAGAATGAATCAATTCTCAAAATTGTATCCGTGAATCGAACGGTGATTGAATCATTCAGATTCCAAAATGAATCATGATTGAATCGTTCAAAAAAAGTTGAATCAATAACCAGTCTGGGCAAAATAGTTCATTTTAGCACCTTTTCCCCGCACTTTTAAAGGAAATAGTTCACCTTGGAAATTTTTACCCAACACGATTTGATTATATTTTTTTAATACAATGTATTTTTATATATTCAAAAATGGCCTTATATCGCGCCGATTCAGGACAGAAGGCCGTACATTTTTATTGTTTATCAAAACTATATGCATACTATAAGGTGCGGGTGCCGGTGATGGTGCCGCCTGTGTGGCGCGTCACGCCACGTTCGAGACTGATGAGTGCCGCTGTCGAGGACTGTGTGGCGGCGGGTGTCTTGCGGCTCGGCAGGCCGACGGCGTGCTACAGACTGTTTCCGGTGGCAAAGTCTGAGACGGTGGCTCGGCTGGTATACGACATGTCAGAACTGACGCCCTTTTTGCCTGACCGTCCGTGTATGTTGCCGTCAGCTGAGCGTGCGTTAGAATTAGCATTTAAAGGCTTTAAATATGCTATTAAAATAGACCTTCGTGACGGATTTTTTTCACATACCGTTAGCGCCTTCAACGCAGAAACATTTTGGGGTTAGTTATGAGGGGAAAACTTATGTATTTACTAGGCTGCCCATGGGGCTTAAGGTGGCGCCAGCAGAGATGCAACTGTTTTCGTATGTTACTGTGAAGCTGGTGGAGGAGCGATTTCCTGGGGTGATAGGTATTGCATATATAGACGCTTTTCTGTTTCTCGCGCGTGATCCTACATCGTTGGACGGTGTGTGCAAATTTTTAACAGAAGTTGGTCTGTGTATTAATTTGGAAAAATCTGATCTTATTCCCGCTAGCGCTGTTACATTTTTGGGCGTATGTATTGATTTGATTAAGTGTTCGGCACGTGTTAAATCTGACGTAATTGTGCCTCTGCGGAGTGCTTTGTCGCGGTGTTCGCCTGCCTGGCCGCTGGCGTGGCGGCAGCGGCTTGCCGGTTTTGTTAATTTTGTCCGTCCATTTATGAAACTACCACTGGAAGTTGTGACGGCGGTTCGGGATGGCGATCGATGCGCGTGCGAGGCTGCAATGCCGTATGTGTCTGGAGCAACGGAGTGGCGATATGCTGACAGGATCGCCTGGTCGGATTTGCATGAGCGCAATATTTTTGTAGACGCTACACCGACATGCATTGGCATTGTGCGGCCGGGCTGTGTCCCATTATCTATTAATTTGCCAAGTGTTGTGCCTATTTATGTAGCTGAGTACGCCGCTGCTCTGGTGGCAGTAGCGCTTATGTCTGACGGCGAACCGTTTACTATTTTTTCGGATAATATGGGTGTATGTTATAATTTAGATAAGGGTAGATGTCCGAGATCATGGCTGCCTGTCATGTTTGGAATTTTCCAGAAGAGAGTTTTTTCAATTCGGTATATACCGACGCAATGTAACCCGGCTGATGCCCCGTCTCGCGCCATCTGTCGGTGACCTGTCCTGGGGTCAGTAGGTGGCGTGATGGTCAGCTGACCAATCGGTAGCGGCTGGTGGGCTGGCGACAGCCAATGGAGAGCCGGCTTTGTTGGCGACGGTACGAAGCCGGTCCCCGCAATTTTGTGTGGAGTCAGTCGCGACTCGTCTGTATCAGGAAATACACGTGTCGGTCGAGAGCCTCGGCCGACAACAACCCGCACCTTCAGTCCGCGCGCCAGCACACTGCGCACCCGATGATGCGCCGCGTAGTAGTCCGGGTTCACCCGGACCGCCACCGGTGGCCGAACTCGCGCAGCGGCCCCTACACGCTGACGATTATCTCCGATGAGACTCAGCAGCGAACAGGCCGCCGCCACGGATGGAGATGACGACGCCGACCGAACCCCACCGCCGACCGAGTCCACCAGAAGTTGCGCCAGCTCCTCCGAGATGGCACCACCATCGACGTCTCCCGAGAGATAGGGCGGCGGCCGAAACGCGCCAGCGCCTGCCGCCGAGTCCCCATCACGGCAGCGCCCAAACGATGCTACTCCGCCCGCGCCGCACGCCAGGGGTGCGGCGCCGAGCAGAGCCGAGGCAGACAGCAGCACCGCCCGGGGCGGGCAGGGCGCGCTGTCACGGCCCGGCACTGGAGCCGGGTCGCCTCCCCCGGCAGAGGAGAGCGCCGCGGGAGAAACGGTCCTGACGTCACGCGAATGTAAAAAATGGTTCAGCCAATCAGATTCGAAAGTAGTCGCGTAAAGATAGACTCGCATTGGAGATGTGCCAACCGGCGGCCGGCGATCGCTTGCTAGCACCAGCTACAAACTGATTGGCTGATGGTATAGCCTCTGCCCGGGCTAGAACCAGTACAACATTCTTTCGCCAGCACCGCATTCCTTCGCCAAAAACTCAAATATATTCGGCTGGAGAGTCTTTTCAGTCAAGCAAACTTGCAAATGGGGGTTTCCCAACACGGGCTACAAAACTGCTATCTCAGTTTGAAACTAATGTTGAAGGTGAACTATTTCCTTTAAACGCACAATATAGCAATTTTAGAGGTCCGCACCATACGCAATGCGACGCATTCATGAGAAAGCAACCCAGGGCATAATGCTAAAAATTTGTTTAAGAGTTCCAGGTCTTGAGCTTAAAAAAATATTCCAAGTTGGTATAGCTGATTCCAAATTCGTGTCGCTGGTTCCAAAGTTGATGTGGCAGTTTGCTATGATTCGCGGCCACCTTTGTAAAACCCCCTCCAATCGAACAGCTCAGGTTTGTTTCACAATGGAAACACAATTCTAAAGAATAGTGTTATCCAATGTTCAACCAACCTTCGGTTAACTCCAGCTCCTAAACGTTGGTGTGGCCCATGCCATACCTGCCATACTGCATTTTCCAGCCTTGTAACGTGCCCTTTCATGCGTTTTTTTTTGGGGGGGGGGGAGCCTTTCAACGCTTGCGAAGGGCCCTTTCAACTCTCGGGAAGGGGCCCTTTCGAGGCGCCGCCCCCCCTGGACGAAATCCTGGCTACGTGCCTGGGAGGACCCCTTTCAAAACAACAGCACGTGCGTCCTTGTAATCTCCTTATTACGCACATACAATCTGTGAGTCACACATTCACAATCAAATGATTTAGAGCAGGTCAGATAGGTTTAAAGTCAAACACAGGACTATTCCGATTTGCATTAACGTTAGCGCAATGGTAGAACATAACTTCCTTATCACAGTCATACAATCTTAAAGTCGCACATTAAAAATCGAAGGATTTAGAGCAGGTCATAGGTTTAAGGTCAGACAATATTAAGTCAAACATTTAATGAGATTTTCAATGTGCGACTCTAAAATTTTAAGAACGTGATTAGGAAGTCATGCTCTACCTGTGTGTCAATTTTCATGCAAATCCGAATAGTCCGCTGTTTGACCTTAAACCTATGACTTGCTCTAAATCCTTGTATTTTGAATGTGCGACCCTAATATTTTATGAGCGTAATAAGAAGGTTGTGCTCTACCGGTATGCCAATTTTCATGCAAATCGGAATAGTCCAATGTTTGACCTTACACCTATCTTACCTGCTGTAGCTCCTTTTATTTTGAAAAGAGTTTATGTGCGTAATAAGGAGGTCATGCTCTACCTGTGTGTCAATTTTCATGCAAATCCGAATAGAGTTTGACCTGTAACCTATGACCTGCTCTAAATCCTTTGATTTTGAATGTGCGACTCTAAGATTTTATCGGCGTGATAAGTAGGTCATGCTCTACGAATCTGCTAATTTTCATGCAAATCGGAATAGACCGCTGCATGACTTTAAACCTATCTGACCTGCTCTAAATTCTTTGATTTTAAATGTTCGACTCTAAGATTTTATGAGCGTAATAAGTAGGTCATGTAGTAAGTAATAGGTCAGGTCAGTAGGTCATAAGTAGCTCGCTCGGGAAGGGGCCCTTTCGAGGCGCCGCCCCCCCCCCCCCTGGACGAAATCCTGGCTACGTGCCTGGGAGGACCCGTGATAAACTAGCTCACATTCACATTCATATTCCGAAACACATTCGAGGACTATTCGGATTTGAATGAAAATTGAAATATCGGTAGAGTTTGACCTACTTATTACGCTAAAAAATCTTAGAGTCGCACATTTAAAATCAAAGGATTTAGAGGAGGTCAGATAGGTTTAAAGTTATACAGCGGACTATTTATATTTGCATGCAAATTGGCACACAGGTAGAACATAAAATCTGTATTACGTTCATAAAATCATAGAGTCGCACATTCAAAATCGAAGGATTTAGAGCAGGTCATAGGTTTAAGGTCAAACAGCGGAATATTCCGATTTGCATCCAAATTAACACCTTGGTAGAACATGACCTGCTTATCACGCTCATACAATCTTATAGCCGCACATTCAAAATCAAAGGATTTCGAGCAGGTCAGATAGGTTTAAGGCCAAACAGCGGACTATTCCGATTTGCATGGACATTGGCACACAGGTAGGACATAAATCCTTATTACGCTCATTACATCTTAGAGTCGCACATTCAAAATCAAAATATTTAGAGCAGGTCATAGGTTTAAGGTCAAACAGCGGACTATTCGGATTTGCATGAAAATTAGCACAGAAGTAGAGTATGACCTACTTATTACGCTCATAAAATCTTAGAGTCGCACATTCAAAATCAAAGGATTTAGAGCAGGTCATAGGTTTAAGGTCAAAAGGCGGACTATTCGGATTTGCATGAAAATTAGTACACAGATAGAGTATGACCTACTTATTACGTTCATACAATCTTAGAGTCGCACATTCAAAATCAAAGGATTTAGAGCAGGTCATAGGTTTAAGGTCAAACAGCGGACTATTCAGATTTGCATGCAAATTGGGACAGATGTAGAACATGAAATCCTTATTACGCTAATAAAATCTTAGAGTCGCACATTCAAAATAAAAGGATTTAGAGCAGGTCATAGGTTTAAAGTCAAACAGCGGACTATTCAGATTTGCATGAAAATTGGCACACAAGTAGAACATAAAATCCTTATTACGCTCATAAAATCACACATAAAATCATAAAGTCACACATTTAAAATCAAATGATTTAGAGCAGGTCATAGGTTTAAGGTCAAACAGCGGACTATTCATATTTGCATGAAAATTGGCATACTGGTAGAAGATGAAATCCTTATTACGCTCATAAAATCTTAGAAGTCCCACATTCAAAATCAAAGGATTTAGAGCAGGTCATAGGTTTAAGGTTAAACAGCGGACTATTCAGATTTGCATGAAAATTGCACACAGGTAGAACATGAAATCCTTATTACGCTCATACAATCTTAGAGTCGCACATTGAAAATCAAAGGATTTGGAGCTGGTAATAGGTTTAATTTGATTTAGGTTTGTGCGACTCCAAGATTTAATGAGCGTAATAACGATTTCATGTTCTACCAGTGTGCCAATTTTCATGCAAATCTGAATAGTACGCTGTTTGACCTTACACCTATGACCTAAATCCTTTTATTTTGAGTGTGTGACTCTAAGATTGTATGAGCGTAATAGGGATTTTATGTTCTACCTGTGTGCCAATTTTCATGCAAATCTGAATAGTCCGCTGTTTGACCTTAAACCTATGACCTGCTCTAAATCCTTTGATTTCGAATGTGCGACTCTAAGATTTTATGAGCGTAATAAGTAGGTCATACTCTACCTGTGTGCCAATTTTCATGCACATCCGCATAGTCCGCTTTTTGACCTTAAACCTATGACCTGCTCTAAATCTAAATCCTTTGATTTTGAATGTGCGACTCTAAGATTTTATGAGCGTAATAAGGATTTTATGTTCTACCTGTGTGCCAATTTAATGCATATCTGAATAGTCCGCTGTTTGACCTTAAACCTATGACCTGCTCTACATCCTTTGATTTTGAATGTGCGACTCTAATATTTTATGAGCGTAATAAGTAAGTCATGGTCTACCTATGTTCCAATTTTCATGCAAATCCGAATAGTTCGCGAATGTGTTCTAAATGTGAATGTGAATGTGATCTTGTTTTGTCACGCGTATATATACCACGATGTGACCTTACTGGATACATATTTGACGCATTTCACACACAAAACAGGCAACAGCCCACGTTGTTTACATTTCAGTTGTAATGGCGGAGTCGTTCCGCTTCCGGGCTGTTCCGTTCCCCTGTCGGCTGAGGCGATTGACGACGGGTGATAAAAAGCATTATTGTCAGGTAAGTACTGAGAATGTCCCTGTTTTGAGTGCAGTATGTGCCCCCCCTTCCCCACCCATCCATCCCCCAATGCATCCATGCTTAGCTATGTTGATCAAATTATGTCCCAACAAGTTCTCTCTTACCTACAGAAGATCCGTTTTAACATTGTGTACAACCCCCACGTCTGACTGCGCTGAAGTAGCGTAGACTGGATGGGCGCTTGATAGCCTCAACACGCTGAAGTGCCCCCCAAAAACCCCAATCACACACTGTCCCAATGATCTGGAGTCTCCTGGATGCAGATACACACATCACTACACATGCCCGTGAGCACCCCGCCCCCTCCCCACACATGCATAGTTATGCCACTCCATGCAAAGAGGTGGACCACTGACCAGTTCACCCGTTAACCCGTTAGCCCATTTATATTTTTTGAAAGGCAGCTCAAGCGTATTAAAGGGACACTCCCTCCTTAACATTAGTTTTGACTTGAGATAGCCATGTTGTTGGATTTGCATTGAAATTAGGTAGGGTAGCAGTTAAAACAACCACACAGGTCTAATCAAAAAGAAATTTGAGCTTGGTCTTGACAATTGTAACTAATAAACCCCATTTGTATTTGAATAGGGGTCTAAAGCCGATGACGTCACCTCTACCAAATGGTGATGATAGTCAACTTGTTTTAAGGTTAGACTTGGATATATTTGCGTGCAGGGTCCTAGGATTGCTTAGGAGCAGGGGTGCAGAGTGGAAAATTCTGGCTAAAAATAAGCATAAAGAGTGGAAAATTCAACAACAATCATATGTTATCAGCTTTATCAATATTGAATTACCCGCTCACCAGAATTAGTTATTAGGTACCTATGCCAATGCTTACCTGTCTTTGCATACACAGGCTGTCCCCATCATTGCATCCATAAATCAGCATCAGGGTACCAATTATCCATTAGATATTAAATTAAGGAGTGGAAAATTCACAGTAAAACTTGAGAAAAAGAGTGGAAAATAGTATGCATAGGGTGTCATTTTCCACCCAAATTTTCCAATGCTAGGACACTGTTTGCGTGTTTCAAATGGTTTCGTAATTGGTTTGTTTTGTATTCAAAGTGCCAGAATTGTCTCAAAATTATTGTGCTATACTTTGGCAGCGTACAAAAATTCTGTATAGCTCTCTAGAGCTCAATATGACGTCATCAACCCAAATATTAAAACTGAACTTTTTATGAAATTGAGCACTGTTTGCGAGAAACAAATGTCATAATCGTGTTTGGCAGCAATTATTTCATATTTAGCACCACAAGCGGCATACATTTGACAACTTTTGGGAAGGTGGGAGTGTCCCTTTAATGTCAAAATGATACCAAAAGCTTGCAAGAAGATCTTGGATGTCTCCACCAGTGGTCAAAAACATGGAAACTCATGTTAAACCCATCCAAATGCAAGTCATTTCGAATGACCCTAAAGACAAAACCACTGGTTACAAATTACTCAATTGGAGACACAATTCTGGAACATGTTGACAAAATTCGGGATTTAGGTATTATTTTGGATAAAAAATTGACATTTGGGCCTCACGTCGATCAGACAGTCACTAAAGCGAACCGCGCCCTAGGTGTTCTGATAAGGTCATATCAGAGGGCTACCCCGGGAGGACATCTCAACTTGTCATCTGTCCTGGCGTCATACTACGCTTATGTACGCTCCAACCTGGAGTACTGCAGTGTGATATGGAATGGAGCTGCTGCAATGCTGCAAGACAGAGTTAACCAGATTGAGCACAAATTTCTAATTTGGCTCAACGCTCACTGTCGATGTCATTCATCATCACTGTCATATGCTGATTTGCTGAGACATTTTAAACTCACATCTGTCTGTATCCGCGAGAAGGGCACAGCACGATGTTATGTTCGTCTCTAACGTTTTTAAGGGTAGAATCTCGTAGCGTTTTTATTGCAGTCATTCTCATTAAGCGTACCTTGTCGTACAACCAGGCAGCAAAGTAGTGCATTGTTGAATGTGCCATTCGCGAGGGTGAACACTGTAAATAATGGACTTTTCGTGAGGCTGCCTAGGCAAATTAATCGATTCTTAGAGAGCTTCCCTACAGCGGACATGTTCAGCGACAGTTTTTACTCATTTCGCAGTAAGGTGAAGCTGTTTGCTGCAGCATTATAGCATATAGTTAGATAGTTGGATAAACATCAACTGATGTGATCATTGCTAGTCCCAGGCAGTTTTTGTCATTTTTAGCGTATTTTGTATCATCACTCGTTTAGCATTTATTTTTAGGATTCAGGCAGCGGTTCATATTTTTTGTATATTCACATGATTTTATCATATGTATGTATGTTAAGCAGGTGAATGTCAATGTGTAATATCGTGTTTTTGTTTTAAACTTTGACTTCGTCCATCAATGGGTCATCCCGTCGGCGATCTTGAGAAATAAATAAGTAAATAAAAATAAAATGTCAATCCCCTGAAAGAAGCGCCTGTTGAAATGTTCATGTGCATATTGCATATTAACTGACTGGGATAACTGGGACCTTTAAATTTGTTCCCGATGGACCGACAGACAGACGCTTATCAAATAGTAATATAGATATTCAATTTTCCTATAAAAAGGTGTGCAAAAGTGGAATACGACCAGGAAATCCTTTGCGCTGCCAAATGCATGGTACAATTTTTTGTCAGCATCTATTGCGCAGAAAAAACGAACCACCTGGTGTCTAGATTTGGCTAGCACTATCAGCTAATATGTCGCTGGCAAACTCTATTTTTAGTTTAGACGTCAAACTATCATATGTAGGGTGAGACAGATTTCACCATGTTGATTTACATGTTCTTGTCATGCTCTTACATGCTCTATCATGTTTTTTTCTTTCTTCTCTATTTACTCTATTTACATGCTCTGTCATGCTGTTACATGCTCTCGTGTCCGAGCAGCGCTCAGTTTGATCGGAAACGTCACAGAGCCTCCAAAAATGCCGCACTCGATGTAAACAATGGTAGGGGAGGACGAATTTGTCAATGACCTTCATGAAGTACACAAGGTACTTGTTTTGTATTTTTCCGAACTTACAACTTTGAATTTGGGAATAATTTTATTTAATTCTTAAATTTAAATAAAATAATTTTAGAACTATAACGGTAGCCTAAGAAATTGTTGCTAACAAAATCAAAAGGTCATTATTTCCCTTTAACAGCCCTAGCGGCGAAAGTCACGCATGCGCAGAATTGCACAAATAATTTGCCGGTGATGACCTTGAAGTTGTTCAGTTGCATGGGCCAGACTGGTTATTTATTCACGTGTATGAAGACAGCGACAGATTCACATTCACATTTAGCGACAGATTCGCGGACCCCTCAGAATCATCTACAACTCTACAGAAAGATAGACAAGAGCATGTAAATCAACATGGTGAAATCTGTTTCACCCTACATATGATAGTTTGGCGTCTAAACTAAAAATAGAGTTTGCCAGCGACATATTCGAGTTTTGGCGGACCCCTTCGAATTCCATTAAAATCAATGTCCAGATAGAGCTTCAGGCGTAGATTAACATGGTTAAATCCGTTTCACCCTACATATGATAGTTTGGCATCTAGACGCCAATAGAGTCCACCAGCGACAGATTCGAATTTTGGCGGACCTGCGAATTCCATGAAAATCAATTTCCAGATAGAGTATCAGGCGTAGAATAATATCGTGAAATCCGTATCACCCTACATATGATAGTTTGGCATCTAGACGCCAATAGAGTCCGCCAGCGACATTCGAATTTTTGCGGACCCCTTTGAATTCCATGAAAATCGGTGTCCAGATAGAGCTTTATGCGTAAATTAATATAGCGAAATCCGTATCACCCTACATTTGATAGTATGGCATCTATACGCCAATAGAGTCCGACAGCGACAGATTCGAATTTTGGCGGACCCCTTTGAATTCCATGAAAATCAATGCTCAGATAGAATATCAAGCGTAGAATAACTTCGTGCAATCTGTTTCACCCTACATATGATAGTTTGGCATCTAGACGCCAATAGAGTCCGCCAGCGACAGATTCGAATGTTGGCGGACCCCTGCGAATTTCATGAAAATCAATGTCCAGATAGAGTATCAGGCGTAGAATAACATCGTGAAACCCGCATCACCCTACATATGATAGTTTGGCATCTGGACGCCAATAGAGTACGCCAGCGACAGATTCGAATTTTGTCGGACCCCTTTGAATTCCATAAAAATCGGTGTCCAGATAGATTTTTATGCGTAAATTAATATAGTGAAATCCGTATCACCCTACATTTGATAGTTGGCATCTAGACGCCAATAGAGTCCGCCAGCGACAGATTCGAATTTTGTCGGACCCCTTCGAATTCCATGAAAATCGATGTCCAGATAGAGGATCAGGCTTAAATTAACATGGTGAAATCTGTATCGCTCTACATATTATAGTTTGGCACCTAAACGCCAATAGAGCCCGCCAGCGACATATTCGAATTTTGAAGGACTCCTTCGAATTCCATGAAAACCGGTGTCCAGATAGAGCTTCAGACGTAGATTAACATGGTTAAATCTGTTTCACCCTACATATGATAGTTTGCCATCTAAACGCCAATAGAGACCCCAGCGACAGATTCGAATTTTGGCGGGCCCCTTTGAATTCCATTAAAATCAATGTCCAGATAGAATATCAGGCGTAGAATAACATCGTGAAATCCGTTTCACCCTACATATGATAGTTTGGCATCTAGACGCCAATAGAGTCCGCACAGCGACATATTCGAATTTTGGCGGACTCCTGCCAATTCCATGAAAATCAATGTCCAGATAGAGTATGAGGCATATAATAACATCGTGAAATCCGTTTCACTCTACATATGATAGTTTGGCATCTAGACGCCAATAGAGTCCACCAGCGACATATTCGAATTTTGAAGGACTCCTTCGAATTCCATGAAAATCGGTGTCCAGATAGAGTTTCAGCCGTAGATTAACATGTTTAAAACTTGTTCACCCTACATATGATAATTTGGCATCTAGATATAAAATTACCAAAACGCCAATAGAGTCCGCCAGCGACATATTGGAATTCGGCGGACCCCTTCTAATACTCCTCCTCCTTCGAATTCCATGAAAACCGGTGTCCAGATAGAGCTTCAGGCGTAGATTAACATGGTTAAATCTGTTTCACCCTACATATGATAGTTTGGCATCTAAACGCCAATAGAGTCCCCAGCGACAGATTCGAATTTTGGCGGACCCCTTTCAATTCCATGAAAATCAATGTCCAGATAGAATATCAGGCGTAGAATAACATCGTGAAATCCGTTTCACCCTACATATGATAGTTTGGCATCTAGACGCCAATAGAGTCCGCCAGCGACAGATTCGAATTTTTGCGGACCCCTTTGAATTCCATGAAAATCGGTGTCCAGATAGAGCTTTATGCGTAAATTTATATAGCGAAATCCGTATCACCCTACATTTGATAGTATGGCATCTATACGCCAATAGAGTCCGACAGCGACAGATTCGAATTTTGGCGGACCCTTTGAATTCCATGAAAATCAATGCTCAGATAGAATATCAAGCGTAGAATAACTTCGTGCAATCTGTTTCACCCTACATATGCGGACTCCTTCGAATTCCATGAAAATCGGTGTCCAGATAGAGTTTCAGCCGTAGATTAACATGTTTAAAACTTGTTCACCCTACATATGATAATTTGGCATCTAGATATAAAATTACCAAAACGCCAATAGAGTCCAGAAATAGTTTCAAGCGTAGATTGACATGGTGAAATCTGTTTCACCCTACATTTGATAGTTTGGCATCTAGACGCCAATAGAGTACTCTAGCGACAGATTCGAATTTTGGCGGACCCCTTCGAATTCCATGACAATCTGTGTCCAGATAGAAATTTAGGCGTAGATAAACATAGTGAAATCCGTTTCACCCTACATATGATAGTTTGTCATCTAGACGCCAATAGAGTATGCCAGCGACAGATTCGAATTTTTGCGGACCCCTTTGAATTCTATGAAAATCGGTGTGCAGATAGAGCTTTAGGTGTAAATTAATAGAGTGAAATCTGTATCACCCTACATATGATTGTTTGGCATCTAGGCGCCAATAGAGTCCGCCAGCGACAGATTCGAATTTTGTCGGCCCCTTTGAATTCTATGAAAATCGGTGTCCATATAGAGCTTTATGCGTAAATTAATATAGTGAAATCCGTATCACCCTACATTTGATAGTTTGGCATCTAGACGCCAATAGAATCCGCCAGCAACAGATTCGAATTTTGTCGGACTCCTTCGTATTCCATGAAAATCGATGTCCAGATAGAGCTTCAGGCTTAAATTAACATGGTGAAATCCGTATCGCCCTATATATGATAGTTTGGCATCTAAACGCCAATAGAGTCCGCCAGCGACATATTCGAATTTTGAAGGACTCCTTTGAATTCCATGAAAATCGGTGTCCAGATAGAGTATCAGGCGTAGAATAACATCGTGAAATCCGTATTACCCTACCTATGATAGTTTGGCATCTAGACGCCAATAGAGTCCGCCAGCGACAGATTCGAATTTTGTCGGACCTCTTTGAATTCCATGAAAATCGGTGTCCAGATAGAGCTTTATGCGTAAATTAATATAGTGAAATCCGTATCACCCTACATTTGATAGTTTGGCATCTAGACGCCAATAGAGTCCGCCAGCGACAGATTCGAATTTTGTCGAACCCCTTCGAATTCCATCAAAATCGGTGTCCAGATAGAGCTTCAGGCGTAAATTAAGTTGATGAAATCCGTATTGCCCTACATATGATAGTTTGACATCTAAACGCCATTAGAGTCCGCCAGCAACATATTCGAATTTTGAAGGACTCCCTCGAATTCCATGAAAATCGGTGTCCAGATAGAGCTTCAGGCGTAGATTAACATGGTTAAATCTGTTTTACCCTACATATGATCGTTTGGCACCTAGACGCCAATAGAGTCGCCAGCGACAGATTCGAATTTTGGCGGCCCCTTCGAATTCCATGAAAATCGGTCTACAGATAGAGTTTCAGGCGTGGATTAACATGGTTGAATCTGTTTCACCCTACATATGATAGTTTTTCGTCTAGACGCCAATAGAGTATGCCAGCGACAGATTCGAATTTTGTCGGACCCCTTCGAATTCCATGAAAAACGGTGTCCAGATAGAGCTTCAGGCGTAAATTAACGTGGTGAAATCCGTATCGCCCTACATATGATAGTTTGGTATCTAAACGCCAATAGAGTCCGCCAGCGACAGATTCGAATTTTGGCGGCCCCTTTGAATTCCATGAAAATCAGTGTCCAGATAGAATATCAAGCGTAGAATAACTTCGTGAAATCCGTTTCACCCTACATATGATAGTTCGGAATCTAGACGCCAATAGAGTCCGCCAGCGACAGATTCGAATTTTGGCGGACCTTTGCGAATTCCATGAAAATCAATGTCCAGATAGAGTATCAGGCGTAGGATAACATCGTGAAATCCGTATCACCCTACACATGATAGTTTGGCATCTAGACGCCAATAGAGTACGCCAGCGACAGATTCGAATTTTGTCGGACCCCTTTGAATTCCATGAAAATCGGTGTCCAGATAGAGTTTTATGCGTAAATTAATATAGTGAAATCCGTATCACCCTACATTTGATAGTTTAGCATCTAGACGCCAATAGAGTCCGCCAGCGACAGATTCGAATTTTGTCGGACCCCTTCGAATTCCATGAAAATCGGTGTCCAGATAGAGTTTCAGCCGTATAATAATATGTTTAAAACTTGTTCACCCTACATATGATTATTTTTCATCTAGATATAAAATTACCAAAACGCCAATAGAGTCCGCCAGCGACATATTGGAATTCGGCGGACCCCTTCTAATACCATGAAAATCGGTGTCCAGAAATAGTTTCAGGCGTAGATTAACATGGTGAAATCTGTTTCACCCTAAATTTGATAGTTTGGCATCTAGACGCCAATAGAGTACTCTAGTGACAGATTCGAATTGTGGCGGACCCCTTCGAATTCCATGACAATCTGTGTCCAGATAGAAATTTAGGCGTAGATAAACATAGTGAAATCCGTTTCACCCTACATATGATAGTTTGTCATCTAGACGCCAATAGAGCGTCTAGATGACCAGCGACAGATTCGAATTTTTGCGGACCCCTTTGAATTCTATGAAAATCGGTGTGCAGATAGAGCTTTAGGTGTAAATTAATAGAGTGAAATCTGTATCACCCTACATATGATTGTTTGGCATCTAGGCGCCAATAGAGTCCGCCAGCGACAGATTCGAATTTTGTCGGGCCCCTTTGAATTCCATGAAAATCGGTGTCCAGATAGAGCTTTAGGCGTAAATTAATATAGGGAAATCCGTATCACCCTACATATGATAGTTTGGCATCTAGACGCCAATAGAGTACGCCAGCGACATATTCGAATTTTGTCGGACCCCTTCGAGTTCCATGAAAATCGGTGTCCAGATGGAGCTTCAGGCGTAAATTAACATGGTGAAATCTGTATCGCCCTACATATGACAGTTTGGCATCTAGACGCCAATAGAGTCCGCCAGCGACAGATTTGAATTTTTGGCGGACCCCTGCGAATTCCATGAAAATAAATGTCCAGATAGAGTATGAGGCATATAATAACATCGTGAACTCCGTATCACCCTACATAGGATAGTTCAGCATCTAGACGCCAATAGAGTACGCCAGCGACAGATTCGAATTTTGTCGGACCCCTTTGAATTCCATGAAAATCGATGTCCAGATAGAGCTTCAGGCTTAAATTAACATGGTGAAATCCGTATCGCCCTACATATGATAGTTTGTCATCTAAACGCCAATAGAGTCCGCCAGCGACATATTCGAATTTTGAAGGACTCCTTCGAATTCCATGAAAATCGGTGTCCAGATAGAGTATCAGGCGTAGAATAACATCGTGAAATCCGTATTACCCTACCTATGATAGTTTGGCATCTAGACGCCAATAGAGTCCGCCAGCGACAGATTCGAATTTTGTCGGACCCCTTTGAATTCCATGAAAATCGGTGTCCAGATAGAGCTTTATGCGTACATTAATATAGTGAAATCCGTATCACCCTACATTTGATAGTTTGGCATCTAGACGCCAATAGAGTCCGCCAGCGACAGATTCGAATTTTGTCGAACCCCTTCGAATTCCATCAAAATCGGTGTCCAGATAGAGCTTCAGGCGTAAATTAAGTTGATGAAATCCGTATTGCCCTACATATGATAGTTTGACATCTAAACGCCAATAGAGTCCGACAGTAACATATTCAAATTTTGAAGGACTCCCTCGAATTCCATGAAAATCGGTGTCCAGATAGAGCGTCAGGTGTAGATTAACATGGTTAAATCTGTTACCCTACATATGATAGTTTGGCACCTAGACGCCAATAGAGTCGCCAGCGACAGATTCGAATTTTGGCGGCCCCTTCGAATTCCATGAAAATCGGTCTACAGATAGAGCTTCAGGCGTGGATTAACATGGTTGAATCTGTTTCACCCTACATATGATAGTTCTTCGTCTAGACGCCAATAGAGTATGCCAGCGACAGATTCGAATTTTGTCGGACCCCTTCGAATTCCATGAAAAACGGTGTCCAGATAGAGCTTCAGACGTAAATTAACGTGGTGAAATCCGTATCGCCCTACATATGATAGTTTGGTATCTAAACGCCAATAGAGTCCGCCAGCGACAGATTCGAATTTTGGCGGCCCCTTTGAATTCCATGAAAATCAGTGTCCAGATAGAATATCAAGCTTAGAATAACTTCGTGGAATCCGTTTCACCCTACATATGATAGTTCGGAATCTAGACGCCAATAGAGTCCGCCAGCGACAGATTCGAATTTTGGCGGACCTTTGCGAATTCCATGAAAATTAATGTCCAGATAGAGTATCAGGCGTAGGATAACATCGTGAAATCCGTATCACCCTACATATGATAGTTTGGCATCTAGACGCCAATAGAGTACGCCAGCGACAGATTCGAATTTTGGCGGACCTTTGCGAATTCCATGAAAATTAATGTCCAGATAGAGTATCAGGCGTAGGATAACATCGTGAAATCCGTATCACCCTACATATGATAGTTTGGCATCTAGACGCCAATAGAGTACGCCAGCGACAGATTCGAATTTTGTCGGACCCCTTTGAATTCCATGAAAATCGGTGTCCAGATAGAGTTTTATGCGTAAATTAATATAGTGAAATCCGTATCACCCTACATTTGATAGTTTGGCATCTAGACGCCAATAGAGTCCGCCAGCGACAGATTCGAATTTTGTCGGACCCCTTCGAATTCCATGAAAATCGGTGTCCAGATAGAGTTTCAGCCGTATAATAATATGTTTAAAACTTGTTCACCCTACATATGATTATTTCTCATCTAGATATAAAATTACCAAAACGCCAATAGAATCCGCCAGCGATATATTGGAATTCGGCGGACCCCTTCTAATACCATGAAAATCGGTGTCCAGAAATAGTTTCAGGCGTAGATTAACATGGTGAAATCTGTTTCACCCTAAATTTGATAGTTTGGCATCTAGACGCCAATAGAGTACTCTAGTGACAGATTCGAATTGTGGCGGACCCCTTCCAATTCCATGACAATCTGTGTCCAGATAGAAATTTAGGCGTAGATAAACATAGTGAAATCCGTTTCACCCTACATATGATAGTTTGTCATCTAGACGCCAATAGAGCGTCTAGATGACGACGCCAATAGAGCGTCTAGATGACCAGCGACAGATTCGAATTTTTGCGGACCCCTTTGAATTCTATGAAAATCGGTGTGCAGATAGAGCTTTAGGTGTAAATTAATAGAGTAAAATCTGTATCACCCTACATATGATTGTTTGGCATCTAGGCGCCAATAGAGTCCGCCAGCGACAGATTCGAATTTTGTCGGGCCCCTTTGAATTCCATGAAAATCGGTGTCCAGATAGAGCTTTAGGCGTAAATTAATATAGGGAAATCCGTATCACCCTACATATGATAGTTTGGCATCTAGACGCCAATAGAGTACGCCAGCGACATATTCGAATTTTGTCGGACCCCTTCGAGTTCCATGAAAATCGGTGTCCAGATGGAGCTTCAGGCGTAAATTAACATGGTGAAATCTGTATCGCCCTACATATGACAGTTTGGCATCTAGACGCCAATAGAGTCCGCCAGCGACAGATTTGAATTTTTGGCGGACCCCTGCGAATTCCATGAAAATAAATGTCCAGATAGAGTATGAGGCATATAATAACATCGTGAACTCCGTATCACCCTACATAGGATAGTTCAGCATCTAGACGCCAATAGAGTACGCCAGCGACAGATTCGAATTTTGTCGGACCCCTTTGAATTCCATGAAAATCGATGTCCAGATAGAGCTTCAGGCTTAAATTAACATGGTGAAATCCGTATCGCCCTACATATGATAGTTTGTCATCTAAACGCCAATAGAGTCCGCCAGCGACATATTCGAATTTTGAAGGACTCCTTCGAATTCCATGAAAATCGGTGTCCAGATAGAGTATCAGGCGTAGAATAACATCGTGAAATCCGTATTACCCTACCTATGATAGTTTGGCATCTAGACGCCAATAGAGTCCGCCAGCGACAGATTCGAATTTTGTCGGACCCCTTTGAATTCCATGAAAATCGGTGTCCAGATAGAGCTTTATGCGTACATTAATATAGTGAAATCCGTATCACCCTACATTTGATAGTTTGGCATCTAGACGCCAATAGAGTCCGCCAGCGACAGATTCGAATTTTGTCGAACCCCTTCGAATTCCATCAAAATCGGTGTCCAGATAGAGCTTCAGGCGTAAATTAAGTTGATGAAATCCGTATTGCCCTACATATGATAGTTTGACATCTAAACGCCAATAGAGTCCGACAGTAACATATTCGAATTTTGAAGGACTCCCTCGAATTCCATGAAAATCGGTGTCCAGATAGAGCGTCAGGCGTAGATTAACATGGTTAAATCTGTTTTACCCTACATATGATAGTTTGGCACCTAGACGCCAATAGAGTCGCCAGCGACAGATTCGAATTTTGGCGGCCCCTTCGAATTCCATGAAAATCGGTCTACAGATAGAGCTTCAGGCGTGGATTAGCATGGTTGAATCTGTTTCACCCTACATATGATAGTTCTTCGTCTAGACGCCAATAGAGTATGCCAGCGACAGATTCGAATTTTGTCGGACCCCTTCGAATTCCATGAAAAACGGTGTCCAGATAGAGCTTCAGACGTAAATTAACGTGGTGAAATCCGTATCGCCCTACATATGATAGTTTGGTATCTAAACGCCAATAGAGTCCGCCAGCGACAGATTAGAATTTTGGCGGCCCCTTTGAATTCCATGAAAATCAGTGTCCAGATAGAATATCAAGCTTAGAATAACTTCGTGGAATCCGTTTCACCCTACATATGATAGTTCGGAATCTAGACGCCAATAGAGTCCGCCAGCGACAGATTCGAATTTTGGCGGACCTTTGCGAATTCCATGAAAATTAATGTCCAGATAGAGTATCAGGCGTAGGATAACATCGTGAAATCCGTATCACCCTACATATGATAGTTTGGCATCTAGACGCCAATAGAGTACGCCAGCGACATATTCGAATTTTGTCGGACCCCTTTGAATTCCATGAAAATCGGTGTCCAGATAGAGTTTTATGCGTAAATTAATATAGTGAAATCCGTATCACACTACATTTGATAGTTTGGCATCTAGACGCCAATAGTCCGCCAGCGACATATTCGAATTTTGGCGGACCCCTTCGAATTCCATGACAATCTGTGTCCAGATAGAACTTTAGGCGTAGATTAACATAGTGAAATCCGTTTCACCCTACATATGATAGTTTGGCATCTAGACGCCAATAGAGTCGCCAGCGACAGATTCGAATTTTGTCGGGCCCCTTTGAATTCCATGAAAATCGGTGTCCAGATAGAGCTTTAGGCGTAAATTAATATAGTGAAATCCGTATCACCCTACATATGATAGTTTGGCATCTAGACGCCAATAGAGTCGCCAGCGACAGATTCGAATTTTGTTGGAACCCTTTGAATTCCATGAAAATCGGTGTCCAGATATAGCTTTAGGCGTAAATTAATATAGTGAAATCCGTATCACCCTACATTTGAAAGTTTGGCATAAGAATGAATTCAATGAATGAATGAATTCGATATGAAGCTCTATCTGTAGACCAATTTTCATGGAATTCGAAGGGGTCCGCAAAAATTCGAATATGTCGCTGGCGTACTCTATTGGCGTCTAGGTGTCAAACTATCATATGTAGGGTGAAACAGATTTCACCATGTTAATCTACGCCTGAATCTCTATCCGGACACCGATTTTCATGGAATTCGAAGGAGTCCTTCAAAATTAGAATATGTCGCTGGCGGACTCTATTGGCGTTAAGATGCCAAACTATCATATGTAGGGAGATACGGATTTCACCATGTTAATTTAAGTCTGCAGCTCTATCTGGACACCGATTTTCATGGAATTCGAAGCGGTCCGACAAAATTCGAATCTGTCGCTGGCGGACTCTATTGGCGTTTAGATGCCAAACTATCATATGTAGGGTGAAACAGATTTAACCATGTTAATCTACGCCTGAAGCTCTATCTGGACACCGATTTTCATGGAATTCGAAGGGGTCCGACAAAATTCGAATCTGTCGCTGGGGACTCTATTGGCGTCCAGATACCAAACAATCATATGTAGGGTGATACGGATTTCATTCCATTAATTAACGCCTAAATCTCTATCTGCACACCGATTTTCATGGAATTCAAAGGGGTCCGCGAAAATTCGAATCTGTCGCTGGCGGACTCTATTGGCGTCTAGATGCCAAACTATCATATGTAGGGTGATACAGATTTCACTATATTAATTTAAGCCTAAAGCTCTATCTGGACACCGATTTTCATGGAATTCAAATGGGCCCGACAAAATTCGAATCTGTCGCTGGGGACTCTATTGGCGTCTAGATGCCAAACAATCATATGTAGGGTGATACGGATTTCATTCCATTAATTAATGCCTTAATCTCTATCTGCACACCGATTTTCATGGAATTCAAAGGGTCCGCGAAAATTCGAATCTGTCGCTGGCATACTCTATTGGCGTCTAGATGACAAACTATCATATGCAGGGTGAAACGGATTTCACTATGTTAATGTACGCCTAAAGTTCTATCTGGACACAGATTATCATGGAATTCGAAGGGGTCCGCCAAAATTCGAATCTGTCGCTGGCGTACTCATGGGCTTCTAGATGCCAAACTATCATATGTAGGGTGAAACAGATTTCACCATGTTAATCTACGCCTGAAACTATTTCTGGACACCGATTTTCATGGTATTAGAAGGGGTCCGCCGAATTCCAATATGTCGCTGGCGGACTCTATTGGCGTTTTGGTAATTTTATATCTAGATGCTAAATTATCATATGTAGGGTGAACAAGTTTTAAACATGTTAATCTACGGCTGAAACTCTATCGGGACACCGATTTTTATGGAATTCGAAGGGGTCCGACAAAATTCGAATCTGTCGCTGGCGGACTCTTTTGGCGTCTAGATGCCAAACTATCAAATGTAGGGTGATACAGATTTCACTATATTAATTTACGCATAAAGCTTTATCTGGACACCGATTTTCATGGAATTCGCAGGGGTCCGCCAAAATTCGAATCTGTCGCTGGCGGTCTCTATTGGCGTCTAGATACCAAACTATCATATGTAGGGTGATACGGATTTCACCACGTTAGTTTACGCCTGAAGCTCTATCTGGACTCCGATTTCAATGGAATTCGAAGGGGTCTGGCAAAATAAGAATCTGTCGCTGGCATACTCTATTGGCGTCTAGACGACAAACTATCATATGTAGGGTGAAACAGATTTAACCAGGGTTTGCTGTTTGTTTATTTTTCCTAATAAACAAACACAAACAAACAGTTCGTGAACAGATGTGTTCATGAACAAATGACGTCATCAGCTTAAAATAAATAAACAAACAACGAACAGTTCACGAACGTTCACGAACTGTTCATGAACAACTCAAATTAATTAATAGATAACCTATTTCGTGGCAAGGAAAGCTCATTTAGAAGCGATACAGACATTTGTGTTGTGTTTTTATTATAAGAAAACTGTTTAAAGTTCCTCCACAAACATTGTAGACTAGACAAGCGCATCAGTGTAACAGATGTAGGCTGACTCACGGTTGTCGACAGTGACTCCGCCACTTACGAATAACTGTGGGACGTCAGCGTCTTAAAGGCGATTATTCCCATGCTACGATCAAAGGCCTATCGATTGAGTCTGAAAAATACGGGTGCATTACCCAGCCCTCTTGGTTTCGACGCTCGTGGTGATTGAGTTTCACAATACATGCCTCCTTGAAAACTTTTATTTTGTCTCAAATATTTATTTAATTACCGAGCGGGCGCGAAGCGCCCGTGAGGTTTCTCGTCAACATTATACATTAATACATTAAATGCATGCATTAATTACATGTATTTAACAACATATTCTGACCTCAGTGAGTCTTAAATTGGATCACACTAAAAGCTGGAGTTTTTGCAGTAGTTGGCCGCAAGTGAGCCAGGGTGTTATGACGTGGCGGGCGGTTCACTTTATTCAAGATAATGCTGTCTTTCATGCGCTTTCATTTCAAAATTTAGCGTTAACTGGTACCATTTGCTTGCGACGTCATAACACCCTGGCTCACAAGCGGTCCCTGGCGGCCAGCTGCTACGAAAACTCCAGCTTTTAGTGTGAGCCCTTAAATTGATAGTAAATTTAAGTCTGCTATTATTAATTTAAGCCGGTTTAAACCAGCTTAAATGAATACAATTAACTGGCTGGCATAAACTTAACTTAAGCCGTTTTTTTCCAACCCCGATATATACGGCTTTCTAAAATTGTGTTTCAAAATATGCATGGAAAAGGGAACTGCGGGCCACAGGAGGTTTCAAACCTATTTACCTTTTCTGATTTCCAGTACAAGAATCGGCCAAACATCCCGCTGAACTCTTATCCAACTTTGGAAAATTCCCATGTTCGTGAAAATATGACAACCAACACCTGCTCCGGTAATACCATGTAGTTACCCCCCCCCCCCCCATCTCAAACTGCTGGTGACAGGCTTATGGTAGAACATAGAATCTATCATACTTAACCCTATTTGTAACAGGCTCCTGGCTACCCCTATTTGTAACAGGGGGGCGGATTCCGCCCCCCCCCCGAGATCTCGAGATCTACCCGTCCGATTTCCAAAAATGAAACGGTGTTTGGTTCCGCTCAACACGATCTACATTTCTAAATAATAATTTTTAAAAAAATTGATAGGGGGCAACAGGGGGCAAAAACTACACATTTTAGTTGTATTTTTTTCAAACATAGCTGTCATGTTTATTAACCGATTTTAACACAACTAATAGCAATCGATAGAGATTGAATTGGAAATTGATATATGACGGTGACGTTTGAAAATTCAAAAATCATAGGCGTGTGCAGGTCACTCAATATGGGGGTGAAGTAAATGCGTAATAAAATAATTTTTTGATGTTGTTTTTTAAATGAAATGGTATGTGATTGTGACATTAGACAAAACAGTTATAAATATTATTTTTTTGCCATAGGCGGTACCAGGTTAGTGAAAAAGGGCGGTACAATTGGAAAACAATATTAACCGCAGACAATTTGCCACCCAGCACTATAAATGTGTTACTGATCGTAGATAGTCCCTTTTTGCATGTTGTACTTCATCATAGGCGTATCCAGGATCCAAACTGGGGCGGCGCAAGACCTTTTGATAAGTATATTATCCGCTATTATGATACTAACTAGTCAACAGTGACTATTCCACTTACAACTTCAATTAGCATTGCTTACCCCCCTTTTTACCCTACCTGGACTCGCCTATTATCTTATAATCGTTCGTAGAGTACCCTGTGGTGCGTTTTTCATCCGAAAACAGCAGTATGTTATGTCATTGTACGCCCATGCCTCTTAGTTTCCTTGCAATAATATAACCCCCTTTTTCCATTCCTGAGCGCGCCTCTGCAAAAAATGACTTTATTCCCTTTTATGGCCTCATATGTGCATATATCATTATAAGCTAACCATCTATTGCGCCGTTATCGCTGGCATATCGTCATCACCATGCCAGTCACCCCCCCTTTCATGTGCCTGAACACGCCCCTGAAACTCTATATGTAATAAATGATGCAAATAATGGAAGCAGAAGCTATTTTTTACATCTTGATAGCTATTAATGCCCCTTACATTGCTATATTGGCTTCCCGCCAAGCATTGAATACTTCCTGGAACCCCCCCCCCTTTTCAAGCCCCTGAAACCGCCTCTGCCATGCAATTTTTATGATATTTCATTAACATCAACTAATTTGCACTTGTTGCAATCACCGTAAACCGATGTAACGCTTTCATACTTGAGGCAGTTAGGAAGAAACCCGTGAAGGTCGCATTTCCGTATTATCGCCAAATGTCGCCTCCGAACCCACCCAAAACTGTGCCCTGGAACCGCCTCTGTGCAGGTTAAGAACTCAAAATTTTGACTCCAAATGCGGTATTCAATTCTATGAAAAGTCCCAAAATTTCATGGGCCTACTCCCAGCCGTTCTGGAGATATCTGCGAAAAACATGAGGGGGGGGGGGGCGGAATCCGCCCCCCTGTTACAAATAGGGTTAAGGATACAAAGTCAGTCAAAAATATAGATATTGCTTTGAAATTGGGTTTGGGCATCGTCCATACTTGGTTCTCCAATATGTTTTCCGGTTTTTGCATATGTTTGAAAATTTGGCTTTTTGTGATTTTTTTTCTGAAAAAAAGGTTTTTTCATCACAAAATCAAAATTTGCAAATAGCAAAAACCGGATGATATATTGAAGGACCAAGTATGAACGATGCCCGAACGGAATATCAAAGCAATATCTATATTTTGACTGACTTATGTCTCCCTAAGTTGAAGTAGTATAGGTCTACCATTCAAGGTTCAACCATACGCTGGAGACAGCCGCAACACTAAACACGTACCTACCACTACACATGGTCTGACAATTGTTTTGATGTTTTGCTTTCTCGCTTAGTCTATCACAATTCGGTATCCATCAACCAATTTAAAGGAAATAGTTCACCTTCAACATTAGTTTTAAACTGAGATAGCAGTTTTGTAGCCCGTGTTGGGAAACCCCTATCTGCAAGTTTTCTTGAATGAAAAGACTCTCCAGCCGAATATATTTGAGTTTTTGGCGAAGGAATGCGGTGCTGGCGAAAGAATGTTGTACTGGTTCTAGCCCGGGCAGAGGCTATACCATCAGCCAATCAGCTTGCAGCTGGTGCTAGCAAGCGAATCGCCGGCCGTCGGTTGGCACATCTCCAATGCGAGTCTATCTTTACGCGACTACTTTCGAATCTGATTGGCTGAACCATTTTTTACATTCGCGTGACGTCAGGACTCTGACTCAGAGAATATGCATATAGTTTTGATAAACAATAAAAATGTATGGCCTTCTGTCCTGAATCGGCGCGATATAAGGCCATTTTTGACAATATAAAAATAATTTGTATTAACAAATATAATCAAATCGTGTTGGGTAAAATTTTCCAAAGTGAACTATTTCCTTTAAGTTTGACACGCTCACTTACCCCAAGGGCGGATCCAGGGGGAGGGGGGGGGGGGGGGCGAACGGGGCCATGACCCCCCCAAGCCTGTTTAAGGGGGGGCAAACTATGTTTTGCCCCCCCAAGACGTGAAATCTAATGCATGCTATATTTGCGTTTTTAGAACGGTACTGGGCATCCCAAAATTGCAGCAGTCAAAATCAAGCTAGCCACAGTCAAAAACTGAAAAATTTCGCGCCGCTTCGCGGCATGACACAAGTTTCGCAATTGCATATACAAATTTGGAAAATTAATTCCATTAAGTGTCTTGCAGAGGCTCTCCTTGGCGGTAATTGCTGGCCCCAGGGCCAACTCTCTTCATAAAATATTATCTTTAAAGCGGGCTACATGTTTAGCTTGTCTGCCGAGTTCCGAAAAAGGCGACGCGAACGCAAAGACGCGGACTTCGGCAACCGGAAGCTGTTCCAGCGGTGCCCAACTTGTTGGCCCGAAGAGCTAATAGTGGGGACCAGGCCAGGACTATCTCCCCAAGCCATCTCCCCAGGCTCCTCCAGATCCACAGGGACCATTTATGAGCGGAAATGTCGGTCTGCCTCTTGCTACTTTGAAACCATTTGCACCGTTACCAGTTGTGTGTTACAGTTCGGTACATAGGTATGTATACAGACTACAGTTATTATTATCATATGTACTATTGAGCGCAGACTGCCACCGGCCATCGTGATTTACTATCCGAGGCTAATGTATATGAAAAACTATCTTCATTTCAACATTTTGCATCATACCGAGATGTGCAACCAGGAAAAGGGGTTACCTGAGGCTTGGCTCCACTCACGGTCTGGTTCCAATATTAAAAATGCGTTTTCCACGACCTAAAATTAAAATGTTTACGCCGCTTCGCGGCGTCACATCAGTGGCCATCGTCATAACGAAGCCATCGTCATCGTCTTCGTTTCGTCGTAACGCTGAATTGATAACGCATTTTTAGCTTATTATCCTCTACAAGGCTAAGAAGCTAAAAATGCCTATGTTTCTGGGTTTTATCAGGCAAACCCGAGAAGAAAAAAAATCGCGCCGCTTCGCGGCGCTAAATAACAAGTACCTACTATAACATGCAAATCCACATTAAAAATGTTGCAAAGGCTTAAATACATGCATAACAAATTGGGGTACATTTTTTTCTCGTCATTTCAGCCGACCCCCCCCCCCACTCAAAAATTATCGGCGACGCCCCTGGGTACAGCTGACAATTGACATAGTTTTTCTCAGTGTAAGACAATGTCGGAAAAATACAAACTGCAAGCTGACATCTTTCCTTTTTCGATATCCCAAAAGGTCGAAAACCTTAAAAAAATGGGGAAAAAATCGAAATCGTGTGGTTGCAAAATAAAGTGGCCCAAATCCGGGTCGAAATTCGAAATTGGGGGTAGGTAAGGTCCGCAAAAAAAAACGGTTTGCCCCCCCCAAAAAAAACAGCCGGCTGGATCCGCCCTTGCTTACCCCATCCACGAACAAACACCACGATATCACCGATCACCGAGCATCGTGGGGTTTCGCCGCGGGTACACGTAAACAAACTAAATATGGCGCACACTGGATTTCGTACGACGCTCACACCTAGTGGTAATATTGGAAATAATGTACATTTTAATAATAGTGAACTATTTTTAGATGTTTTCTCTTCTTCTTATGACAACAAAATTAAAATAAAATTAGTATTCAAACCAAAGCTATCGGATGCCCTTTTTACAATATTTTGCTTGACACCTGGTGGAATTGACAAGAACTAAAGGTACCATAGTCTAACGTAAGCAATACGATTGGCTGCTATTTTTATGAGCCCGAAACGACATTAATAGTACTAATTTAGTCATTTCATACCAAAATAGTGAGCATGCTCCAAATAATTGAAGATGGGACAGCGAAATGTGAACTCAAATACTAAAAAACTAAGTAATGTATATTTGTTCATAACAGTTCATGAACGTTCGTGAACTGTTCATGAACAGCCATTTTGTCGTGAACAGATGACCTTGATAATGAAATTCGTAAACAATCAAATAAACAAACAAACAAACATTGTTCATGAACTGTTCACGAACACTTATACAAACAGCAAACCCTGGATTTAACCATGTTAATCCACGCCTGAAGCTCTATCTGTAGACCGATTTTCATGGAATTCGAAGGGGCCCGACAAAATTCGAATCTGTCGCTGGGGGACTCTATTGGCGTCTAGATGCCAAACAATCATATGTAGGGTGATAGGGATTTCACTATATTAATTTACGCCTAAAGCTCTATCTGGACACCGATTTTCATGGAATTCAATGGGGCCCGACAAAATTCGAATCTGTCGCTGGCGGACTCTATTGGCGTCTAGATACCAAACTATCATATGTAGGGTGAAACGGATTTCACGATGATATTCTACGCCTGATATTCTATCTGGACATTGATTTTCATGGAACTCAAAGGAGTCCGCCAAAATTCGAATCTGTCGCTGGCGACTCTATTGGCATTTAGATGCCAAACTATCATATGTAGGGTGAAACAGATTGCACGATGTTAATCTACGCCTCATACTCTATCTAGACATTGATTTTCATGGAATTCGAAGGGGTCCGACAAAATTAGAATCTGTCGCTGGCGGATTCTATTGGCGTCTAGATGCCAAACTATCAAATGTAGGGTGATACGGGTAAAATATAAAAAAAATATAAAGCTCTAAAGCTATATTAATTTACGCATAAAGCTCTATCTGGACACCGATTTTCATGGAATTCAAATGGGTCCGACAAAATTTGAATCTGTCCCTGGCGGACTATTTGGCGGACTATGGCGTCTAGATGCCAAACTATCATATGTAGGGTGATACGAAATTATCGATGTTATTCTACGCCTGATACTCTATCTGGACATTTATTTTCATGGAATTCGCAGGGGTCCGCCAAAATTCAAATCTGTCGCTGGCGGACTCTATTGGCGTCTAGATGCCAAACTATCATATGTAGAGCGATACAGATTTCACCATGTTAATTTACGCCTGAAGCTCTATCTGGACACCGATTTTCATGGAACTCGATGGGGTCCGACAAAATTCGAATCTGTCGCTGGCGGACTCTATTGGCGTCTAGATGCCAAACTTTCAAATGTAGGGTGATACGGATTTCGCTATATTAATTTACGCCTAAAGCTCTATCTGGACACCGATTTTCATGGAATTCAAAGGGGTCCAACACAATTCGAATCTTTCGCTGGCGGACTCTATTGGCGTCTAGATGCCAAACTATCATATGTAGGGTGATACGGATTTCACTATATTAATTAACGCCTAAATCTCTATCTGCACACCGATTTTCATGGAATTCAAAGGGGTCCGCGAAAATTCGAATCTGTCGCTGGCATACTCTATTGGTGTCTAGATGACAAACTATCATATGTAGGGTGAAACAGATTGCACTATGTTAATGTACGCCTAAAGTTCTATCTGGACACAGATTGTCATGGAATTCGAAGGGGTCCGCCAAAATTCGAATCTGTCGCTGGCGTACTCTATTGGCTCCTAGATGCCAAACTATCATATGTAGGGTGAAACAGATTTCACCATGTTCATCTACGCCTGAAACTATTTCTGGACACCGATTTTCATGGTATTAGAAGGGGTCCGCCGAATTCCAATATGTCGCTGGCGGACTCTATTGGCGTTTTGGTAATTTTATATCTAGATGCCAAATTATCATATGTAAGGTGAACAAGTTTTAAACTTGTTAATCTACGGCTGAAACTCTATCGGGACACCGATTTTCATGGAATTCGAAGGGGTCCGACAAAATTCGAATCTGTCGCTGGCGGACTCTTTTGGCGTCTAGATGCCAAACTATCAAATGTAGGGTGATACAGATTTCACTATATTAATTTACGCATAAAGCTCTATCTGGACACCGATTTTCATGGAATTCAAAGGGGTCCGACAAAATTCGAATCTGTCGCTGGCGGACTCTATTGGCGTCTAGATGACAAACTATCATATGTAGGGTAATACGGATTTCACGATGTTATTCTACGCCTGATACTTTATCTGGACTCCGATTTTCATGGAATTCGAAGGGGTCCGACAAAATAAGAATCTGTCGCTGGCATACTCTATTGGCGTCTAGACGACAAACTATCATATGTAGGGTGAAACAGATTTAACCATGTTAATCCACGCCTGAGGCTCTATCTGTAGACCGATTTTCATGGAATTCGAAGGGGCCCGACAATTCGAATCTGTCGCTGGGGGACTCTATTGGCGTCTAGATGCCAAACAATCATGTAGGGTGATACGGATTTCACTATATTAATTTACGCCTAAAGCTCTATCTGGACACCGATTTTCATGGAATTCAAAGGGGCCCGACAAAATTCGAATCTGTCGCTGGGGACTCTATTGGCGTCTAGATGCCAAACAATCATATGTAGGGTGATAGGGATTTCACTGTATTAATTTACGCCTAAATCTCTATCTGCACACCGATTTTCATGGAATTCAAAGGGGTCCGCAAAAATTCGAATATGTCGCTGGCGGACTCTATTGGCGTCTAGATACCAAACTATCATATGTAGGGTGAAACGGATTTCACGATGATATTCTACGCCTGATATTCTATCTGGACATTGATTTTCATGGAACTCAAAGGAGTCCGCCAAAATTCGAATCTGTCGCTGGCGACTCTATTGGCATTTAGATGCCAAACTATCATATGTAGGGTGAAACAGATTGCACGATGATAATCTACGCCTCATACTCTATCTAGACATTGATTTTCATGGAATTCGAAGGGGTCCGACAAAATTTGAATCTGTCCCTGGCGGACTATTTGGCGGACTATGGCGTCTAGATGCCAAACTATCATATGTAGGGTGATACGAAATTATCGATGTTATTCTACGCCTGATACTCTATCTGGACATTTATTTTCATGGAATTCGCAGGGGTCCGCCAAAATTCAAATCTGTCGCTGGCGGACTCTATTGGCTTCTAGATGCCAAACTATCATATGTAGGGCGATACAGATTTCACCATGTTAATTTACGCCTGAAGCTCTATCTGGACACCGATTTTCATGGAACTCGATGGGGTCCGACAAAATTCGAATCTGTCGCTGGCGGACTCTATTGGCGTCTAGATGCCAAACTTTCAAATGTAGGGTGATACGGATTTCGCTATATTAATTTACGCCTAAAGCTCTATCTGGACACCGATTGTCATGGAATTCAAAGGGGCCCGACAAAATTCGAATCTGTCGCTGGCGGACTCTATTGGCGTCTAGATGCCAAACTTTCAAATGTAGGGTGATACGGATTTCACTATATTAATTAACGCCTAAATCTCTATCTGCACACCGATTTTCATGGAATTCAAAGGGGTCCGCGAAAATTCGAATCTGTCGCTGGCATACTCTATTGGCGTCTAGATGACAAACTATCATATGTAGGGTGAAACAGATTGCACTATGTTAATGTACGCCTAAAGTTCTATCTGGACACAGATTGTCATGGAATTCGAAGGGGTCCGCCAAAATTCGAATCTGTCGCTGGCGTACTCTATTGGCTTCTAGATGCCAAACTATCATATGTAGGGTGAAACAGATTTCACCATGTTAATCTACGCCTGAAACTATTTCTGGACACCGATTTTCATGGTATTAGAAGGGGTCCGCCGAATTCCAATATGTCGCTGGCGGACTCTATTGGCGTTTTGGTAATTTTATATCTAGATGCCAAATTATCATATGTAAGGTGAACAAGTTTTAAACTTGTTAATCTACGGCTGAAACTCTATCGGGACACCGATTTTCATGGAATTCGAAGGGGTCCGACAAAATTCGAATCTGTCGCTGGCGGACTCTTTTGGCGTCTAGATGCCAAACTATCAAATGTGGTGATACAGATTTCACTATATTAATTTACGCATAAAGCTCTATCTGGACACCGATTTTCATGGAATTCAAAGGGGGTCCGACAAAATTCGAATCTGTCGCTGGCGGACTCTATTGGCGTCTAGATGACAAACTATCATATGTAGGGTAATACGGATTTCACGATGTTATTCTACGCCTGATACTTTATCTGGACATTTATTTTCATGGAATTCGCAGGGGTCCGCCAAAATTCGAATCTGTCGCTGGCGGACTCTATTGGCGTCTAGATACCAAACTATCATATGTAGGGCGATACGGATTTCACCACGTTAATTTACGCCTGAAGCTCTATCTGGACTCCGATTTTCATGGAATTCGAAGGGGTCCGACAAAATAAGAATCTGTCGCTGGCATACTCTATTGGCGTCTAGACGACAAACTATCATATGTAGGGTGAAACAGATTTAACCATGTTAATCCACGCCTGAGGCTCTATCTGTAGACCGATTTTCATGGAATTCGAAGGGGCCCGACAATTCGAATCTGTCGCTGGGGGACTATTGGCGTCTAGATGCCAAACAATCATATGTAGGGTGATACGGATTTCACTATATTAATTTACGCCTAAAGCTCTATCTGGACACCGATTTTCATGGAATTCAAAGGGGCCCGACAAAATTAGAATCTGTCGCTGGGGACTCTATTGGCGTCTAGATGCCAAACAATCATATGTAGGGTGATAGGGATTTCACTGTATTAATTTACGCCTAAATCTCTATCTGCACACCGATTTTCATGGAATTCAAAGGGGTCCGCAAAAATTCGAATCTGTCGCTGGCAAACTCTATTGGCGTCTAGATGACAAACTATCATATGTAGGGTGAAACGGATTTCACTATGTTAATTTACGCCTAAAGTTCTATCTGGACACAGATTGTAATGGAATTCGAAGGGGTCCGCCAAAATTCGAATCTGTCGCTTGCGTACTCTATTGGAGTCTAGATGCCAAACTATCATATGTAGGGTGAAACAGATTTCACCATGTTAATCTACGCCTGAAACTATTTCTGGACACCGATTTTCATGGTTTTAGAAGGGGTCCGCCGAATTCCAATATGTCGCTGGCGGACTCTATTGGCGTTTTGGTAATTTTATATCTAGATGCCAAATTATCATATGTAGGGTGAACAAGTTTTAAACATGTTAATCTACGGCTGAAACTCTATCGGGACACCGATTTTCATGGAATTCGAAGGGGTCCGACAAAATTCGAATCTGTCGCTGGCGGACTCTTTTGGCGTCTAGATGCCAAACTATCAAATGTAGGGTGATACAGATTTCACTATATTAATTTACGCATAAAGCTCTATATGGACACCGATTTTCATGGAATTCGAAGGGGTCCGACAAAATAAGAATATGTCGCTGGCATACTCTATTGGCGTCTAGACGACAAACTATCATATGTAGGGTGAAACAGATTTAACCATGTTAATCCACGCCTGAAACTCTATCTGCAGACCGATTTTCATGGAATTCGAAGGGGTCCGCCAAAATTCGAATCGGTCGCTGGCGACTATTGGCGTCTAGGTGCCAAACTATCATATGTAGGGTAAAACAGATTTAACCATGTTAATCTACGCCTGAAGCTCTATCTGGACACCGATTTTCATGGAATTCGAAAGAGTCCTTCAAAATTCGAATATGTTGCTGGCGGACTCTATTGGCGTCTAGATGCCAAACCATCATGTAGGGTAAAACAGATTTAACCATGTTAATCTACGCCTGAAGCTCTATCTGGACACCGATTTTCATGGAATTCGAAAGAGTCCTTCAAAATTCAAATATGTTGCTGGCGGACTCTATTGGCGTCTAGATGCCAAACCATCATATGTAGGGTGATACAGATTTCACGATATTATTCTACGCCTGATACTCTATCTGGACATTGATTTTCATGGAATTCGCAGGGGTCCGCCAAAATTCCAATCTGTCGCTGGTGGACTCTATTGGCGTCTAGATGCCAAACTATCCTATGTAGGGTGAAACGGATTGAACCATGTTAATCTACGCCTGAAGCTCTATCTGGACACCGATTTTAATGGAATTCGAAGGGGTCCGCCAAAACTCAAAAACTCTATTTGGCGTCTAGACGCTAAACTGTCATATGTAGGGTGGAACGGATTTCACCACGTTCATTAACGCTTAAAACTCCATCTGGACACCGATTTTCATGAAAATCGAAGGGGTCCGCCAAAACTCGAATATGTCGCTGGCGAACTCTATTTTTAGTTTAGACGCCAAACTATCATACCTAGGGTGAAACAGATTTCACCATGTTGATTTACATGCTCTTGTCTATCTTTCTGTAGAGTTGTAGATGATTCTGAGGGGTCCGCGAATCTGTCGCTGAATGTGAATGTGAATCTGTCGCTGTCTTCACACACGTTATTGATTCGACTCTGATTGAATTGATTGGAATCGTTCAATCAAAATCCCTTGAATCAAAGAAGAATCAATTCACCACCGGATTTTTTTATTCATGAATCATGATTGAATCAAAACCTGCATAGAAACAAGGCTGATTGAATACAAAAGACTGCAATGCTATTTCAATGGTGAGTTAAACGTGATTTGATAAAACAAACAAAAAAATCTTTGAATCGGAAATTATTATTTCCAAAATGGTTATCCATGAATAAATGGTGACTGAATCATTCATACTCCAAAATAAATCGTGATTGAATCCTTCCAAAAAAGGTGAATCAATAACCAGTCTGGCATGGGAGGAAGCTATTGCTGATAAAAGTCCAGATTGTCTGACGTTTGGACCGTTCGAGGTTACAGCAGTCAACCCTACAGTATTATTTGTACTACTTCAACTCAGCATCTGGCGTTTCTTGGCAGCAAACCAGAGAAATATGCTCACTTTGTTGCATTGTTGTTTAAAACATAATTGCTCACATGTTCAAAGTTGAATTCATATAAGTACCTACCTACTTAAAAGTCCAGTCTTTGGATACATCCTAACCCCATACTTTGCATGCTAGCAGAGTGCAGACGATATCTGAGTCCTGTTCACGGGGTCTGCGGCCGCCGCGGCTCCAGCGGCCAGGAGGCGGAGCTTAATTTGAACAACTTTGAACACTTTTGCGGCCGCTGATGGCGTCCGATAAATGGCGCGTGTAGCGTTCGCAACGAATAGGCAATTTCATGAAAACCCTCAAATGTTTTTCAAAACCACTTAACTACATGAATATCCACGAGTCACTACGAGTTGTCATTTTTGGTCAAACAACCGCCAGTGAGCTGCGATATCAACAAAACAGTGCGCAACCTTTGTCAGACGCGCGCCATTTATGTCGAAGTTCTTTTGCGGCTGCTCCCGAGCAACCGCAGGATCCGCAGAGCGGAGAGTCTCTCCTCCCGGATCTGCTCTTTCGTGATTGGCTGACAATTAAGCCCCGCCCTTTTGGCCACGGGAGCCGCGGCGGCCGCAGACCCCGTGAACAGGCCTCAGTATTGTTTACATTCTGATAGCATGAAAAGTTTTGAAATATTTTTTCCCCATTTTGAATCTGAAATATAATTTTATAAAGGAAAGATTGGGGCTATTATTGAGTTCCATAAGCGAGGCCCCACCCATCCTACAGTGTGCGTTCTATACAGCCTTGTTTGTAAAGGGTTCAGCTACATTTTGAACATTTCTGGTATTGAGTGTGCACTGTACGTTGCTGAGTTATGTTGAAAAGTGTATCTATTTTGTGTGGTAGAGTTCCTGCGATCTTTTTTGAATTAGGATGAGTGTTTGTTTTGTCATTATCTTTTACCTTTAATAATTTAAGTTCCTACATTGTAACATTAAACATTGTACAGTAATCAACAATGACCCCGTTTCCATGACCGTAGTGAATCCGATTAGGTTTAAAATCGGATTCACTAACGAAGGAAATCGAGATTACAAGTGGGCGTTTCCATGACCATAAGAGTGAAATCCGAATTACATTCGGGACCCCTCCCTGTTGTTTTTCTCGGAGATTGGATTACGGCGGCCGCTGCGGTCCTTCGCGGCCGGGCGGCCAGCTAGCTGTGACGATGCGAAACACTCACTAACTTGCATAGTTAATTGTGATGATTTTATGCAATATAGAGCAGCACATTTTGCACAGGACGTTTCTGCCATCATGCAATTTATCATGTGCATTGTGTAAGTATCGTTGTTCTAAACGATATTTTCATCCTAAAATAACCTTTGAACGAGACGAGTAGAGGGATGGAAATCCGATTTTAGCAGGAAATCCCGTTTGTATAATCCGATTACAGAACCTGATCGAATTTCCTAAAACAGGCGTTTCCATGACCCTGAAATCGGGATTTGAGCGGAAATCCAGATTTCCTAGTGTCACGGAAACGGGGCCAATGTCCCTGTTCCTTGTGTAGATTCCACATATTGCAGGTGGTGATGTTTTCAAATTTGCTTGCAATGTGTTTGTCCAGCAAGGCTTTATGGTGTGTTTTTTTTTTCGTTTCAGAATCTGCTGACTGGACAAAATGTCGGGATCAGTGCGCCGACCAGAGCATAAAGCTCCGCCAGAAATTGTAAGCAACTTGTGTCATAAGTACCTAACTAAAACATCTTGTAAGCAGTGCTATTCCTTGGGTGTTAAAACGTCAGGTTTTTAGCATGGCTAGAAAATGCTGGTATGTTACCAACTTCGCCAGGGCGTATTTTAAGGGATTTTGACTGGGGTGGGAACTCGGCGATTAGGGGCGCCATCGCCAAGAACGCCAAAGGGGGCCCACTGACGGATCCAGCCTCTCTCCGTGAGGGATCTTTTTGTGGCAAAAAGGTACCCCCCATTTTTCCCCGATCGATTTTTTGTTTTGTTTGGTGGGGGGCGGCAAAAACACAAAATTTACAAATCCGAGATAGCCATTTTGAGGGGAATGTCATTTCCCTTTCTTTTGACATTTTGTTTTGTTTTGCAATTTGCTTCAAAACTCTATTTTCTACGATTGTTCAAACATTTATCGTTTTCCACCCAAAATGCCATGAAATGACGTCATTAAAACGTCATTATCTCCCAAAATGATGCATCAATTTTATTCAATTTTGGTGTGAAGACTCAGAATTGATGCAGCTGATGCAGCTGTGGCGCCGTCACTAATTGATGCAGGTACTGGTATCTATTAACGCAATTTTAACGTTGATATCTATCATAGTTTTCAAGTTATTGAGAAAACCCGGGGGGGGGGGGCAGATTCTGCCCCCCCCCCCCCCCCCCCCAGCGGGGTGCGGGTTAAGTTTCACCGGGGATGCTTGAATTGTATCAGGTGCGCTGTTTTGTCCATCATTGAAAGAAAGGGATACCTACATACAAACTTCAAATTTAATCACTCGAGAACAAAAAACTTCCGTTTTCATCATGACGTTTTCTCCTAAGATCATTGTTTTTCACTTTCAGTACAGGGAACGCGCGCGGGGGGGGGGGGCATACTTGTATCATGGATAAAGTAAGTATGGATAGGTAATTCCGCCCACTTTCTATTGTTATCCGCCACCACGCGCAGCTGCTGCCGTTTCCCGTACTACAAAAAGAACAGCTAGTATACCGCCCGCCCCGTGGTAGGCCGCAACGCTGAGACGGCCGCCCCGTCGCATGGTTTCTCGCCTTCCGGTGATTGTGGGATGAACCAATTACAGTTTAAATGCCTTCGGGAAGCTCTCACAAGCACTTATGACATGTTGGTTCTACCGATGGACATCATGCCTGATAATTTGTGCCCATATATGTAGGAACGTCCACATGGTAAGCCGTTTCCCGTTCTACAAAACGACAGCCAGTACCGCGGTGCTCTGTGGTCGCTAAATCGCGTATGAATTGCTAAATCGCTTAAATCGCGTGTCCATGCTTTTATTGAATGCCCCTCCCGGATTCCTGTGTGTGTGTGTGGGGGGGGGGGGGGAGATTTGCCCCCCCCCCCCCCTGGATCCGCCAGTGCCAGCAATTACCGCCAAGGAGAGCCACTGCCTGACACGAGAGCCACTGCCTGACACTTAATGGAATTCATTTTCCAAATTTGTATAAGTAATTGCGAAAGTTGTCATGCCGCGAAGTGGCACTAAATTTTCCGGTTTTTGACTGTGGATAGCTGGGTTTTGACTGCTGCAAAAACAGTTTTTACGATTTTACGATAAATTGGGAACGCGTGGAGGGGGATACTGTATTGAATGCCCCCCCCCCCCCCCCAAAAAAAAAAAAAACTGTGGGGGGATTTTCCCCTGATGCTCCCCTGGATCCGCCAGTGGTCTGGCCTTTAGCCGCAAAGAAGTAAATAAAGAAAGAACAGCACGTGTTATTAGTTTAGCAGAACGTTGAGAGTGGCAATCAAACACCATCATGTAGCAAAATAACAGTATGAATGTAAACAAATGCAATAATGGCGCGGCGCGGCAAAACACGGCAGAAATAACGCAAGCAAATCAAAGCATAATGTAAACAAGCGCAACACAACACCAGTAACATCACCTGTGATTGAACTTTCACAAAACTGACGACGAACAAAAAAGGATCTCAGGATATCTTTAAGACACTTCTGAGTTATGTAACAAGCTAAAACTATTTATTTCGGTTTCTTATGTTTACGATCATCTACAGTCACCAGGGGGGCAACCAGACCTTCAGAAGGGGGGAGGGGGGGGGGGGGGGGGTCCAGTCATGGTGGGCCCCTGGGAAAGAGGCCTCCCCAAAAATATATATTCCCCTCAGGCGCGGATCCAGGATTTCGGTCAGGGGGGGGGGGGGCGACATACAAAAAGTTGCGCCCTACGGACGCACTTGGCGGGCGATATCTGGCTCTGGGGGGGGGGGGGGGGGGGGGGGGGGCAAGGGCAAGCGCAAGCGCCTCCCCCTAGATCGCGCCTGCCCCTGGATATGAAAAACTACGGATTTCGGCCACTTTATTTTGCGAGGCCCCTTTAAAAATATCAACTTTTGATTAGCTGGATTGGACCAGGACCCTCAGTATGGGGGCGGCATTTGCTTCTGGGGACGCCTATTGTTCGGTTTAGATAGCGTATGTTCTGCTCCATGGGGGCGGAATTTGCTAATGGGCAATGTGCATTTGTCCAATTTAGAGGGCGCCTGTTTAACCCCATGTGTGTGTGTGTGTGGGGGGGGGGGGGGGGCGGCATTTGCTTATTGTCCGGTAGGGCGCCTGTTCTGCTCCATGGGGCGGCATTTGCTTCTAGTGGCGCCTATCCTGTTCCTAAGTCGCCATTTACTTCTAGGAGTGCTTGTCCGATTCCCGGTAGTGCCTGTCAGTGGCGTGCGCAGAAGTTCACAAAGGACCAGGTCATTGCCTTGAGGCCTGGGGGGCGCCACCCGATCGACAGGGGCGCCATCATTATTGGCGACAATTTTGCATGGGGGACGCCTCAACTCCCGCACCGTGCGGAAGGAGAGGCACCCCCTCCGTCACTAGCCGGAGAGGCGCCGTCACTCGTCGGAGGGGCGCCGTCATTAGCCGGGGGGGACGCCGTCACTGGTCGGAGGGGCGCCTTCACTGGCCGTAGGGGCGCCGTCACTGGTCGGAGAAGCGCCGTCACTAGCAGGAGGGGCGCCGTCACTGACCGGAGGGGGCGCCGTCACTGGTCGGAGCCCGGAGGGGCGCCGTCACTCGCCGGAGGGGCGCGGTCACTGGCAGGAGGGGCGCCATAAACGGCCGGAGGGGCGCCGTCACTGGTCGGATGGCCGCCGTCACTCGCCGGAGGGGTGTGGTCACTGGTCGGAGGTGCGCCGTCACTTGCCGGAGGGGCGCCTTCACTGGCCTGAGGGGCGTCGTCACTGATCAGAGGGGTGCCGTCACTAGCCAGAGGGGCGCCGTCACTGGCCGGCGGGGCGCCGTCACTGACCGGAGGGGGCGCCGTCACTAGCCGGATGGGCGCCGTCACTAGCCTGAGGGGCGCCGTCACTGGCCGGAGGGGCGCCATCACTGGTCGTAGGGACGCTGTCGCTGGTCAGGGGGGCGCCTTCACTGGCCGGAGGAGCGCCGTCACTAGCCGGAGGGGCACCGCCATTTGTCGGAGGGGCGCCGTCACTTGCCGGTGGGGCGCCGTCACTGGTCGGAGGGACGCCGTCACTGGTCGGAGGGGTGCCGTCACTGGCCGGAGGTGTGCCTTCACTGGCCGGAGGGGCGCCGTTACTGGTCGGAGGGGCGCCGTCACTAGCCGGAGGTGCGCCGTCACTGGCCGGAGTGGCGCCGTCACTGGTCGGAGTGGCGCCGTCACTGACCGGAGGGGGCGCCGTCACTATCCAGAGGGGTGCCGTCACTATCCAGAGGGGTGCCGTCACTGGTCGGAGGGGCGCCAGCTTTGCATGGGCGCCTCGGGTCCAAAGGACCAGGTCATTCCCTGAATGACCGTATACTATGTACGCCACTGGTGCCTGTCCTGTTGGCGGTGCTAATTGCAAAACAAAAATGGTCCGGGGGGGGGGGGGGGGCGCCGGTACGGACATTCCGTACTGTCCGTATAGGTGGTTGCGCCCCTGCTGAAATGAACGGTATTTTAATTTGGATTGGCGTTCTTTGATGCGAAGAGGCGGCCTCATCTGCCGGGGGCTACTTTATCGCGGAGAGGGGCGTTTCAGCATCTTTTTAACTGGGGTGGCGAAGTGCCGTCACTGGGGTGGCATGCTTCATGACTGGGGTGGCAATTGCCACCCCAGTTACTATGTTAAAATACGCCCTGAACTTCGCTGTACCTGTTTGTTCATCAGTCACCCATCAGTTGTGGAAATTTAAGCTTGAGGTTGTGTCAGGTGACCAGGTGTCATTCGACTGCGCGTAGGAGTGTCAGGTGTCATTCGACTGCGGAGTCGGAGTCGGAGTCTAATTCGAAGTCGAAGTCGAAGTCGAAGTCGGAGTCGGTCGGAGTCGGTCGGAGTCGGCAGTTTTGGCCGGAGTCGGAGTCGCTCAAATCTTACCGACTCCGACTCCGGCCCGGAGTCGGAGTAGACTTTTTGGCAATTGGCGATTACTCTGGTTGGTAGAATAATCGTCGGCCTAGGGACATTAATTTTACACCCCTTTCGAAAGAACATGAGTGGAAAAGAAACGTATAATTTACTTATCTAGTGGTACATTTCCGCCTGATGAAGATAGAACAATAATTTTAACTTCATCTGATGATAATTGGGTTTTTGACGCACCGATTCTTATGGTCACACGGCGTCCATTTTAACATCATCGTGCTCGTTTCGTCAAGGAGATTCGAATCATAGGTACCATGGTGACCAGGTTATCTGAAGTTAACTTCAAAATTTGACCTCAGGTCAAGGTAATGTAAGGTCATGTTGACGTGGTAAACCAGGTATGTCGTGCTGCGCAATGTCGGACGCGTCTCGACGAGACATACACAGTGGTGCCAGTCTCACGCTCTTATCTTCCTTTTATTTATGCTATCAAGAGTTATTGGCAAAGAAGTGCTGGTCACCTCACTCGATCTTGTAGGGGTCATTGAGCAATAACTGTTCTTGGGTCATCAAGAATGAGCTATTATAATATAATCTTAAAATAATCATTCTGATCTAATGCGTATCCTCTGGTACAAAAACTGTTGTATATTTTCTCGTTGACTTATAATGGGAAGGTCACGAAACTGACCTGACCTTAGGTCACCGATATAACCAAAAAAAATCGGGATAACAAGGTCGTAGGTATCTATTACGTCTTGTGAGTTTTGAAGTGCTCAGCCAAACACTGGCCAATGGCTGTGGCAGGACCACAAAGGATCTAGCTCGCTAATATGCCTTTAACTATGTTTTTAAAACAAACTTGACTTTTTAAAAGTTGTTTCGAGATTTCCTTAAAAATCAGAACAAATGCCAATTTTCGGTCGATTTCAGTCGTTGGCATGGGACATTGGGACATGGCACGATGCCCTTGAGCACCGCCAATGTTTTTTTGGGGGGAAATCAACATCCCTGACTGGTAGACGTGGTTGCCGGAGGCGAGGCGGCGGAGAGCGGAGCGCTGACTGGCCAGCTGTAATACAGCGCAGGATCTGGGATCAGCAGCGGCTCCAGCGAAGACGAGCTGGAACGAGCTGGGGCTGAAGCCCAGCTATTGCGAGCTGGGCCGGTGGCGGCTGGCTGCGCTCGCCGCTCGGTGCCCGTTTCGCGGGTTCCGCCACCTGTAGGCGAGCGCGACTGGACTGGACGCGCGGCCGGCACGCCGCCCTCGTGCTTGGACGGCGTAGCATTGTTCTCCATACTGTTTAGAATAAAGACAAACGGAAAAAATAGATGGCATTGTAGATATTGTTTTCTAGCATGCGGTTGGATAACGGATATAGGCCGGAGTCGGAGTCGGAGTTGCTCAAATTCAGTCGACTCCGCAGCCCTGAACTCAGGTCATTGGCCAAGGTCTGGTTAAAGTGGTAAACTTTGAAACAGTTTAAACTATTGTAGTGACATTAAAGTTGATTTGATTGATTTAACAGTTACATAGTGGTAAAACATGGTTGCTTCATCTTTGTGTCAAGGAACTGATTGCACTTTGTAAGGGAAGATACCATGGTTGCTTCATCTTTGTGTCAAGGAACTGATTGCACTTTGTAAAGGAAGATACCTAATGATTGTCTCCAATTTATATCATTGTGTCAAGGACAGTGACATATCTCCATGTCATTTTGCACGATACAGATCAATGGAAGGTGTTGTATCTGCAGCTTTATCGCCATTAACTTTGTTTATTTGTCTATTTTCCTCTATTGCCAACAGGGGGCTGACCTCCGCTGACGGGCCAAGTCAAAAAGTAAACAAAAAACAGGAAACCACATATATCACAGCCTAAAGTAGCTTATAACGGTGCTACCCCGTCCCCCACGCGTGTGCGCGGGCTCCTTCCGTGTCAGGCCGGCAACTCTTCCCGAGCTGTCGGCTGCGCTGGGTCAGCTGGGTGCGTCAAAGGCGAGCGGCGAGGACGGTGTCACTGTGCATTTAATTAGATTGACTTTTCCTGTAATTGCGCCACACCTCTTGTACATCGTAAACAGCTCACTTGTATCTGGCGATGTACCGGCAGCATGGCAAACTGATATTGGCACTCCTCTGTTCAAAGGTGGCGACCGTTGCGAGCCAAACAACTTTCGACCTATTTCAATATTGTCAATTGTAGGTAAGCTTTGTGAGCGAGTGGTCGGAAACCAGTGGTCATATTTAACCGAGCATCACATCATGTGCGCCGAACAGCATGGCTTCCGTCTGGGCCACTCCACGGAGTCGGCGATGTTGTGTGCTGCCAACATACTTATTAGCAACATGGACCGTGGCCTCGTCTCGACGTTGACGACGACTGACACGTCCAAGGCATTTGACAGCGTGCAGCATTGCCAGCTCCTGGAGAAGCTCGGATGGTATGGTGTTGATGACCATTGGTTCCGTGGGTGGCTCGAGGGTCGTGCGCAGCGTGTAGCAGGGTGTTCGACGCCGCTCCCAGTGACGCACGGGGTTACCGGTACAGGGGAGTACTTTGGGGCCGATTCTGTTTTTATTGTTCACTAATGACTTGACTTCTTTTATTCACCATGGCCAGCTCATTATGTATGCAGACGACGCGCAATTTATTGATGCGGATACTCCGGCTAACGTTGGTGACCGTGTCAGAGTGGAGACCACGCTGGACACTGTCCTAAATTGGTTTACGCAAAATCGTCTCAAAATTAATCCCACTAAAACAGATCTTTTGGTTGTGAAATCTAAGCGACTTTCCATTGGCGAAAGCTTTGAAATCCGTTGTGGATCGCAAAACATCAGACCTTGTCAGACCGTGTCAACCAAAATGTCGAAAATTTTGAAACTGTCATAACTTAAAAACGGTTTGATGTACCTCTTAGATATTATGATTTTCGGAATCAGCGTGCCGAGCTCTATCTGTATGGCTATTTTCAGCGTGAACTGTGGTGTCAATTACAATTTTATTAAAATTGTATTAAAAGTTTACAATTTTAAAAATATTATAACTAAACAACAAAAAAATATTCGTAGTGTTGATCATATCTGTAGTAAGCACTTCCAAATCTGTCAATATTTTTAATTTCAGCGTGATCTATGGTATCATTGAACTTATATGTGAATGTGCATGCACACAAAACGGTTTGTTGAGAGCAACTGGCGGACCCCCCCCCCCCCCCTCCCCTGGATCCGCCAGTGGCTCTAGTAAATGCCATTTTACCACACTGTCTGATTATGCCCATTTTGTGTTTGCCATGCTTACTGCTTTTCTAGAAACATGACACAGATAATTGAGTAACTCTGGTCACGTGATGGTATAATTTGGTGTTAATATAAAAGTAGAACACAAACGTGAGCTGGGTTATTTTCGACTTTCATTGACATGTTTATAAATGTTCGAGCATTGCGTTTGACAGCTACAGACATTCGCACGGAACACTAGATCATGACTAAATGTCTAAATTTGGAAAAATTTGCAAAGTGTTTACTCTACTGATATTTCCGACCGTCCTAGTCACGAAATTCCCAACGATGTCGGGCTGGGCTTTATCACCCAGCAGAAAATTGTCCAGTTAGAGAGGGTGTTTTGTGTTCACCTCTTCCCCATCTCCGGAACATAATGTTCAGTCTCGGGTGTTCAGGGACGTAGCCAGGGGGGGGGGGGTGTACTGGGGCCATGCCCCCCCCCATCCCCTGAGCAAACCAGTTTACACTAGATAAAATGCGATTCTGCTGACGGCCTGACGCAAATTTTTCGCTGACGAAACGGAGCGAAATTTGATCCGCCACTGACGTGCCCCCCCCCCCCCTGATAATAATCCTGGCTACGTGCCTGAACCCGCGACTGCCTGGCTGTCATTAGCGGCCAGTATACTGGTAATGGCCGAGGCCTATTGATGCAACCGACTGGCGCGATCAAGTCAGAGCAGACTGGACCTGTTGACGAGTCTCATCCCAGTGTAGCCACCGCCACTGAGATCGGCGCGCGTTGGTCACCCCTGCACCGGTAGACGACGGATGCGCTGGATCGCTTCACACCATTGGCTGACGGTAACTGAACGCCAGGCAGATTTACAGACAGAAGTTTAAATCTCACAAATTAAGTCCCGAATTGCACCTCAGTTTTTCGAATGAAGTCTGGACCGCCTGGATAAGCCTGTATCGGGCATTGTGACGACTGAGCCGGCTGTTAAGTTTCGGCTGTGGCCGTGCCAGACACGTCCGGAATGAGTTTCTGGCGCGGGGCCGTATATCGCTGCTGGCGGCGGGCCCAGCAACGCGCCGGCCGCGCCTCAGTCGGCTGCAGACTGCCGCAGACTGCCGAGCCGCGCCCGCCGTGATAAACGAGGCCAAACTCGTTTCGGGGAATTTCAACAACTTAGTGAGCCTGTAACTGGCGTGGCCATTTCTGGAGGCCCGTCGTTGATGATTGGTGCGCTTATTTCGGCCCGTGCCGGCTCGAGTGGGGTGATTGGCCAACAAACTAATTAAATCGTCAGTCGCCACACAGACGCTCTGCTGATATTATTGACGGCGCAATGAAATGTGGGCGGAAATCGCACGGCCAAATTTGTCTTGACTCGTATTATTTGTTACCCATGTGTATAATTTTTTTCCTCAGTTCTATGATGAAAAGGAAGCCAGAAAATACACATCAAAGTAAGTGGAATCATACATACTTATAGGTGTACACTGTACCCATATAAGTTCCAATTCACTGGTCTCACGGAAGGTTAAAATAATAATTACTACATTGGTGTAACTTCGTTTATTCACACTCACTTATGTGAAATACTCCGGAGAGGAAAACATTAAGCCCCCATTTAGGTGTTGCGAATGCAATTTGTATTATTATTATAAATTATAGGTATTAATTAAGTAGTCGGAATATAAATATTTTTATACAAGCAAAACACTGGCGACCTTACCTAGAGTTTCGTCCTGTTTTAACGGTCGCTAGTCGGCTAAGCACAACCCTGTGAGAGGTGTTGCCCTCAGCCTGTAGCCCAAATCACAGTCCTCTGCGTTGCCATCAGCTCCCGTATGATGGAGGTGCAGGAGAAGATGACGGAGCGCGCGCTGGAGCTGCTGGCGCTGCCGGACGACACGCCGCACCTGCTGCTGGACCTGGGCTGCGGCTCCGGCCTCAGCGGCGAGACCATCAGCGAGGCCGGCCAGCTGTGGGTCGGCTGCGACATCTCACCGGCCATGCTCGGTACGCACGGACACTCGGTCCTCCGCAGACGGTGGGGAGCGAATAGCGATACACTCTGTCCTCCGCAGACGGTGTGGAGCGAATAGCGATACACTCGGTCCTCCGCAGACGGTGGGGAGCGAATAGCGATACACTCTGTCCTCCGCAGACGGTGTGGAGCGAATAGCGATACACTCTGTCCTCCGCAGACGGTGGGGAGCGAATAGCGATACACTCTGTCCTTCGCAGACGGTGTGGAGCGAATAGCGATACACTCTGTCCTCCGCAGACGGTGGGGAGCGAATAGCGATACACTCTGTCCTCCGCAGACGGTGTGGAGCGAATAGCGATACACTCTGTCCTCCGCAGACGGTGTGGAGCGAATAGCGATACACTCTGTCCTCCGCAGACGGTGTGGAGCGAATAGCGATACACTCTGTCCTTCGCAGACGGTGTGGAGCGAATAGCGATACACTCTGTCCTCCGCAGACGGTGTGGAGCGAATAGCGATACACTCTGTCCTTCGCAGACGGTGTGGAGCGAATAGCGATACACTCTGTCCTCCGCAGACGGTGGGGAGCGAATAGCGATACACTCTGTCCTCCGCAGACGGTGGGGAGCGAATAGCGATACACTCTGTCCTCCGCAGACGGTGGGGAGCGAATAGCGATACACTCTGTCCTCAGACGAATAGCGCGATGTTTAAGACTGTTCATGACTGATGTGAACTAGCGAGTCGATTCGCGGACGCTGCGGACGCTTCGTTGCCACGCTACAAATGCTGATAAAATACTGCTGGTTGCCAGTTGTTCGAGTATCGAAGGCTTTACCTGACCTGCCAAAACATGTTTTGATGCAGCGCCTCCTAACCTCGAGTCACGGCACCCTTAGCCGAATTTATCGTAATTTATTTCGCAGTATTACTTGAACTTATGTGTAACTTCTCGCCATATCAGTGATTCTCAAATAGGGTTTTTACTTTTTACCCCACTTGTGGCTTTCGGGCGAGGGTAATGGCGATTCGGGTGAGGGTTATGGCAGTATGCCGAGGGTTATGGCGAGGGTTATGGCATTATGGCGAGGGTAATGGCATTATGGCGAGGGTAATGACATTATGGCGAGGGTAATGATGAGGGTAATGACATTATGGCGAGGGTGATGACGAGGGTTATGGCGAGGGTAATGGCGAGGGTTATGGCGAGGGTTATGGCATTATGGCGAGGGTTATGGCGAGGGTTATGGCATTATGGCGAGGGTTATGGCGAGGGTAATGGCGAGGGTTATGGCGAGGGTTATGGCATTATGGCGAGGGTTATGGCGAGGGTAATGGCGAGGGTTATGGCATTATGGCGAGGGTTATGGCGAGGGTAATGGCGAGGGTTATGGCATTATGGCGAGGGTTATGGCGAGGGTAATGGCGAGGGTTATGGCGAGGGTTATGGCATTATGGCGAGGGTTATGGCGAGGGTAATGGCGAGGGTAATGGCATTATGGCGACTGAGCAGCTAAGTGGACAAATGTATTGCTGATTCGTGTGATGATGGCGCACAGTGCACATGTTTCCATCCCAGGTACTGTTTAATTGCCATCAGCCTGTCGCAAATAGCATCAAAACCAGTCAATGTGATTTTTTTTTTAAACAAATTTTAACATTTTAACATGGTTCCTTTTTATTGAAAATTTATATGTAAATATCATGAAATTTGGCCCATTTATAGGCAGAAGCACATACATTTTAGCTTTTTATTTCAAAGATGATTGATTATTCATAAAATTGCTTATGTAAAAAATCGAATTTCGATGTTCTAGGAGTTACCAAAGAAACTTCAAAGTAAGAAATTTGAAAAAATTTGCATTTTTAGAAAATTCACAAACTAACAGTACCATCTTGTAGAGTACCATTCCAATAATATATAACAAATATATATTGAGTCATAAATTCCCGAGGCCTGTTCACGGACCCTGCGGTTGGCTGCGGTTCGGCGGTCAGTAGTGGTCGGCAGCCGGTGGGGTAACTAAAAGTGGGGATGGGCGAAAGGTATGACGTCACACGGCTGCGGTTCCGGCGGTTGGCTGCGGTTCCGGCGGTTGGCTGCGGTTCCGGCGGTTGGCTGTGGTTCCGGTGGTTGGCATGGAGCAACCGCAGGATGAAGTGATTCAGTGTTCAAGAGACGCCTGCTTGTGATGACGCATGAGGAAAGGGACGGGGACGGGGGGGGGGGGGAGCCTGCTGGAAACCGCCGAATCGCAGGTGACCGTGAACAGTCCTCCGGAGATATGGGCTGTCAAAAATTGACGTGAACATTGACCTCAGGTCAAGGTCAAGAAATGCTAGAAAGAGGTCATTTGCATGCCATTCAGTGTGTCTCGACGAAAACAGCAGAATGGCGTGTACCATACCTCTAGCTTGATTCATTCAAAAGTTACTGGTGAATAACTTATTTTTCTTTCTTTTGAAATCGCACATAAAATGGCAAAATTTGACTTATTTATAGATAGTGAATTGTATTTCATGATTTGAAAGATCATTGACCACTCATTACATTTTGATGGTCAAAGGTTAGAATCTCGATGTACTAGGGGGTACTAGGGGTCTAGGGGTCGCCAAAAAGTGGGAAAATGTAAAAAAATGACATGTCGAAATTTCTGAAAAGTCTAAAATCTAACGGTACCATCTTGTAGAATAGCTTATTGCTATTCCAATGATATGTGACAAATTTATATTGCGTCATAAAGTCCCAGCGATATGGGTGGACAAAAATTGACCTGCACCGTGACCATGCAAACATGCCTGAGGCAATATCGCCTGAACAAGTGGGAAAATGTCAAAAAATTATCGCCGTAATCTTGGCTAAAATGATAAGCTTGGATCGCCGTAAAACTTTCAAAGCTCGTTTCAGCCCCCCAGCTCAGCTCCCCATTACCCTATATACCAATTTTGGTCCAAATCGGTGACATGAGGGTGTCACCCTTCGGTCGATTTATCGTGGAATGGGACATTCCACCCATAACCCCCCACCCACCCATGTTGTTGTTTAACGCTATGAACCACTGCTCTAGACCAGGAGCAACGGCACACATGTTTACTTATATGTTTGTCCCTAGGTGGCTACTACTAGTGCCACACTAGTAGTAAACGCCTGCAAGGCATGCTGTATCGCATAGCTTGGAGCCCAGCACTGCTAGTCTGCAGTGGGGAGGGCATAACGATATAAGTCATTCTGGTCATCAGATTCAGATGGGGTATCCATACCCCTATCGTTGAGAACCACTACGCTGTACCATCATGCGTGTTTACTCACAACATTTTATGTTAGTAATTTAGGTTTATATTGAACACCCCAATCCCTTTTAATCCTCCGGACTGCCGGTTCTATATCCTCTGTCACGCCCACGTCAACCCGGGTCTGGTGGTCACTGGCCACCGGGCATGTGGTGGCCCCCGAGCCACCCCCGAGCCACCCCCGGGAGTGGTGGCCGCCTTCATGGCTTGGGCCCTCCTCGCAGCTTCGCCCTGCGGGGAAGGGCCCTTTAAGTCCGTGGACGGTTGCCCGGTCGGCGTCCAATTTAGACCCACTTTACCCCTTCTCCTTCATCCCATGGCTGCGCAATGGTACGAGCGGACCGAAGTGGCCTTATCCCAACCAAACCAGACATACGTTTGTGGTAGTGAGGTTGACTAGGGCTACCCTTTTGGTTGCCGGAACACATGTCAGTGGTTCAGACACTCAGAACAGGCACGGATAGATCGAACATTCATTCCAACTCTTGGTCGATTCGCGGCGACGACCGGGAGTGTCAGATTCCTTGTATGACAGACATTTATGACATCTCGGTGCAGGCGGAAACAATACGCATCAGTAGCAATCTGCTCATTCCCAGAGTTCAACAAAACGGTGACGTCTGTATCATTCTCCGGAGTGCAAATCCCGAACTATCGCGAACCAATCAACACTGCTTTCAGCGTACAAAACTCTGACATCAGCTGACACTGGACATATATAGGATTTCTGCTCTCAAACCTAACGGAATTCATTCTGAAATTAAATTTATCTGAGAGTATGAATAGTTAACTTTATAAGGTGCGGTATGTTGCTGCCAAGCTCGTTTCCACTGCAACGTTTGAACTGTGTACTGAGTTGTACATTGCCTTTACCTCGCCAATTTAACGAACTGTATACCATATCCTCCGTATGACCCGGCTGTACCAGCTCTGACTGACTGACTGTTCCCATGGCCTCGGTGGTCTGTAGTCTGTACGGACTCGCTCTGCCGTCGCTGACCGTGGACAGACACGTGGCACGGGGACGCTGACCGTGGACAGACACGTGGCTCGGGAGACTCGCTCCACCGTCGATGACCGTGGACAGACACGTGGCACGGGAGACTCGCTCCACCGTCGCTGACCGTGGACAGACACGTGGCTCGGGAGACTCGCTCCACCGTCGCTGACCGTGGACAGACACGTGGCTCGGGAGACTCGCTCCACCGTCGCTGACCGTGGACAGACACGTGGCACGGGGACGCTGACCGTGGACAGACACGTGGCTCGGGAGACTCGCTCCACCGTCGCTGACCGTGGACAGACACGTGGCACGGGGGACTCGCTCCACCGTCGCTGACCGTGGACAGACACGTGGCACGGGGGACTCGCTCCACCGTCGCTGACCGTGGACAGACACGTGGCTCGGGAGACTCGCTCCACCGTCGCTGACCGTGGACAGACACGTGGCACGGGGGACTCGCTCCACCGTCGCTGACCGTGGACAGACACGTGGCTCGGGAGACTCGCTCCACCGTCGCTGACCGTGGACAGACACGTGGCACGGGGGACTCGCTCCACCGTCGCTGACCGTGGACAGACACGTGGCTCGGGAGACTCGCTCCACCGTCGCTGACCGTGGACAGACACGTGGCCCGGGAGACTGGCTGTGCCGTCGCTGACCGTGGACAGACACGTGGCTCGGGAGACTCGCTCCACCGTCGCTGACCGTGCCAGCTGTCTGTTGGCAGACGTGGCCCGGGAGCGCGAGGTGGAGGGTGACGTCATGCTGAACGACCTCGGCCAGGGCCTGCCGTTCCGCGCTGGCACCTTTGACGGCGCCATCAGCATATCCGCCCTGCAGTGGCTCTGCAACGCAGACAAAAAGGAGCACGTGCCGCCCAAGCGGCTCTACAAGTTCTTCTCCTCGCTATACGGCTGTCTGGTCAGTGGTCGGTGACGGTCGGGACTCGGGGTCGGGTATTCCATCCCACTCAGCCGGACGGGGCTGGGCGGGATCGAAGTTTTTTGTTCATATTTGTTCACGACCACGGCCAACTATGCATCTGGCCATGACATTGTTAATATTTGGCTTTAGTAGTTGATATGACGAATGTATGTATCTTATTACAAGCTTACAAATGATAAATATGACCGTTAAAACTTGGAATGTCTCATTATTACAATCACAATGGCTCGAGGGAGTAGAGAGCAGAATGGGTAGAAACATTTAGGAATTCCTCCGCCAAGTATTATGCTATAGTGCAGATCAGTGTAGCGCCTACTTAAGAGGTTGCTGAACAGTGCCCTACCCACACCGTGCTGTGCTGCAGCTTGTCACCAGTCTCGGTCGTACCATCTGGGCGGAGGTACGCGGCCGGCCGACACCAGCGCCACCTGTCGCCGTCTGACGGTCCACCCCGCTCTGACTGTCTGTGTGTGTTCGGCAGGGCCGGGGCGCGCGCGCCGTGTTCCAGTTCTACCCGGAGAACTCGGCCCAGGTGGAGATGATTACCGCCCAGGCGATGAAGGCCGGCTTCTCGGGCGGCCTCGTGGTCGACTTCCCCAACAGCACCAAGGCCAAGAAGATGTTCCTGGTGCTGATGACTGGCGGTGCTCAGCCGCTGCCAGTCGCCCTCGGCGAGGACGGTCCGTCCACCACAGTCGCCTACACCAAACGGTGAGGGCTGGGCCGGGTTAGAACAGACACAGATGAGAGCTGGGCCGGGTTAGAGCAGACACAGGTGAGAGCTGGGCCGGGTCAGAGCAGACACAGGTGAGGGCTGGGCCGGGTTAGAACAGACACAGGTGAGAGCTGGGCCGGGTTAGAACAGACACAGGTGAGAGCTGGGCCGGGTCAGAGCAGACACAGATGAGAGCTGGGCCGGGTTAGAACAGACACAGATGAGAGCTGGGCCGGGTTAGAACAGACACAGGTGAGGGCTGGGCCGGGTCAGAGCAGACACAGATGAGAGCTGGGCCGGGTTAGAACAGACACAGGTGAGAGCTGGGCCGGGTTAGAACAGACACAGGTGAGGGCTGGGCCGGGTCAGAGCAGACACAGATGAGAGCTGGGCCGGGTTAGAACAGACACAGGTGAGGGCTGGGCCGGGTCAGAGCAGACACAGATGAGAGCTGGGCCGGGTTAGAACAGACACAGATGAGAGCTGAGCCGGGTTAGAACAGACACAGATGAGAGCTGGGCCGGGTTAGAACAGACACAGGTGAGGGCTGGGCCGGGTCAGAGCAGACACAGCTGAGAGCTGGGCCGGGTTAGAACAGACACAGGTGAGAGCTGGGCCGGGTTAGAACAGACACAGGTGAGAGCTGGGCCGGGTTAGAACAGACACAGGTGAGGGCTGGGCCGGGTCAGAGCAGACACAGATGAGGGCTGGGCCGGGTTAGAACAGACACAGGTGAGAGCTGGGCCGGGTTAGAACAGACACAGGTGAGGGCTGGGCCGGGTTAGAACAGACACAGATGAGAGCTGGGCCGGGTTAGAACAGACACAGGTGAGAGCTGGGCCGGGTTAGAACAGACACAGGTGAGGGCTGGGCCGGGTCAGAACAGACACAGATGAGAGCTGGGCCGGGTTAGAACAGACACAGATGAGAGCTGGGCCGGGTTAGAACAGACACAGGTGAGAGCTGGGCCGGGTTAGAACAGACACAGATGAGAGCTGGGCCGGGTCAGAGCAGACACAGATGAGAGCTGGGCCGGGTTAGAACAGACACAGGTGAGAGCTGGGCCGGGTTAGAACAGACACAGGTGAGGGCTGGGCCGGGTTAGAACAGACACAGGTGAGAGCTGGGCCGGGTTAGAACAGACACAGGTGAGAGCTGGGCCGGGTTAGAACAGACACAGATGAGAGCTGGGCCGGGTTAGAACAGACACAGGTGAGAGCTGGGCCGGGTTAGAACAGACACAGGTGAGAGCTGGGCCGGGTTAGAACAGACACAGGTGAGAGCTGGGCCGGGTTAGAACAGACACAGGTGAGAGCTGGGCCGGGTTAGAACAGACACAGGTGAGAGCTGGGCCGGGTCAGAGCAGACACAGGTGAGAGCTGGGCCGGGTTAGAACAGACACAGGTGAGGGCTGGGCCGGGTTAGAACAGACACAGGTGAGGGCTGGGCCGGGTTAGAACAGACACAGGTGAGGGCTGGGCCGGGTTAGAACAGACACAGATGAGAGCTGGGCCGGGTTAGAACAGACACAGATGAGAGCTGGGCCGGGTTAGAACAGACACAGGTGAGGGCTGGGCCGGGTCAGAGCAGACAGATGAGAGCTGGGCCGGGTTAGAACAGACACAGATGAGAGCTGGGCCGGGTTAGAACAGACACAGATGAGAGCTGGGCCGGGTTAGAACAGACACAGGTGAGAGCTGGGCCGGGTTAGAACAGACACAGGTGAGGGCTGGGCCGGGTCAGAGCAGACACAGATGAGAGCTGGGCCGGGTTAGAACAGACACAGATGAGAGCTGGGCCGGGTTAGAGCAGACACAGATGAGAGCTGGGCCGGGTCAGAGCAGACACAGGTGAGAGCTGGGCCGGGTTAGAACAGACACAGGTGAGAGCTGGGCCGGGTTAGAACAGACACAGGTGAGAGCTGGGCCGGGTTAGAACAGACACAGATGAGAGCTGGGCCGGGTTAGAACAGACACAGGTGAGGGCTGGGCCGGGTCAGAGCAGACACAGGTGAGAGCTGGGCCGGATGAGAGCTGGGCCGGGTCAGAACAGACACAGATGAGAGCTGGGCCGGGTCAGAGCAGACACAGGTGAGAGCTGGGCCGGGTTAGAACAGACACAGGTGAGAGCTGGGCCGGGTTAGAACAGACACAGGTGAGAGCTGGGCCGGGTTAGAACAGACACAGATGAGAGCTGGGCCGGGTTAGAACAGACACAGGTGAGAGCTGGGCCGGGTTAGAACAGACACAGGTGAGAGCTGGGCCGGGTTAGAGCAGACACAGATGAGAGCTGGGCCGGGTTAGAACAGACACAGATGAGAGCTGGGCCGGGTTAGAACAGACAGGTGAGAGCTGGGCCGGGTTAGAACAGACACAGGTGAGGGCTGGGCCGGGTTAGAACAGACACAGGTGAGAGCTGGGCCGGGTTAGAACAGACACAGGTGAGAGCTGGGCCGGGTCAGAGCAGACACAGGTGAGAGCTGGGCCGGGTTAGAACGGACACAGATGAGAGCTGGGCCGGGTTAGAACAGACACAGGTGAGGGCTGGGCCGGGTTAGAACAGACACAGATGAGAGCTGGGCCGGGTTAGAACAGACACAGGTGAGAGCTGGGCCGGGTTAGAACAGACACAGGTGAGGGCTGGGCCGGGTTAGAACAGACACAGGTGAGAGCTGGGCCGGGTTAGAACAGACACAGGTGAGAGCTGGGCCGGGTTAGAACAGACACAGGTGAGAGCTGGGCCGGGTTAGAACAGACACAGGTGAGAGCTGGGCCGGGTCAGAACAGACACAGGTGAGGGCTGGGCCGGGTCAGAGCAGACACAGATGAGAGCTGGGCCGGGTTAGAACAGACACAGGTGAGGGCTGGGCCGGGTTAGAACAGACACAGGTGAGGGCTGGGCCGGGTCAGAGCAGACACAGGTGAGGGCTGGGCCGGGTTAGAACAGACACAGGTGAGGGCTGGGCCGGGTTAGAACAGACACACACGGGCGTGGTGAGCTGTGGCGTGCGAGACTGGTGTCTGGTGAGAGGTGGCACAGCATGCCGGCGTGGTGAGCGGGACTGTGGCGTGTGAGATGGGCTGTCTGATGAGAGGTGGCACATCATGCCGGCGTGGTGAGCGGGTCTGTGGCGTGTGAGACTGGTGAGAGGTGGCACAGCGCCGGCGTGGTGAGCGGGATGTGAGACGGTCTGTCTGGTATAAGGCAGGACATCACGCAGTCTGGAGTGACGGCGGCTCGGAACGCAAGGAACATCAGAACGCAGCCGGATGGCTGGGTGGTGAGGGCTGCATTGTATACAACAGCCGGAAGGAAAGGTTATGTTCACCAGAAGCGCACATAATGTACATTTACTACACAGCCATGACAACAGCCGGAAGGAAAGGTTATGCTCACCAGAAGCGCACATAATTTACATGTACTATACACAGCCATGACAACAGCCGGAAGGAAAGGTTATGCTCACCAGAAGCGCACATAATTTACATTTACTACACAGCCATGACAACAGCCGGAAGGAAAGGTTATGCTCACCAGAAGCGCACATAATTTACATTTACTATACACAGCCATGACAACAGCCGGAAGGAAAGGTTATGCTCACCAGAAGCGCACATAATTTACATTTACTATACAGCCATGACAACAGCCGGAAGGAAAGGTTATGCTCACCAGAAGCGCACATAATTTACATTTACTATACACAGCCATGACAACAGCCGGAAGGAAAGGTTATGCTCACCAGAGCGCACATAATTTACATTTACTACACAGCCATGACAACAGCCGGAAGGAGAGGTTATGCTCACCAGAAGCGCACATAATTTACATTTACTACACAGCCATGACAACAGCCGGAAGGAAAGGTTATGCTCACCAGAAGCGCACATAATTTACATTTACTACACAGCCATGACAACAGCCGGAAGGAAAGGTTATGCTCACCAGAAGCGCACATAATTTACATTTACTACACAGCCATGACAACAGCCGGAAGGAAAGGTTATGCTCACCAGAAGCGCACATAATTTACATTTACTATACACAGCCATGATGATCCAAAATTGCTGGAGAGCCTTTCAAGGAATAGAGTGGTCCTTATCCTGCTTTTGCTTTGAAATAGGATTTCAAAACTATGTTCATCATTAAAATCATGTTGGATAAAATGCAGAATCTCCAAATACTCATTGCAAGCCACAGTTGGTTTTCCTGTATGTGGTCTGTGGCTTTTTTCGACACTTTCGATAGTTTTTTTTTTTAGCGTTGCTGATACTTAATTTCGCTAGACTCCGTCGGATGTTTGGTTGCCGTTATTTTTACCGTGCAATCATTTTGCATTTTCACGGAATAATCAAGTAAAAACCTCTGAAATGCTTTTATTTTCCCATCTGTCAAATTTTAACCATGGTCTAGTGTGTGCTAATCCTCTCCAATCGTTACGTCGCGGAAACAATTGTGCTGATCGGTGGGCGGGGTGGCCGATCCGGTCCGATCCGGTCCGATCCGGTCCGATCCGGTCCGAGTTACTGCCGCCGACGCGCAGTCCTCCGGTGGCCGTCCGGTGCCTGGGTTACCGCAATAGAGCGGCCACAGCAGGGAACTACTCTGAAATTAACCTCTTACCGATCGAGATGGAGCTGGAACACCTGACGATTCAGAACAAAAGATATGGCTAAGTGCGATTTGGTTGTACACGGCATGGTTGGTGATTACCAGCAAACAACCAGTTCATTGTTTATTGTCAGAGATTCTGTGCGCCTCGCCACCACCTTGTGTGGGGAGAATTCTCCGGCAGCAATGGCTCGCTAACCATTCGCTTTTGAATTCAGCAGGAACTGCTCTGTTACTAGCGGGTAGGTTGGATTCTTTGTGATTCAGGAGCCCTATAATTTACTTCGGTCCACCTTTCGGGTGATGTTCTGTTTTGATCGACAGAGGACTTCTGTCGGATGAATACCATAACCAACGCTCTATGCTTACTGATATCTTTGTCGGAGCAACTGGTTTCTTGTTCCCGATGTAGCCGCCTTCTCTTTCTCCAGGGATTGTCTCAGACGTCCCCTATCACTATCGTCATCGCCTCCGGGCGTGTCTGGATGCGGCGGACCTGATGCGCCGCCGGCCGTCACACTGTCGCGGCCGTCACTGTCGCCCGGCGGCGGCGGCGGCGGCGGCCGGAGTTGACGCTTGGCGCCGTGCAGCTGTCGGACAGAGTGCCGCCATGTGTCGCCAGCTGTGACTGGTTTATTGGCGCGCGCTGGCTCTGCCCGCGGCCTCGCGGATTCTCTCCGGCCGGCGGCGCGGCCGCAGCTGGCCGTCGAGTTTCCGGCACCGTGGGCCCGGCCCGCCCCGGCCGCACGCCGATTTATTCCGACAATCGCGAGCAGCGCGGCTGGCGGCCGGCCAGACCCGATCGATGCTGCGCACTCGGCCCGCCGCCGACAGAAGCAGGGAGAGCTCGGCAGTTGTGGGCCCGGTACCGCCGCCTGCTGAACCCGCCTCCCGGGGCCGACTGAACCCGCCTCCCGGGGCCGACTGAACCCGCCTCCCGGGGCAGACTGAACCCGCCTCCCGGGGCAGACTGAACCCGCCTCCCGGGGCAGACTGAACCCGCCTCCCGGGGCAGACTGAACCCGCCTCCCGGGGCAGACTGAACCCGCCTCCCGGGGCAGACTGAACACGTCTCCCGGGGCAGACTGAACCCGCCTCCCGGGGCAGACTGAACCCGCCTCCCGGGGCAGACTGAACCCGCCTCCCGGGGCAGACTGAACCCGCCTCCCGGGGCAGACTGAACCCGCCTCCCGGGGCCGACTGAACCCGCCTCCCGGGGCAGACTGAACACGTCTCCCGGGGCAGACTGAACCCGCCTCCCGGGGCAGACTGAACCCGCCTCCCGGGGCAGACTGAACCCGCCTCCCGGGGCAGACTGAACACGTCTCCCGGGGCAGACTGAACCCGCCTCCCGGGGCAGACTGAACACGTCTCTCATGATGGGCAGAAGCCGCCTCCCGGGGCCGACTGAACCCGCCTCCCGGGGCAGACTGAACCCGCCTCCCGGGGCAGACTGAACACGTCTCTCATGATGGGCAGAAGCCGCCTCCCGGGGCCGACTGAACCCGCCTCCCGGGGCAGACTGAACCCGCCTCCCGGGGCAGACTGAACCCGCCTCCCGGGGCAGACTGAACACGTCTCTCATGATGGGCAGAAGCCGCCTCCCGGGGCCGACTGAACCCGCCTCCCGGGGCAGACTGAACCCGCCTCCCGGGGCAGACTGAACCCGCCTCCCGGGGCAGACTGAACCCGCCTCCCGGGGCAGACTGAACACGTCTCTCATGATGGGCAGAAGCCGCCTCCCGGGGCCGACTGAACCCGCCTCCCGGGGCCGACTGAACCCGCCTCCCGGGGCCGACTGAACCCGCCTCCCGGGGCAGACTGAACACGTCTCTCATGATGGGCAGAAGCCGCCTCCCGGGGCCGACTGAACCCGCCTCCCGGGGCAGACTGAACCCGCCTCCCGGGGAAGACTGAACCCGCCTCCCGGGGCAGACTGAACACGTCTCTCATGATGGGCAGAAGCCGCCTCCCGGGGCCGACTGAACCCGCCTCCCGGGGCAGACTGAACCCGCCTCCCGGGGCAGACTGAACCCGCCTCCCGGGGCAGACTGAACACGTCTCTCATGATGGGCAGAAGCCGCCTCCCGGGGCCGACTGAACCCGCCTCCCGGGGCAGACTGAACCCGCCTCCCGGGGCAGACTGAACACGTCTCTCATGATGGGCAGAAGCCGCCTCCCGGGGCCGACTGAACCCGCCTCCCGGGGCAGACTGAACCCGCCTCCCGGGGCAGACTGAACCCGCCTCCCGGGGCAGACTGAACCCGCCTCCCGGGGCAGACTGAACCCGCCTCCCGGGGCAGACTGAACCCGCCTCCCAGGACAGACTGAACCCGCCTCCCGGGGCAGACTGAACCCGCCTCCCGGGGCCGACTGAACCCGCCTCCCGGGGCAGACTGAACACGTCTCCCGGGGCAGACTGAACCCGCCTCCCGGGGCCGACTGAACCCGCCTCCCGGGGCCGACTGAACCCGCCTCCCGGGGCAGACTGAACCCGCCTCCCGGGGAAGACTGAACCCGCCTCCCGGGGCCGACTGAACCCGCCTCCCGGGGCAGACTGAACCCGCCTCCCGGGGCCGACTGAACCCGCCTCCCGGGGCAGACTGAACCCGCCTCCCGGAGCAGACTGAACCCGCCTCCCGGGGCAGACTGAACCCGCCTCCCGGGGCAGACTGAACCCGCCTCCCGGGGCAGACTGAACCCGCCTCCCGGGGCAGACTGAACCCGCCTCCCGGGGCAGACTGAACCCGCCTCCCGGGGCCGACTGAACCCGCCTCCCGGGGCAGACTGAACCCGCCTCCCGGGGCAGACTGAACCCGTCTCTCATGATGGGCAGAAGCCGCCTCCCGGGACATGGAAAGATACACTTTGTTGTTGCCAGGTGAACGGGGCGTGCTGTTCGTGAGGTCTGATCCCTTGTGACGTCATGAGCCGACCGCCGGCTCGCTAAGTCCATGCAGCGCAGTCGGAGCTCACTTCACGTGCTCTGTGGTGTTCCGAGTGACGGCGCGTGCTCGATGTGCGCTGGGTTCACGGTCGGCGGGGTTGCGTGGTCACCCATTACTGAGCGTCGTCACCTTATGTCGGTGCAATTTCTTGAAAGTGGCAGATGACCGCAAGTCCGCATGAATCACAATATGGGTGGCATGAATGATGAATTGAACCGTTTCCGCCATTGTGCGGCAGGTGTTCAAAGTTCAGTCTGTTTTCCGTATGTGTCCGTGCTGGCCGTCTGTGTCCGTGCTGGCCGCTGCTGCTGGTGGTGGTGGTGGTGGTGGTGGTGGTGGTGGTGGTGGTGGTGGTGGTGGTGCCGCCGTGTGCCGTGCTGGCCGTCTGTGTCCGTGCTGGCCGCTGCTGACGATGGTGTGCGTGTGTGTGCCGTGTGCTGCCTGTCGCCAGGGACCGGATGCGGCAGATCCGGGGCAAGCCGCCCAAGAGCTCCCGTGAGTGGATCCGGCAGAAGAAGGAGCGACGCCGCCGACAGGGCAAGGAGGTGGCACGCGACTCCAAGTACACCGGCCGGCGACGGGCCGGCGGCTTCTGAGTGCCGGGATTGGGAGCGGGGAGGCACTGCGGCCGGCCGCTTGACGTGTGTGTGTGATGTGTAATATATTATATTGTGTCGTGGCGTGCCGACATGGAGGACATGGCGTCGCGGGTCCGCGCGGCACGGAAAGAGGCCGTCCGCGTGTGGCGTCCGTGTGTCCGGCTCGGTCCGCGTGTGACGTCCGTGTGTCCGGCTCGGTCCGTGTGTCCGGCTCGGTCGGCCTGTCTTCCTCTGGGCAGGCGATGATTGGCAGTGTGTCGCGCGGGGGAGGGACGTCGCTGTTACCTTTCGTCGGACCGCAGCAATAATAAAACACGACCGAGTCCTGATTGTTCGTAATATTTCCCTCCTCTCACGTTTGGATGTACCTACACCGCAATCACATCAACACTGATAAGAAAATGCTCACAACACGGTACTAACGCTGCTGCCACGGGCCTAGCACCTTGACACAATGGGTAATCCCTAATAATTACAGCGTTCACGTGCTGCGGACTTGGAAACAAGAAAGGTGGTGTAAGTGTAGAACTGACACGCCACACCACTGACTGCGCCGCGGACACACATACACACCCCGCGCGCGCGCGCGCACTCCGGGGGCCGGGGCGGCGCGGATGTGGCCTGACCGGCCCGGCCGGCCGCTGACCCACACCCTGACGCCGGTCACGCACACTCGCATCTGACCACCGCTCGCTCGCTCGCTCACTATCTCATGCGCGTCACATCACGTCACCCCACGTCGCGCCCGGCCGCCGCCCCGTCCGTCACGCGCCGTACCCCGTCCACCGTTATTGCTCGGCGATGACCGCGACGCCCGCCTGTGCCGTCCCCCGCGGCCGCCGCCGGTCCACACACACACACTCACGCGCCCGCCGCACTCCCTACCGCGGCCGCCGCCCCTTCGTTGCCTGCATGACTCCGCGGCCGCCGCCCCTTCGTTGCCTGCATGACTCCGCGGCCGCCGCCCCTTCGTTGCCTGCATGACTCCGCGGCCGCCGCCCCTTCGTTGCCCACATGACGCCGCGCGCGGCACCAGCGTCCTCTGTATATAGGTATGCATCGCGCACCGCACAGAAGCGCGAGGCCGCACGGTAACGACGAACACAGGCGCGGACAGCGCGCGGGCGACTCACTGGCGGCGATATGTGGTGGAGGTGCTGGCGCGGCGGCACTCTCGATAAAGCTGAAGTGGCGAAACTACGGGCGTGATAATCTAGGCCATGTGAGATCACATCGGGCCAGGGTGGTATCAAAGCGACGCGGAACTCTCGGTAACTACCATTTGTTAGTCGCTTTACAACAGGTGGATTCACAGGTTCGTAGGTTTGTCGATTCAGCTTTACGAAGCTGGCCGCTGGTCAGTGTCGGCGTCAATGCCCTACCGCCAGACGGCGCACCAGAGCGCAGCTATAAGCTCTTGGAAAGCATCCGGGATAAAATCACTTTGCGATATCTTATTGATGCTACAAATCCTAACACACGCATGTTGTTAACTAGCTACCCTAAAGAAAATGGAACATCAATAATGCACTATGCATCTAGCGACGCCGGGCCAGAAAGGCCTGTTCAGTTACAGCTACCAGGCGGGCCTGGCTCCACCGCGGCTGTCTCGGCCAGCTGGGAACAACGGGGCCTCCTAAGCCGACGCGCTCGTCGAGGGGCCTACTGACCTGATGCACTGTCAGGCGGGCCTTCTGACGCGTGGCGGCTGCCAGAGGCGCTTCCCGCCGGCTGCCGCCACACGGGAGAGCCGCCGCTGGTCCCCCCGTCCGCGGCCCCAGCAGGCTCGGCGCCTGCCTCGCTGTCTCGGGCGCACCTGGCGCCGGCTGCCGCCACACGGGAGAGCCGCCGCTGGTCCCCGTCCGCGGCCCCAGCAGGCTCTGCGCCTGCCTCGCTGTCTCGGGCGCACCTGGCGCCGGCTGCCTGGTCGCCGGCGGAGGTAAGTCGGCAGGTCAGGTCGGCTGTGAAAACTGGGTGCGCGGCGGCCGGCCGGTCGGCTGGGCCGCCGGCAGCCGCCGCCCTGCAACGCATCGCCGCCGGGTCACAGCAGGGTCACAGGCGGGTCACAGGCGGGTCACAGCCGGGTCGCGGCAGGGTCACCAGGTCACATTCTGGTCACAAGCGCGGGTCACCACGGCTCACAACAGAGTGATCGAGTCGGCAGTGTTTTAGATCGAGCAGTGCTGCAATGTTGATGTGGCGCGAGGCAGCTTGGACGCCTGTCAGTAACAGCCTCCTGCAGCCAGACTTGTGTTTGATTCCAGTGGAATCGAATCCGATTCCTGAATCGATTCCGCTTTTACGGGAATCGGAATCGGATTCAATTCTATTTGCATCTGGGTGGAATCCGAATCAGGTGGAGTCAAATATTTTTAGAATATGATGGCATCGGAATCGGAATCAATAGCAATTTCAAATGATTCAGTGTTATTTTCGTAAAAACCACTCTGACCATAAATTTAAGCTTTTCTGAAGGCAATTTGTTTATTTGAGCATGCATACATAAAGCAAAGCTAGACGATTTTGTTTACTAATGAGGGTCATTAAACATGGTCAGAAATTCGACTTATTTAGGTGGAGACATACAATGATGTTCGCTTATGGCAGCCTTTTATGTTTTGTTTTTTGTAACTTACATTATGTCAGTCATCGTATCACACAACTTCAGCGTCAACTTTTGATTTCCCCAAACTTCGTGTATAGGTCAATCAGACCATACTGATTCCAAAAAAATAAGTCCATTTTGCGATAGCGATTGACTTGGGTCAAATTTCAGGTCAAAGGACGGGGAACGCGCTGGAGCCTAAGGTTACCGTCCGATTTGCTTTAAAATGGTCTCAAACGGTTCCTTGGGTCAAAATTTAGCGTGAGCGAGACTTTCAGATTTCCAGGTAAAATTTCAGGTGAAAAGACTGGAACGCGCTGGAGCCTCAAGTTACCGTCCGATTTGCTTAAAAGTGGTCTCAAACGATGCATTGAGTCAAGTTGAGAGCGAGACTTTGGGTCGTGAGCGAGACTTTCATGCTTCAAGGTCATGACCTTCCAGGTCAAATTTCAGGTAAAAGGACGGGGAACGCGCTGGAGCCTAAAGTTACCGTCCGATTTGCTTAAAAGTGGTCTCAAACGATTCCTTGGGTCAAAATGAGAACGAGACTTTCAGGTTTCAAAGTCATGACTTTCCAGGTCAAATTTCTTTGACCTGAAATTTGTCCTGGAAGGTCATGACCTGGAAACCTGAAAGTCTCGCTTACGGAATCGTTGTTGACCCAAGGAATCGTTTGAGACCATTGTAAAGCAAATCGGACGGTAACTTTAGGCTCCAGCGCGTTCCCCGTCCTTTGACCTGAAATTTGACCTAGGTCAATCGCTATCGCAAAATGGACTTGATTTTTGGAATCAGCATGGTCTGATTGACCTATACACGAAGATTGGGGAAAATCGAAAGTTGACGCTGGAGTTGGTGTGTTGACGATGACGCCTAACTTCGCGGACATCCATACATTCCATAATACCAGTAAAACGCCTTTTTGAGCGATGACCGAGCGGGCGCGCGCTGGTAAAGCTAAAACAGGTTTGAAATATGAAACGGTACGGGAGCACACGTGGTAGTAACACATAGTCCTTTTAGTCCTCCATAAAATTGTCAGGCCTCCATGCATGCCAACATAACTATTAAATTGTATTAAATTGTTGATGATCTCCTTTCTCGAATCCGCCAAAAGGGAGTACGTCCTGAGCGCTGCATGCTTCAGCGTATAAAACAACTAATACTCAGATTAATAATGCCATTTTTGATCAATAATAATTTTGGTTCATTTCGACGTTTGCGTGTGCCACGCGCTGTGGTACCACCCCCATCAGAACGCACCATACCAAAATCAAAATGTATTTGATGGTCCTATCCAATGGTGAACACCCGATCTCAATTGGAGCAGTGGTTGCAAAGTTATTAGCTTCCGAAAAGCGTCTGTACGGCCGTGTCGGGCCGGTTCGGGCGGGGTCAAATGTAAATTTGTCTAGTAAGTTGACGTGACCTCACGGGCGCTTCGCGCCCGCTTGGTAATTATCATATCTTTCAAGACAGTGATTTCTTTGTGTATCATATTGGAAAATAGCAGCTTGCAATATGTCCAATTGTCCATGCATCATGATCATAGTCTAAATATCATAAATATCGTATGTCTAAATATCATATTGTTTTGAACCTTCGTTAAACTTTGACGTTTCTGAACTGTCACGATTTTGCAGCACAGGCTAGTTTTTTTTCTCTCAACAAATTCATGTTTTTTTGTAAAGTTATATAACAAAATAGCCATATTAAATATAGCTGTATAATATATGTAATATTACTCTGCATGCCATTCATGTTATTTGTACAACATATATGATCGGACATTTTTGATGCAGAGTGGAATCAATGGAATCGGATTTGGACTCAAGCTTTTTAGGTGCCCTGGAATCGGATTCGGAATTGATTCCCCTAGTAAAATATATATTGGAATCGGAATCGGAAAATCGGAACCAGACCCATCTGGCTTGGCATGGAATCGGAATCGATTCGGCTGAAGCGGAATCCAGCACACCTCTGCCTGCAGCATGGCATCCAACTGGCACTGATCGAGATAGAACGCAGCGCTGTATGGGCACGGCCAGTCACAATGACTCGTCTCACTGCTTTGGCTTCATTATTAGTGTGTTTATCAACTAACAGGGCAAAACACCATTAAACCCTCCACCCTCCTACTCGTTTCTCTTACAAGTTAGCTATTTCATGGAAACAGCCTGTCCTGTGTTCAGGGGCGGATCCAGGGGGGGAGGGGTCATGCCCCCCCCCCAAAGGTCATGATACCATGTCCCCCCCCCCAACGGTCGGACGTACAGTTGTAAAAGTTGCCTTTGTAGCAGTCAAAATCCAGCTATCCAGTTAAAAACTTGAAAATTTCGCGGCATGACTCAATACGCAATTGCTTATACAAATTTGGAAAATGGGAAAATGAATTCATTAAGAGTCTGGCAGTCTCTCTTTGGCGGTACCTAATTGCTAGCGGCCCATTCCCTTCATAAAATATTAACTTTCAAGCGGGCTACATGTATTTATTTGTTGACATCACGCAACCAATCCACGCGAAGCGGGGCTATTCTAGGTCGCAGGTTATAAGACGTAAAACAGTGGAATCGGGTCAGCAGACATACTAGCGCACACACACACACACACACACACACACACACACACACACACACACACACACACACACACACACACACACACACACGCACGCACGCACGCACGCACGCACGCACGCACGCACGCACGCACGCACGCACGCACGCACGCACGCACGCACGCACGCACGCACGCACGCACGCACGCACGCACGCACGCACGCACGCACGCACGCACGCACGCACGCACGCACGCACGCACGCACGCACGCACGCACGCACGCACGCACGCACGCACGCACGCACGCACGCACGCACGCACGCACGCACGCACGCACACACACACACACACACACACACACACACACACACACACACACACACACACACACACACACACACACACACACACACACACACACACACACACACACACACACACACACACACACACACACACACACACACACACACACACACACACACACACACACACACACACACACACACACACACACACACACACACAGTCACGCACCGAGTAAAACAACTAACAATCACCTACATGTTTAAATCACCCCTGTCTGCATTATGTGCTTACGCAGCTCGGTCTTAAACTGGGGTGGGCTGAGGTCACGAATAGTAGCGGGCAGGCTGTTGAAAGCAGTCACTATCGAGTACAAGAGCGCCGCCTCTGTGCGGATCGCTGGCGTCTGCAGTCGGTCACTCTGCCTGGTTTCGCCGTGGTGGACATCACGGCTGGATAAAAGATGACTATGAAGCGACTCGGGCTGAGATGTCACTAAAATGCGTTTCAACAGGGTCAAAGAATGGTAAAGATACATGTTGCCCGCCGTCAGCCACTCGAGTTGTCTTAAAGGAAATAGTTCACCTTCGGAAATTTTTCAGAACACGATTTTATTATATTTTTTAATAGTTTCTTTTTTTCTTTTCAAAAATGGTCCTACATCGCGCCAATTCAGGACAGAAGGTCGTAAATTATTAATGTTATGGTGTGCGTTATTGGTCTGCGCATGCTCCCATGCAGTGCTGGCACTCTCAGACGGTGCGGTATATCATGCGCCGCATTTCTTCGCCAAAAAGTCAAATATCTTCGGCTGGAGTCTTTTCAGCCAAGAAAAGTTGCAGATAAGGATTTCTCAACACGGGCTACAAAACTGCTATTTCAGTTCAAAATCCCATGTTGAAGGTGAACTATTTCCTTTAAAACGTCGCTGATGTGATCAAACTTCCTACGGCCAGAGATCACACGTGCCCCGAAGTTGAGCAGCTTCTGCAGGCGCGCCGTCTGACCGGCATTACATGTACCGTGCACACAAATGCAGTAACGGACTAGCGAGGTGACAAGACCCTGGACTAGTGTGGTGAGGGTTGCCTGAGGCTGAGGCCGATCAGCAGGCCGGTACACCGCTTCACGTCATCTACATGGGTCGAGAACGTCATGGCCTGGTCGAAAACTACATCCAGGTTCCGGACAGTGCGGGAGGGAAACGGCAACCGTGGCACCCATGAATTTGACGCCGATGGGAGGGAGCCGCTGCAGTTTTTGACGTGAGCCGAGAACGATGAGCTGCGTTTTTTTAGTGTTAACCCTCGCCCTACGGCGGGGGGGGGGGCTGACAGGCCCCCCTGAGGTTTTTCTTGAATAACTTTTGACACATAGAGTGCATCTTGCTGAAATTTTTGGTAGCTGAGTTTACAACAATTGTACGTAGGCTGTAAAAATTTATTTGAAATTGATTTAGTATTTTGGGAGATAATAATGTTTTGATGACGTCATGTTGGTAAAAAAAAAAGGAGAAATATTTGAAAAATCGTAGAAAACAGAGTTTTAAAGCAAATTGTAAACTCAATTCACCAAAGACACAAAATGGCATTCTCTTTAAAATGGCAATCTCTGATTTTCAAAACTTTTTTTTTACCCCTAAAATGCAAAAAAATGATTTTTTTGGGGAAAAATCCCCACAAAATCAAAATTTTCAAAGATATTAGAAAAACCGGAATATATGTGAGAGACCTGAGTATGGACAATACTCATACCAAATTTCAAAGCAATATCTCCATTATTGACGGAGTGATGGCTTCCTAAGTGTAAGAAACTGATGACGTCATGTTTTAAAATAATTTTTTTTTTAAATTGACAAGATACGAACAAATAATTACTTTTTTGTATTTCTGAGCCAAAACTGGTCAAGAAACATGCCTTTTTATTTACATTAATCAATTTCTAATTTTGAGGTTTACTGAAGAGCAAAATCGCTGTTCTGGACGTGGTAAATACGAGGTCATTCACTTGACCTGGAAGGTCACCCGTTGACCTGAAGCCTAAAAATCACATACTGTTAGATTCCTCTCATGACAGGCAACATGCTGGTTCTTACCGCATTGCTCTAAGTTGCTTGGTTTGGAAGTTAACAGGGGGGGCTGTCAGCCCCCCCGTAGGGCGAAGGTGAAAAAGCTCCCGTAGGGCGAGGGTTAAGTTTCATGCCGTTTTTGCCGAACCAATTAACCAGAAGGGTGAGGTTGTGTTCCATGAGCCAGGTGAGGGTGCCAAGGTCGCCAGTCCCACCAGAGACCATCACCTGGGTGTCATCGGCATACTGCACTATCTCAGCACCGTCTGTAAACATCGGTAGGTCGTTGGCATAAATAGAGAAAAGCAGAGGGCCTAGCGCTGACCCTTGGTAGGTGCCGATAGGGTTCAGGAGTGAATCGGACGTGCCGGTGGTGCCTCTGACTAGAACTTTTTGATAGTGGTTCATGAAGTAGCTCTTAAACCACCGAGTGTCAACACCATAGAGTGCCAGCTTACGGAGAAGAGAGTCATGAGGGATGACGTCAAAACATGTTTAGCTAGTCTGCCGAGTTCCGAAAAAAAGCGACGCGAACGCAAAGACGCGACATCGGCACCCGGAAGCTGCTCCAGCGGTGCCCAACTTGCTGGACCGAAGAGGTATTAGTGAGACCAGGACAGGACTATCTCCCCAAGCCATCTCGACCCAAGCTCCTCCAGATCCACAGGGACCATTTATGTGCGGACAAGTCGTTCTGCTTTCGGCAAATGAGGAAAAGCAAATGTGTGCGGAATTATGTGCGGTATATATGTATATATATATATATACATATATATATATATATATATATATATATATATATATATATATATATACATATATATATATATATATATATATATATATATATATATATATATATATATATATATATATATATATATATATATATATATATATATATATAAATATGTGTTATTATTAATTATGTGCGGAAAAGTCTTGCTGCTTTCGAACCATTTGCACTGTTACCAGTTGTCTGTTACAGTTCGGTACATATGTATACAGTTATTATTGTCATATGCACTATTGAGCGCTGACTGCCACCGGTCATCGTGATTTACTATCCCAAGAATATGTATATTAAAAACTACCTTAATTTCAATATTTGTAATCATACCGAGATGTGCAACCAGGAATAGGGGTTAGGGGAATAGGGGGAATAGGGAATAGGGAATAGGAAATAGGGGAATAGGAATAGGGGTCCAATATTACAATTTCGTTTTCCGCGACCCAAAATACAAAATAAAATCACACCGCTTCGCGGTGTCAAATCGGTGGCCATCGTCATAACGAAGCCATCGCCATCGTCTTCGGTTCGTGGTAACGGTGAATGAATAGCAGCATGTTTAGCTTCTTATTCTCTACAAGGCCTATGTTTCTGGGTTTTATCAGGCAAACCCGTAAAAATTTCGCGCCGCTTCGCGGCGCTAAATAACAAGTACCTACTGTAACATGAAATTCCACTTTTTTGTGGGGGGTCGGCTGAAATGACGAGAGAAAAAAATACAAATTTTTATGTTTTATTTATTAAGCCTTTGCTACATTAATTTAATGTAGCAAAGGCAATAAACGCATACAAATTTGTATTTTTTTCTCTCGTCATTTCAGCTGACCCCCCACTAAAAAAATGTATCGGCGACGCCCTTGGGTACAGCTGACAATTGACATAGTTGTATCAGTGTAAGGCAATGTCGGAACAATACAAACTGCAAGCTGACATATTTCCTTTTTCGATATCCCAAAAGGTCGAAAAGCTAAAAATACAAAATAAAATAAATACAAATAAAGAAGTAATTATAAATCGTGTAGTTGCAAAATAAAGTGGCCCAAATCCGGGAAGAAATTCGAAATTGGGGGTAGGTAAGGTCCGCTAAAAACAACGGTTTGCCCCCTCCCCCCAAAAACAGCCGATTGGATTTGCCCTTGCCTGTGTTCGCCTACCGAATCACTATGTACAGCGCAGCTTAGGCCTTAGGCCATTAACTGTGCTGCAAAGCTTTCAAGAAAGGATCCCTCGCCAAAAGACCGTCTGTTGATGCTGAGCACCTCCCACCAGTTGAAACTTTTTGCCAAACATCTGCCGCTCCATTTGACCTTTTAACGTCAGATTTCCTGAGCTGGGTGGTGCCGCTGAAGAAGCGTGTCCGGCGGGGCGCGGCGGCGGGGCGCGGCGTGGCGCCACAAGTGGCCGCCGCGCCGGCCGCTGGACACCGGGCGGTCAGTTCATTCAGTGGACGGTGTCGGAGCGGCGCCGCCGGCCGATCGTGGCGCCCCGAGCGGCAGGGGCAGCAGGACCAGCCGCCCCCGCTGGCAAAACCAAGCGGGGGCAAAACTATGTTTTTGCCCCTTTCCCCCATCTTCCGTAGTCGAAAATTACATATCCTTTACCATATATGGTACAAATTATGAGCATTGCAAAAGTTTAAAAATAAAAATAAAATATACTTTATATGGCAGTAAAATATGGTAAAATATGTCCTTGAGGCAAAAGTGACGCAAATCAATATTTGGCTACTGAAAACGGGGAGCAACTCGGCGCAGTGGTAAGATACTTGCCTTCTGTGCCGGGGGCCGGGGTTCAATCCCTCGACGGGCCTCTGAAAAAGTCTGTCCGGCTCCCCATACCCCTCGGAACAGGGTGAGAGTTCCAATTAGCACCTTGGTCCAAAGAGGATACGGTGCTTGGTCCACAAACCAAACCAAACCCAGCTACTGAAAACGGGTTTTGTTTTCTGGTAGCTATTACATTGCAATTGTATGTTACCCTAACTTAATTTCTGGGCTCTGGCAACCCTGATAGATCGCCACTCTAAATCACGATATATCATCATCATCACCTTTAATTTTCCTTCAAATCCTTCAATCTATGTGTTTAAGCTATATAACTACGTGAACTGAATCAAAGACGTAGGCCACGGGGCCCATACCCCCCCCCCCTTCCTGAGCGATCCAGTTTACACTAGATAAAATGGGATTCCGTCAAGCTTTAACCCGCGCACTGCAGGGGGGTTGATTTCCCCCCCCCTCCCTCAGGTTCTTCGCAGATAGAGAAAAAACGGCGGCGCCGCGTTTTGGCACACCTGTTGGGACATCAATTGCACACAGTTTAAAAAAAATGACCTCGGGTCATCTCAGGTCAGGTCACCAGACCAGGTCAAGTGACCCCACCTCCAAAAACGTTTGCATTTGTGCCAAAGCAAAGTTTCTCACCGATCAGTTTGAAACTTACAGGGTGTCATGAGGGCATAAGTACTTACAATTCGTATTTCTCGGAATTTGTATATCGGTGACCTAAGGTCAGGTCAATTTCGTGACCTCCCTATAATAAGTCAATGGGGAAATATTAAAATGCTTCCTATTTCAAATATATGCATGATATTAGTCCAATTACTTCTGGATCATGCTATTATAGGATATTCTTGATCATCCAAGTGAAAGTTGTATTCAGTAAAACATATGGGGTCATTTGAGGTCATCCGAGGTCACCATCATTTTTTTTTTGTCAATAGCTCGCGACATAATGAAGATAGAGAAGTAAAACCGACAGCAATGTGTTTGTCTCGTCGAGACACGTCTCCCTATATGCAACATGACCTACGTGGGTCTTGATCTCAGATCAAGGTCACGTGACCTGAGGCAAATTTTGAAGTTGACCTAACAAAGTCACCATGTATATAATTCGAAGCGCCTTGACGAGAAAAACACAATGGCGTAAACAGTTTTCCGTTATCATTATTAGGTACACAAATTATTAGCAAAAAACGGTTTGGCAAAAAAACCAGTATTTTTCCCTTTTTTGACCACTGGACTCTGGAGCCTCAAATATTGACCCGATATCAAATTTAGGACATGTTGTCGATTGCAAATTTCAATGGCTGGCGATCGCTTTTTTCCGTTTGTTTCTAGCTAGCATAGTTTCCGAGATATATGGGAATTTCTGGAGAGAAGTCCTAAAACAGGAAGAACAAAAACTGAAAAATTTGACCTTTGATGACCTCTGGTAACCTCAATTTTGACCTGACCTAAAACAATACTAAATGCTTTCGATATAACTTGTATCAAGCTATCAAACGCCGTTTTCCGCTTGCCTCTACGTAGCGTAGTTTTCTAGATATCACAGGGGGGGGGGGGCGGAAATCAACCCCCTGCAGTTCGTGTTTGGCGCAAACCTCCTGCAGTGCGCGGGTTAACATCACATGGACGTTGCATGGAAAGAATCGAGTTTTAAATATATCCGACTGCACACCCCCTCCCTCCCTCTTCTCCCCCTCCCCTCCCCCTCCCCCTCCCCCTCCCCCTCCCCCTCCCCCTCCCCCTCCCCCTCCCCCTCCCCTCCCCTCCCCTCCCCTCCCCTCCCCTCCCCTCCCCTCCCCTCCCCTCCCCTCCCCTCCCCTCCCCTCCCCTCCCCTCCCCTCCCCTCCCTCGGCAGGTGAAAAGGTATTGTGGCCCCTCCCTGAGCAAAATCCTGGCTACGTGCCTGCACCGAATTGATCGAAGTCTTGCCCCTCCCCACCCCCCCCCCCCATGTCAAAATCAAATTCGCCGCCACTGCCGAGCGGCGTGTGACGGCGGCAGGCCGGAGCGGCACGGACCGCTGCTGAATGGACGGGCCGCGCCGGGCCGGACGGCGGCGTGTGACGGCGGCAGGCCGGCGCGGCACGGACCGTCGCTGAATGGCCGGGCCGGACGGCGGCGTATGACGGCGGCAGGCCGGCGCGGCACGGACCGTCGCTGAATGGCCGGGCCGGACGGCGGCGTGTGACGGCGGCAGGCCGGCGCGGCACGGACCGTCGCTGAATGGACGGGCCGGACGGCGGCGTATGACGGCGGCAGGCCGGCGCGGCACGGACCGTCGCTGAATGGACGGGCCGGACGGCGGCGTATGACGGCGGCAGGCCGGCGCGGCACGGACCGTCGCTGAATGGACGGGCCGGACGGCGGCGTGAGGGGGCGGCGGCGACGGCGGTGGGTGTGAGCCGGACGCCGCGCCATCGATCGGTCTGAAGTCATATGACGGCCGACCGCAGCGAACGCCCCGCCGGCGCCGAGCTGTGTCCCGACAGCGCGAGCGGCTGACCGGACCGGGCTGACTCACTTCCGGCCACCCCGCCCCGCCACACCCGGGCAGCGACACACTGACCGCACTGGACGGCAGCGGCCCACACACCAGGCCGACCGTGACACCGGGCGGGGGCGGCACTGACAATAGTGGGGACCAGGCCACCAGACAACCCGTCTGTCAACACCCAGGGCCGATCCCGCCACTGACAGATTCAGCCGTCGGTTGGGGGGGGGGGGGGAGGGGGGGGAAATCGGTGGGAGGCACTGGCGGATCCAGCCTCTCTCCGTGTGGGGTGGGGTGGGGGGAGGCATCTTTTTGTGGTAAAAAGGTAACCCCATTTTTTTCTCCGCGGATTTGGTCCAGTCACATTATGTTGGTATTCGAGCTGAAGAAATTCACTTTTCAAATTCACACAAAAAAAATATTTGGTGTATTTTTTTTTTGGAGGGGGGGATGGTAAACAAAACAAAAGTTTCGGAAATCCGAGATAGCCATTTTGAAGAGAATGAAATTTCCTTTCTTTTGACGTTTTTATTTGCAATTTGCTTCAATACTCTATTTTCTACGATTTTTCAAACATTTATCGTTTTTCCACTAAAAAAAATGGCATGACATGACGTCATTAAAACGTCATTATCTCCCAAAATTCTACATCAATTTCTTTGGAAGTTGGTGAGAAGACGTAGACTTGATGCAGGATAAGGTACTGCAAGTTTCATGTTGATATCTATCATAGTTTTCAGGTTATTGAGAACATCGGAGAGGGGACAGATATAAGTATGTGAATAAGTAACCTTCTGCGACTTTACTTCTGATAAGGTTTGAGCTAGAAGTACCTATCTCAACCTAGGTACTGGATACATACCTACCTATAGCTTGTTTTATTTTGATTGCACAATTGCCATTGGGACCTTCGTGAGAATCACACGTGAATTTTGTACACACCGCTATCACGCGTCCCGAAAAGTTATTTCCACAAAAGCAACGCGTCATTTTTGACAACCATTTGCGTCGAAATAGAGTGTATATTGGATTTCAAATTGATACCATATAAAGCGTTCTTCCTACATGTAAAACAAAGTTTGTTCAAGCTTCAGTTCCGACTGGCAGCTTGCTGGCCACTATTTTCTAGTCCAGTCGAGCTTTTTAAGCCCTGATTTGATGGTAAGAGCAGTGTTTTCCAAAATTTTCCAGATTTTCACTGTGGATAGCTGGATTTTGACTGTTGCAAAGTCAATTTTTACGATAAATTGATAAAGTTTTGTTTTGTGTGGGAGGGGGGGGGGGGGGGGCAAAGACATGTTGGCCCCCTTCCAGTTTTTTTTGGGGGAGGGGGGGGGGGGCATGGCCTGGTCCCCCCTGGATCCGCCAGTGGATCCCCCTGTGCTATGTTTAGGTGGCCGTTTCATCGGTAATATTAACTGGTGTTTTCGCCCCCGGCAGTTCAACTATCGAGCCCACGTGCCGTCGAAAGGCTCAGTTGATCCACCAATAATCCCAGAAGTCGCCCACCCTGAGCCTCAATTAGCCTCGTCTGATCAGCTGTTCTTCCAATAACGTCAACTGTGGCTCCCAATCAGACATGGGCATGCCCCCAGGTATTTTACCATTTAATGCATATTGTGGTAACGGACAATGCGCTAAAGCACTTAGGCCCATTGCAACGTATTGCCCCTTACTTACTTCTTCACATGTAAGTTTTTTCCGTTGATCAAAGTATCAAAACACCGTAAAAATAGCCAAAGATCATATGGATCTATGGCTATTTTCACGGTGTTCTGATACTTTGATCAACGGAAAAAACTTACATGTGAAGAAGTAAGTAAGGGGCAATACGTTGCAATGGGCCTAAGTGCTATAGCGCATTGTCAGTTACCACAATCCGCATTAAATGGTAGAAAAACGTCTGGGGGCATGACTCATGTCTGCTCCCAATCTCAATCTGTCGACCGTTCAGCCACCGACGACAACAAGCAAATACCAGCTGAATTCGGCCATTCACGTCGAAGCTGTTTCTCCATTGCGCTCTGATCTAAGACGCGCGTTGTTCGCACCTGTTCCATGGGCGGGGATTTTCAGAACAAGTTGGTGGGACAAAATGTCATATTGGCTGACTATTTGACATGGTTGAGGCGAAACATGGCCATTTTAATGTCAGGAAACCTTCAAATTTGACAAAAGTTGGTGGGGCAGTTGCCCGACCATTTGAATAGGAAACTCCACCCGTGACCTGTTCTGACACAGGCGTCAGGTGCAGGTGGTGTCACCCATAGCCGTTCTGGTGATTCAGCCGAGTCCAAGGCGATATTGGCAAATGCAATGGAATATGTAATGACAATTTCTGTGAATATATTTCGGCAAATTCAATTTGGAATCAACTTAGCACAGGCACGTCTCGCAGTTCCACCATTTTGACGGACAAAGTGCATGTATGCATGCCTTTTGACTCGTGATTGCATTGTCGGCGATCTCCAGTAATGGACATTGGGCGTAGGAGCTAGCAGGAGAGACAGCTAAGGAAACGACCACGACCGTGTGATATATATATATATATATATATATATATATATATATATATATATATATATATATATATATATATATATATATATATATATATATATATATATATATATATATATATATATATATATATATATATATATTTATACGATGCATTAACCTCAATGGCGGATACTCGGGCACACGGGTGGAGTTTCCTATTTACATGGTGTGGCCAATGCCCCACCAACTTTTGTCAGATTTGAAGGTTTCCTGGCATTAATATGGCAATTTTTCACCTCAATAATGGAAAACATCCGGCCAATATGGCATTTTGCCCCACCATTTTTTCTTCTTCTGGAAAGCTCCACCCATGCTCGGGCAGTTTGTTTTACATGATTTGTATCGATTTAGCAAGCCGGCTAACAAGTCTGAGATCAGCGACTCTCGGGCTTTCGTCTCTGACAGGTAGGTTGTCCCGCAGTGTTTCGCTGCGATGCGGGACAGTCGCGCGACGAGCGGCGCTCCTGAGCCAGCCAGGGCACACCGGCTGCTTTGTGAAAGACTGCAAACAGTTGCGACAACGACGCATATTCGTAACACTGGCGGCCGCAGGGGGGGGGGGGGGGTCACGGGGGGCATGCCCCCCCCCTGGGCTTCAACGGGGGGGGGGGCGTATCTTTTGCCCCCCCCCCCTTTGCTCGAGTCAAATCGTAATCGTAAAAATTGCCTTTGCAGCAGTCAAAATCCAGCTATCCACAATACAAAAACTGAAACATTTCGCGCCGCTTTGCGGCATGACAAGTTTCGCCATTGCTTATACAAATTTGGAAAATAGGAAAATGAATTCCATTAAATGTCTGGCAGAGGCTCTCCTTGGCGGTACCTAATTGCTGGCTCCAGGGCCCACTCCCTTCATAAAATGTTAACTTTCAAGCGTGCTACATGTTTAGCTAGTCTGCCGAGTTTCTAAAAAGGTGATGTGACCGCAAAGATGCAGACATCCGCATCTAAAAGTTGCTCCAGCAGTGCCCAGCTTGCTAGACCAAAGAGCTAATAGTGGGGACCAGGCCAGGACCATCTCCCAAAGCCATCTCCCCAGTCCCCATAGACTCCTCCAGATGCACATTGCACAGGAACCATTTATGCGCCGAAAAGTCGTTCTGCCTCTCGCTTTCAAACAATTTGCTCTGTTACCAGTTGTTTGTTAAAGGGTATTGGTAAATGCAATGCCTGTTTTTCGCGTTTGTCATCGTTTCGGCTGACGCAGACGCACTCCCTACTCACATCGCTTATTTGGGGTTATTGACACTGGTCTATAGAACATATTTTATGAATTGAACCAATACTTCATTTCTCCAGATTCACCCTAGTTGTTGAGATATCCCAAAGACTCCAGGAACGTGATGGAATCACACAAGTATCGGGTAGACTCCAGAAGGCTTACCACCACTAGAAGCATTGCTAATATCGAAATATGGATCCACATTTGCTAGCATATCGTTAGCGCCGGCCAATAGCAATTTGACAAAACAGCTCGTGCGCGCTGATAGCAGCGGCCGAACAATACCGTCTGTCCCCTACTCGCAACGCTTGATGGCCATTTTGACGTCATTTTTCGACGAAGATACCAATTTAAAGCTACGAAACTTGGACATAATACAGTTCACAGTGGCAAGAACATGCTGTGCAAAACTTGCCTCTCTATCTTGCATGATGTGACCGTAATTTCGTTGTCTTAGGTGCGCCGTTGTACACATCTGTTTCCTCTGTTTATAGTGGCGATCGTTTTATCGGTATCGAAAAAAGAAAAAAAAATATACGTGAAAATTCAACTAAAAGGGCTCCAATTGTGAATTTTGTCGTATCCAACAATAAAAAATAGCTTCTTACCGTAAGAAAAATATTTTTGACATTCCAAAACAGTAGGCACACTCCTGAGTCCTGTTCAAGGGGTCTGCGGCCGCCGCGGCTCCCGCGGCCAAAAAGGCGGGGCTTAATTTGAACAACCTTGAACACTTTTGCGGCCGCTGATGGCGTCCGATAGATGGCGTGTGTAAAGCCCAGGCTCCACTATGCGTGGAAAGTACGCACGGTTTTTGCAAGTTTGCGTCTTTTGCGTACCGTTTTTTGACACCGTCCGGGATTTGCGTAGTATAGTGTTGAAATGGTAATGAGACTGATCCTTTTGATGAATACGCATCAGTGCTTGAGTACTCAGGCTTAAAAGTAGTCAGGGATTTCACGTGGGTCAATACTCAATAGTTTAGGCTCCAGAGGTTACGATGACATTTTATTTAACACAAAATCGTGAATAACTTTGTATCGGTTAAACATAGATCAATAATTTTGACACCATCGTGTTTGTCTCGTCAATGCGCTTCGACAAATATTAATGGTGTCCTGGTTAAGTCAACTTCAAAATTTGACCTCAGGTCAATGTCATTTGGTGACACAGGTATGTCATGTTGCATTTGGGGCGATGCATCTGGACGAGACAAACACATTGGTGCTATTCGCACGTCTCTATCTATATTATATCAAGAGTTATTGACAATACAGATTGCCGGCGATGCGCCGCCAACTGTCTCAGACTACGCAATCTTGCAAAAACCGGAAAAAGTTCAAAACTCTGAACTTTTTTGCGTACTTGCGTACTTGCGCACTTGCGTCTTTTGAAGAGTTGCGTACTTCCGTGCTGCGTCTTTTGCAAGTTTGCGTGATATTTCATGCGTACTTTGCGTACTGTTCCAGTGTAGCTCAGTCAATGCATTTTCTATCAGCTGAACATTTTTAGACTACGCAAAAGACGCAAACTTGCAAAAACCGTGCGTACTTTGCGTACTATCACGCATAGTGGAGCCTGGGCTTAACGTTCGCAACGAATAATCAATTTCATGGAAACCTTGAATGTTTTCCAAAGCCATGAACAGCTACATGAACATCTACGAGTCACTGCGAATTGTCATTCTTGGTCAAACAACCACCAGTGAGCTGCGATATCAACAAAACAATGCGCAACTGTTGTCGGACGCGCGTCATTTATGTCGAAGTTCTTTTGCGGTTGCTCCCGAGCAACCGCGAGAGCCGCAGAAAGTATGACGTCACACCTCCGGACAGAGTTATCTGTGATTGGCGGACGATTTAGCTCCGCCCTTTTGGCCGCGGGAGCCGCGGGGGCCGCAACGACTTGAACAGCACTCAGGTATAGTCAGAGTAAAGGCGGCCGTGTACACAGCGCATTCTGTGGCCGATATAACTGCGAAATTCCGCCTCGGAAAATCGCGGCGACACTGCGGGATATCGTTCTTGTTCCGGAGGATTCGGCGCTGTCTGCTCGCGAGATTCCGCCCCGCCGACCTACAGCATTTCGCATCCTGTCCCTACAGCATGTCCCAAGGTAACTTTATTACGGTCATTTTTCGACGAAGGTGTAAGTTTAGAACCACGACACTCTTACATAATAAATTTCACAGCGGCAAAAACATCTGTGCAAAATGTGTACCTCTATCTTGCATAGATTCGCCACTGTTAGCCTGATACATTTGTGTTGTCTGCGGTTCCGCGGCGTTGAGTCGCGTAAAAAGCTCGTACAGACCAGCCTTTTCCGTCATTCTGCCAGCGGACACTGCGCGTTTAGCTTGCGTTTGTCATCGTTTCGGCTGACGCAGACGCGGAAAGTCGCTGAAGATGCGCGGAAAGTCGCAGAGATATCGCGGCCTCTGCGCGCCGAATGGCCCAGTGTGCGGCCGCCTTTACAGTTACATATGTATATAGTAATTATTATCATATGTACTATTGAGCGCAGACTGTCACCGGCCATTGTGATTTACTATCCGAAGCTAATGTATATGAAAAACTGCACTAATTTCAATACTTTTCATCATACCGAGATGTGCAACCAGGAAAGGGGGTTCCTGAGGCTTGCCTCCACTCACGGTCTGGTTCCAATATCAACATTTCGTTTTCCACGACCTAAAATTTAACTTTTCACACCGATTTGCGGCGTCACATCGGTGGCCAGCGTCATCGGTTCATTGTAACGCTGAATTGAATGAATAGCATTTTAGCTTCTTATCCTCTATACGGCCACCGCCTATATTTCTGGGTTTTATCAGGCAAACCTGTAAAAATTTCGCGCCGCTTCGCGGCGCTAAATAACACGTACCTACTACAACATGAAATCAACATTAAACATGTTGCAAAGGCTTAAATATACGCATAAAAAATGGGGGGGGAGCTATTTTTCCGTCGTTTCAGCCCCCTCACACTCAAAATTATCGGCGACGCCCCTGATCAGTGCGACCTGTGGTATTCACTGTGTGACTGAATTACGCTGCATCCCTTTAGTGCAAACATCCGTTGTTTACAAATAAGATGGAAGCAATCGATGCGCCACCATTTCAATATGGTAATTTGACGCAGTCGCTGGTTTTCTGAATCTGACACCACCACCTCTATGAGGTCAAAGGTGTGGTCGTCTCGGTCGTCTGTTGGAGATAAGAATGGATTGATTTCGCTTGATTACAACAGCTGTGATGTGAAGTGGAAGCAGTTTTATATAAAATATCGTTCAGTACAGGGACGTAACCAAGGCGGGGGGGGGGGGCAGGGCCATCCCCCCCCCCGAGCAAAACAATTTGCACTAGATAAAATGCGCGATTCTGCCGACGTCCTCCCCCGTCAACAAAATATCGCTGACGGCTGACGGCCCACTACCCTCCTCCTTCCCCCCCCCCCCCGCCCAACAACTTTTTGGAAATACGTCACTCACTGGATTTGCCCCCCCCCCAAAAGGGGGGGGGGGGAATCTGCCCCTGGAGACCGCTGGTGTCTCCTCCCAGCCGTAACGCTGCCATTGGTCATGTTGCCCCCCCCCCCTTTATCAGCCGTCTGCGGCCGCCAGTGATTCGTTAGCGGCCTATCCTACTTGCAATGCGTGTTCCACAGGGAAGGAAATGTAACTGACATCTTGCCGAAACGCCGCACAACCACTTGGCTCGACCGTTATTCTCAATTTAAACGCATTTCAGAAATAGTTAGGTAGGCTTTCGCAAATTCAAATAATAGTGCTTATCATTTTGATTGGTGTATTATGATCTATGTATAGGTATGGCTGGGGGCGCATTTTGTCAATGTAAACTGATAGCGATGTACATAACAGGCAATGCTTCAAAACATATCTTTGGAAACTCATTCAAATAATTGGTGGAACTGGCCATTTCATTCATCGACGTTTTAATTTCAAAACATTTTCAAACCACCAACACTTGCCGAGTGCATGATAATGCCTATACAGCGAGAGCTGAAAATGATCATGAATAAATAATAAATTTGTTGTGAGTGATTACCTACTTTTAATTTTACAAGATCACGATACTACTTCCCAATAAATAGTTCACCAGAAAATATTTTAAAATTTTACAGCAAGAATTATATTCACCTTCAATATTTCCACATATCATTATGGCTTCACAAAATAAATTTAGCGCGAGTCACTATAATCCTAAAATAACTGACAATGAGACGAAAGGGCCCTCCACTGGGATGAAATGGTTACCACGACAGCAAATAATAGTGAACACTTTCGTCATGTATTCCACAAAGTTTTAATTGTTTCAAACGTTATCACTGAAGAAGGCTCATAGCCGAAAATATATTTTGGATTTTCTTTTGTTATTTGATACTAATATGAGCATAAGGTTATATGTATTCCACAAAGCTGTGAAATGTCAAATCATCACTTGTCAAGCACAACGGCATATCAATATAGCCCAGCCTTTCGAACGAAGCGATAGAAAGCATTAAAACCGTCTGCATTTCTCCTTTATCGTATCCAATAACGCTGAAGATTACCTGATTGAATGACCCAGAGGTCAATCAAAGCGAATGAATGATGAAATTGCATGAGAACTCACTCTCATTCGTCGTCCTGAATGGCACCATCTTGCATTGTTCACACGGAAAGTTATGTGCACTAGTATTGAACACGCCCACAGCTTCCTGGCAGAGCGTTGTGCATCTTAAAGCAAATAGTGACAGTATCAAAATGAAGGAGACTTATATCCTTAAAGGGAGACAATCACCTTTTTCCACAAAAATGGAGTTAGCACCTGCAATCGATAGACGAGACCAAAATATATTGTAAATTCATTACATTTTGTATATTCCAATTCCCACCGATAGATATTTCAAGTCATAGTTGATAAGCGTTCCACGCTTATAATCAGCAAGTACTCGGTAACAAATTCAGTAAATTAGCCTCCCTACGCATTGTTATTTATCATAAAGGTATGCAATATGTTTCCTGCACTCTATCTTTTGGGAATATGTGCCAAACTTTTATGAACAATCAACAATCATTTGAAAAAAGTGTATTTAAATCGATAGTATAATAGCCTATTACCTTATTTATTTAGTGTCGGCGATTTGTTTATAAGTGCCCATTCAACAACGTTGAACAGATTGATGCAAAAGCGTTGTTGTTGATGTTGCGCTTTCCAATAGTGGAGGGAAAATACCGATAATTAATTTTCCCAAACTTCCAACTTTGAATGAGGGAATAATTTTATTGAATTCTTAAATTTAGATCACATCATTTTAACACCATAACGGTAGCCAAATAAACTGTTGCTAACAAAATCAAAAAGTGATTGTCTCCAGAGAGTGTGCCTACTGTTTTGGAATGTCAAAAACAAAATGATACGGTAAGTAGCTATTGGTTTGATACGATGAAATTCACATCTGGAGCCCCTTTAGTTGAATTTTCACTTATATTGTTTTTTGCTTATTTTTTGTAATCGATATCTATAAAACGATCGCCACTATAGTGATGTTATGTAAAACGGCGCACATAAGCAATACAATTACGGTCACATCATGCAAGATAGAGGTACAAGTTTTGTACAGCATGTTCTTGCCATTGTGAACTTTATTATGTGCAAGTTTCGTAGCTCTAAATTGATATCTTCGTCGAATAATGGCCATCAAGCGTTGCGATCAGGGGGACAGACGGTACTGTGCGACTGCTGCTATCAGCGCGCACGAGCTGTTTTGTCGAATTACTACTGGCCGGCGCTAACGATATGTTAGCAGTTTAATCGATAGTTGCAGTGCTTCTAGTAGCGAAAGCCCTCTGGAGTCTACCCGATAATTTTGTGATTCCATCACGTTCCTGGAGTCTTCGGAATATCTCAGCAACTAGGTGAATCTGGAGAAATGGAGTAATGGTTCAATTCCGAAAATTATGTTCTATAGACCAACAACCCCAAATGAGCAATGTCAGAAGGCATACTCCTTTAAACGCATGGTGTTTTACACACAATTGTAATATGCTGGCTTCCACCTTAATGTGTAGACATTAGTCAAGACAGCCTTCTAAAAAATGTAAGTTTCACTGTATTTACATAGTTTTGAGTTAACCCTCGCCCGTGCAGCGTCCGACCAGTGCGTGACCGTGCGGGGGGGGGGGGCAGTGTTTCGCCCCTAATTGAGCTAGTAGAGCTTCGATTAAAAAAACGAACGTGTTGCTTGTCACGGGAGGAAGCCATTGACACCCGATTTTAAGGTCATTAGGTGACCTCTAAGGTCATGTCAATGACCCAAAAGTCAACCAAATTGTAAATGCGTATAAATTGAATTTAATCAAGCTAGAATCGCGAATGAGCATATAATTATGCTAAATGGGTGCCAAATTTGAAATCAACGTCACAAGATGTCCTAGAAACTGACAAATTCCAAAAAGGTCATGTCAGATCATTTGAGTTCAGTGACCTCGGTTGATCTGTGGGGGCGCATCACCCCAGTAGAACATATAATTATGTAAAATGGATCCCATATTCGAAATCAGCGTCTCAAAATGTCCTAGAAACTGCCAGAAGCCAAACAAGTAATATGAGGTCATCGGAGGTCAGTGACCTCGGTTGACCTCTAAAAAGGTCAATCGAGGTCACAATCTCAATGGAAACCACAACTGTCACCTGGAAATACCTGTGCATATGTTCCTGAACAACACACACTATGAAACTGCACAAGATACAACGATCAATACTACGTGACGCCAGTTGCGCCTGACATGACCTTGAAAAACAGGTCAAAGATCACGGGTCATGTAACCTACAACTTCAAAATTTTCAGAATGTGTCAAATTGTTCACAAGTAGGGTACTGAAAGTTTCATCGCAATCGGTTGATATTTACGCGAGTTATTCCCGAAAAGCCGAGGGAGCGGGGGGGGGGCATCCACTCCCCCCTTGCACTGGCGAGGGTTAAAGGAAATAGCTCACCTTCAACATAGGTTTTGAACTGAAATAGCTGTTTTGTAGCCCGTGTTGAGAAATCCTTATCTGGAACTTTTCTTGGCTGAAAAGACTCTCCAGCCGAAGATATTTGACTTTTTGGCGAAGGAATACGGCGCATATATGATGTACCGTACCGTCTGAAAGTGCCAGCACTGCCATGGAGCATGCGCAGACCAATAACGCACACCATAAAATCAATAATTTACAACCTTCTGTCCTGAATTGGCGCGATGTAGGACCATTTTTAAACAGAAAAAAAGAAACTGTATTAAAAAATATAATAAAATCGTGTTCTGAAAAAAATCCGAAGGTGAACTATTTCCTTTAAGCTGCGACCCAGCTGAAGGACAAAGGGACCAGTTCTGAAGGCGGATCAAGACAGGGATGTGTCGCAGATCTCTTACCTTAACCAATGCCGAAGTAGCCGCCAACTGTAGACACTAAGCATACAACCAGAATTGTGATACATATCATGATCATTATCTTCTTCTGCAGCGTGCGAATAAAGAGAAATCGCATGTTAGTATGCACTGAAGACAAGGTCATCAGACAGCGTAATAGCATACCGAGCGGGGCAAGGTTACAATATATAGGTCAATGTACAAACACAGTCGGAACTCAGAACCAGGTTACACAGGCACTCGAGACAAGTCATACCTACATCCTGGAGATTAGCATTAGTAGCAGATTAGTCCAGATTAGCAGCCACTGGGCAGGATCACGAAGACGCCAAAGGTTAGTTCCCATTACAACTAGATAGCATTTTATGGTGTATGTTGCTTGCGTTCCATGTAAACCATACTTTTGTCACACAAAACTCTCACGTATCGAATAACTAACATCTGCCAAAATATCTCTCATTACAACGTTAAATGTTCGAAATGATTTCACATATCGTTGCATTTCCTGCATGACTGCTAGTTTGGCTACATAACACGATCATCAGGCCTCCAATAGTACATCGGATAGACAAGTAGCAGCCACAGTTACCGAGTCACACAGACGTGCCCGGTTGTTCATCAAAAGTCTATCAGGCATACATAGTGCATACCCAATAAGTAGTACAGAGAGGCTGACACAAAAAAAAACGAAATGAAAAAATGAGGGCACATTTTATTTCGTAATAAGTCGCCAAAAGATGGATGAGCAACACAATTTTCACACAAAGACCTGATCGCAGGTCGGGACAGGTCACAATCATTCCAGGTCCTCCATCCTGAGTGACCTGGGATCGTTGCACTAAATATATAGGCACACACATACAGTCAGACGAAGAGCTGACGTCAGGTGTGGATACTGGATGTGTTGTGTTACTGCCAGAGGCGTAGCCGGGGGGGGGGGGGGGGGGTCCCCCCCTTACGGATCACAGGGGGCTCCACCGAAATTGGCCCAGATACCATTTGCATTACTAAATTACTTTCAAAAAGCCACATAGGAGCCCTCAAACCATGCAAGGGTCACTGGTGCATGTCAAGGGCCCTCAGAGAACTGAAGTGCTTTCGAAGCCAGCCCAGGGGATCTCTTAACATGTCTCTTTCTCTAACTCACACATTTCTAAGTCCATTAAGTCTAACTCACACATGTTAGGCATGTCCAGGGGCCCATTGCGCCCACTTAACCCTATTAGTGGCAGGCTCCTGGCTACCCGTATTAGTGGCAGGGGGGGGGGGGCGGATTCGCCCCCTCCCCCGGAGATCTCGAGATCCACCCGTCCGATTTGCAAAAGTCAAGCGGCGTTCGATTCCCCTCAATACGATCCACATTTCTAAAAAAACTAATTATTTGATAGGGGGCAACAGGGGGCAAAAACTAACACAATTAGAGGTATATTTGATCCACCACAGCTACCATGTTTATCAACCGATTTGAACGCAACTAATGGGATTCGATAAATATTGAATTGGGGATTGATATATGACGGTGACTTTTGCAAATTCAAGAATCATAGGCGTTTGCAGGTCACTAAATATGGGGGTGAAATAAATGCGTAATAAAGCCATTTTATTTATTTTTATAAATGAAATGGTGCGTTATTGTGACATCAGGCACAGCAGTTATACAACATACTTGTATCCATAGGCGTTGCCAGGTTAGCGAAAAAGGGAGGCAAAATATATACAAAATCACTTCCTTGAAACCTCCCCTTTTCAAGTCCCTGAAACCGCCTATGCTATTATAGTTCACTGACATCAACTAATTTGCACTTGTTTCAATCAACGTAAACCTATGTAACTCCTTTATACTTCAGGCAGTTAGGAAGAAGCCGTGAAGATCGCATCTCCGTATTATCGCCAAATGTCGCCGAAAAATTTAAAAAAACCGGGCCTTGGAACCGCCTCTGTTAAAGGAAATAGTTCACCTTCGGGAAATTTTTCAGAACACGATTTTATTATATTTTTAATACAGTTTCTTTTTTTCTTTTCAAAAATGGTCCTACATCGCGCCAATTCAGGACAGAAGGTCGTACATTATTAATTTTATGGTGTGCGTTATTGGTCTGCGCATGCTCAATGCAGTGCTGGCACTTTCAGACGGTACGGTATATCATATATGCGCCGCATTCCTTCGTCAAAAAATCAAATATCTTCGGCTGGAGTCTTTTCAGCCAATACAAGTTGCAGATAAGGATTTCTCAACACGGGCTACAAAACTGCTATTTCAGTTCAAATCCCCATGTTGAAGGTGAACTATTTCCTTTAAAGGAAATAGTTCACCTTCGGAATTTTTTTTCAGAACACGATTTTATTATATTTTTAATACAGTTTCTTTTTTTTCTGTTTAAAAATGGTCCTACATCGCGCCAATTCAGGACAGAAGGTTGTAAATTATTGATTTTATGGTGTGCGTTATTGGTCTGCGCATGCTCCATGGCAGTGCTGGCACTTTCAGACGGTACGGTACATCATATATGCGCCGTATTCCTTCGCCAAAAAGTCAAATATCTACGGCTGGAGAGTCTTTTCAGCCAAGAAAAGTTCCAAATAAGGATTTCTCAATACGGGCTACAAAACTGCTATTTCAGTTCAAAACCCATGTTGAAGGTGAACTATTTCCTTTAAGGTTAGGAACTCATAAAGCCAAACACGCAATTTCAAAATATGACGTCATGAGTTACCCATACTTGATATGCCATGTCAGTCAAAAATAGTGATATCATTTTAAAATTTCCTATGGTAGGTGTCAATATGTGGTTTTCTGACATATTCCGTTTTTTTCATAAACAAAATATCTTTGAAAAATGTGATTTTGTGGTCATTTTTGTTTTTTACTTTTTTCGGGGGTAAAAGAATAGAGATAGTCATGTTGTAGCCCTTGCTATTTGCTATCTTTTGACGTTTTTGGATTGCATTTTGCTTAAATGTTATTTGTACGGTCTGTTAAAGTTTAGCTGATTTTTGTGTAAAACTCGTGCGTAGTGACGTCACTAAATTCGCTATAACTCGATTTTTTTTCGACGAAATTGCTTTCTTGTTCACACACCGGCGGCCGCAGCCGGACTGGGCAGCTGCCGGCATTCATATCAGTACTCTGCTGTCGGCCGAGGCTGCGGCTGCCCGCCGCGTGCGGCCGGGATGCGCCGCAGCGCGCCGCCACGCCCGGATTCATGAGACTGCTCATGAGTCTGCTCAGTGACCCGCGGCCGCCACCAGGGCCCAATCTTACCAAGTGAATGCGCATCTACGGCAAAATCCAAAGATGCCGTAGAGTAGATGCGTGCTTGGGGCGGTGCGTGTGACGTCGGCATGCCGTACATGCATGCCGACGTCGTGGCATGCATGCCGACGTCGGCATGTCCATTGACTAGTGTTTAGATACTTGCCACTAGATGCCGTTGCGCAGCTGATATGCAAAATTAATCCCCTAACTACTTCTTTCCCCTTTCTTGAATTTTGCCCACTTTAAGTGCTTTTCAGCTTCAGCTTCATACGCCGCCCATTATGTATACAAGAATGGCAGCTTTTACCTGAGCACCAGCTTAATCTAAAAAAGAAATATCACGTGAAATATTCAGTGTTTTCCTATTATGTGACACAATTCATTGTTGAAATAGTCTCCGCTAGATGGCGTTGTGCAGCCCATTCAATGTTGCGCCATGTTTTCGTTAATTATTTTTCGTCTTAAACTGCATCGTTTGTATCACTCGCTTTGCGAATGAAGCTATACAAAATCCGTGATTGCAACCCGTCTCTGGAGTTAAAGGAAATAGTTCACCTTGGAATTTTTTTACCAAACACGATTTGATTATATTTTTTAACACAATTTCTTTTTATATTGTCAAAAATGGCCTTATATCGCGCCGATTCAGGACAGAAGGCCGTAAATTTGTATTGATTATCAAAACTATATGCACACTCTCTGAGTCAGAGTTCTGACGTCACGCGAATGTAAAAAATGGTTCAGCCAATCAGATTCGAAAGTAGTCGCGTAAGGATAGACTCGCATTGGAGATGTGCCAACCGGCGGCCGGCGGTTCGCTTGCTAGCACTAGCTGCAAGCTGATTGGCTGATGGTATAGCCTCTGCCCGGGCTAGAACCAGTACAACATTCTTTCGCCAGCACCGCATTCCTTCGCCAACAAAAATAAATATATTCGGCTGGAGTCTTTTCAGTCAAGAAAACTTGCAGATAGGGGTTTCCCAACACGGGCTACAAAACTGCTATCTCAGTTTAAAACTAATGTTGAAGGTGAACTATTTCCTTTAATCTGTCGTCATCCATTTGTGCAGTCGCCGAAAGTTTTCCAAAACTCACTACCGTTTTGTATCACCAATGAACAAAACGCATTCGTCGCCGGCAAGTACGGCATGCCGTACTTGGTCCAATGAACCAATGTCGTACTTGGACCACCGTACTCGCCCATTCACGGCATTTGGTAAGACTGCAGGCTCTTGGTAAGATTGACAGACCGTCTCCTGAGGCGCGCAATGTGTTACTCCTGGTGCGCCTGCGGTGCCCAGATTGCGCCTTCGGCGCAAAACTAGTGCGCCTGCGCCTTCGGTGCAGGGGCGCCAATTTGCATTGGGGGGGGGGGGGGGGGGACTGCCAGCCCCGTTGCCCCCCCCCCCCCTGGATCCGCTCTGACTGCGCCTCCACTAGCGACACAGCGCCTCACTTGTAACACAAATCAACGCAGAATCAATATCACTGAGCAGCAGCGGCCCCATCTCGCAGGGCCTCTAATTGAGTCGCCTCTCGGGCGCGCTGTGGGACGCCGTTTGGAGAGCAGCCCATTCGGCTGAGTGCACCTCTCGCCAAGCAGCAGCAGCGGCGGCGGCGGCGGCGGCGGCGGCAGGACAGAGCATCGCTGATGGCCAGTCGGCCGCCATCCCGGGGCAGGAGTGACTCCGGTCCGTCGCCGGCCAGCGGTGATGTCGGCCGGCGCCGCGCCAAACGGCCAGCTGTCGGCGGCGGCCGACACGAGCCAGACGGACGGGTGTCGGCGGCACGGGCCGGCCGGCTGACAGACGGAGAGGGCCGCCGCCGCCGCCGGACTGGGCCGGACCGGACCGGCAGAGACACGGCAGATCGGGGGACTGGGCCGGACCGGACCGGCAGAGACACGGCGGATCGGGGGACTGGGCCGGACCGGACCGGCAGAGACACGGCAGATCGGGGGACTGGGCCGGACCGGACCGGCAGAGACACGGCGGATCGGGGGACTGGGCCGGACCGGACCGGCAGAGACACGGCAGATCGGGGGACTGGGCCGGACCGGACCGGCAGAGACACGGCAGATCGGGGGACTGGGCCGGACCGGACCGGCAGAGACACGGCAGATCGGGGACTGGGCCGGACCGGACCGGCAGAGACACGGCAGATCGGGGGACTGGGCCGGACCGGACCGGCAGAGACACGGCAGATCGGGGACTGGGCCGGACCGGACCGGACTGGGCCGGACCGGACTGGGCCGGACCGGACCGGCAGAGACACGGCAGATCGGGGGACTGGGCCGGACCGGCAGAGACACGGCAGATCGGGGGACCGGACCGGACCGGACCGGACCGGACCGGACCGGCAGAGACACGGCAGATCGGGGGACTGGGCCGGACCGGACTGGGCCGGACCAGACCAGACCGGCAGAGACACGGCAGATCGGGGCACGCTGAGACGTGAGTCGTAACACCGAACCGGATCGAATGGTGTTACGGTGTTGTGTTGTCTTGGTACTATGACAGGAATTTCGTTTGCACATATGTGTTCTTATAACATTTTTTTTATCTCACAAAAGCATAGTCATAGTCAAATTTGACCTCGTCTTGAGAGAACCCCCCCCCCCCCTATGCAATATTTCTTTGCATATTTGGACCTTCTCGCCTTTGCGAACTTTTTGCCATCAATTGTTTTTTTCACACCAAGTAAAATAAAATATTTTAGAAAAATACCAACAAGTCAGGGGCCATGGCCTCCCTGCCCCCCCCCCCCCCCCCCTCCTGTTCCTCAATCCAGGACTATGCTGGCTACATTGTATTGCATTGTATTATCGGCAGGCACGTAGCCAAGGGGAGGGAGGCGGGGGCGCCCCCCCCCCCCTCCCCCCCTAGAGGCCAGGAGGACCTTTTTTGGCGCGCGAGGGCCCTTTTCGGCGCGCTGCGCGCGCCGAAAAGGGCCGTCGAGACCGCGCGAAGCGCGGTATCATAGGCTCTTTACTACACGAAGCGTGGTCTTTAGAGAGTTTAGCGATCTTCGGAGGCCCTTTAGGGCCACCAGGGCCCTCTGAAAGACCAGAGGGCCCCTTGGACGTTCAAAAGAGCCCTGTGCATGTCAGAGGGGTCCTGGCAAGACCGAAAGGGCCCCTGAGCGGGTCAGAGGGCCCCCTGAGCACGTCGAATGGGCCCCCTGAACACGTTGAATGGGCCCCTAGCCAGCACAGAGGAGCCCCTGGGCAGGTTGAGAGGCCCCTGAGCATGTCGACAGGGCGACAAACCGGCCAGCGCAGTCCTTTGCCAGCGCGGTCATAAGGGCCCTGAGCAGGTTGGGGGGTTCCTGGACAGACCAGAGGGCCCCTGGGAAGTTAAGAAGGCCCCTATGCAGGTCAGATGGGCCCTGACCAGACCGAAAGGGCCCCTAGGTGGGTCAGAAGGGCCCCTGAACATGCCGAATGAGCCCCTAGCCGGCACGGAGGGGCCCCAGGGCAGGTCGGAGGGCCCTCGGAGCATGTCGCAAGGCGACAAAGCAGCTAACGTAGTCCCTTGCTAGGTCGGAAGGGCCCCTTTTAAGGTTAAAGGGCCCCTGGAGAGATCAGAGGGCCCCTGGAAAGTTAAAAGGGTCCCTGCGCAGATCGGAGGGGCCCCTGATCAGACCGAAAGGACCCCTGGGCGGGTAAGAAGGGCCCTGAACATGCCGAAGTGGCCCCTGGCCAGCACGGAGGGGCTCCAGGGCAGGTCGGAGGGCCCCTTGAGCATGTCGGCAAGGGCGACAAAGCAGCCAGCGCAGGCCGACCAGAAGAGTCGCTGGGCCGATCGGAGGGGCTCCTGGGCAAGTCAGAGGGGCCCCTGGCTAGACCGAAAGGGTCCCTGGGCCGGTCGGAAGGCCCCTTGAACATGCCGGATGAGTTCCTAGCCAGACTGGAGGGGCCCCTGGGCAGGTCGGAGGGGCCCCTGAGCAGGGGCGGCGGATTGCGGGGGCAGGGTACCCAAAATTCCCCCAGTCGAAAATCCTGGGGGCAAAGGGTAGTTTTGCCCCCCCCCCCCCTCATATTTTAGCCTGCTCAATTTGGGGCAACATGACCCTTCCCCTCCCCAGGATTTTCATTTGAGGGGGGGGAGGATTTTGGGTACCCTGCGCCCCGCAATCCGCCGCCCCTGCCGCTGAGCATGTCGGCAGGGCGACAAAGCAGCCAGTGCAGTCCCTGGCCAGGTCGGAAGGACCTCTGAACAGGCCGAATGGGCCCCTTGACACACAAGAGGGGTTTCTTGGAAGGTCAGAGGAGTCTCTGGTGAGACCGGAAGGGTCAAAGCACGTAGAGATCGCAGATAAAGATTAAATACAAAGAGGACTTACTCCACAATAAAAATATTAAGAGCGGAGCTTTCGCGTATATTGTAACACCCTTCGTCAGGGTGCTACAATATACCCGAAAGATCCGATTGTATTTTTTCCTGTTGAGTAAGCTCTCTTTGTATTATATATATATATATATATATATATATATATATATATATATATATATATATATATATATATATATATATATATATATATATATATATATATATATATATATATATATATATATATATATATATATATATATATATATATATATATATATATATATATATATATATATATATATATATATATATATATATATATATATATATATATATATATATATATATATATATATATATATATATATATATATATATATATATATATCACCCACTCCACATCATGTCTTTTCGCTTCGCGGATCCCAGATGAGTCCCTGAACAGGTCGGAAGGGCGTAGAAAAGGTCAGAGGGGCCCCTAGACGATCTGAAGGGACCTTGGGCCTTTCAACAGTAAGAATACAGTTGTACAGGGAATGAAACTCAAAATTTTCGCGCCGCGGAAATTCAATTATAAATTCAATTCAAATTCGCGCCGCGGATAAATTCAATTATATGCGGGTTAGGAAAAAATCGGTCAGTTTCTCGGCGCATTTATGTGTTATGTTGCTACTTTATATTATTGGGCAAAATAGTTCATTTTAGCACCTTTTCCCCGCACTTTTAAACGCACAATATAGCAATTTTAGAGGTCCGCACCATACGCAATGCGACGCATTGATGAGAAAGCAACCCAGGGCATAATACTCAAAATTTTCGCGCCGCTCCGCGGCGAAATTTGTTTAAGAGTTCCAGGTCTTGAGCTTAAACAATTATTCCAAGTTGGTATAGCTGATTCCAAATTCGTGTCGCTGGTTCAAAAGTTGATGTGGCAGTTTGCTAACTCCAGCTCCTAAACGTTGGTATAGCCCATGCCATACCTGCCATACTGCATTTTCCAGCCTTGTAACGTGCCTTTTCATGCGTTTTTTGTTTTTGTTTGGGGGGGGCCTTTCAACGCTTGGGAAGGGGCCCTTTCAACGCTCGGGAAGGGGCCCTTTCGAGGCGCCGCCCCCCCCCCCCCCGGGGGGGGGGGGGGGGGAGGGACGGCGTTTTTTTTAAAGCCAGGATTTCGTCCAGGCCCCCCCCCTGGACGAAATCCTGGCTACGTGCCTGATTATCGGCAGAACAACCACAGGCCCAGAGCCCACTTATGGTTTAAGTCGCACCATTATACGCTAAAAAAAATACATTCACAAATAACGCGAGTAAGGACTTCGCTCAAAGTTCGAAGGCCTTCGGCAGCAATCGAATGATTTGGCTAAAACTTTGCCTTGTCCCAATTCTAGTCGATGCCGATATATGTATGTATGTCCATTGTAGACACATGTTCAAAATGAACAGCATTCGGCTTTGTGGACATCCAAACTTCTGAAGACATGAGTTGGCTGCAGGCCAATGACGTGTCCCCTATTCTGTATGCTGTGAGTGGAACAAATTAACATTCGATTCTCACGTAAGTGGCATTCACGGCAAAACTACGAGAGTCGGATGAAGTTATCATCCTAACTGTGGTAGATGCTGCCAGAATGGCGAAACTTGGCAAACATCAAATTCATCTTTAGGCAATTTGCCTTGCATAGATAAGCACGCCCGCTCGCAACACATTTGTCTGCTAAGCACTGGCGGGAGCTAACGGAAATAATTACTTGTCAATGCATGCGAAATTCGACAGCGCCGTATCCCGGATCTCCAATAACAGGCATGTTCTATATTCAACGTTAGTGGTCATCGTTTAGGTGGCTAAGCCACCCACGACCCTCGGTAGAATCTTCGTTGTGATGTATCAAATATTATTCCATTATGTACGGTAATGAAAAGGGCGCTAGCAGCTGCGTCGAACAAGGGCAGAAGTAATGCGGAAGAATGAGGCGCCCCAGATCTGACCGCCTATCACAGCGTTAACAAGGAAAACATCCTTTATATGACGATAATAGCGCCAATCAGCCATCGATCGACTGTTCGCAGTGATCCGCCACCGCCGCCGCCACCCGGCTCCAGCTCCTAATCTGACCAGTCAACGAAAAACAAATACATATTCCACCGGTTAATCAAACGCGTTTCGAGCTCAGCCAACACTGTACCACACACTTTATCACAATATCACATACAACGCAACTCATAATTAAAACCTTCTTGAAAACAGATCAGCCCAACACACTGGGTTTTAACAAAATATCCAGTTAAATTGTTCGAAATATTTGACAAAAAGGAGTCGTTTGGAAGACAAAATACGCCGTGGCCATTCTCACTCCTTCCCTACACGAGGCGCACCATATCTGACGCTTCTTTTCCTTTCGTTTTTCGCGCTGACTGGCCAGCGGTGACACTGGCGGATCCAGGGGGGGGGGGGGGGGGGGGGGGGGGGGCAGGGGCAAAAGCCCCCCCCCCCATCCCAAGCTCGACAGGAGCGGCAATAGAAATGAGCCCTCCCCCAAAAAACCGCTGAAACTGGCGATGAAAAACGGGTACTGCCTGCGAACAAATAACTTCTTGCGAAGGAAAGAAATATTTTGTTTGCCTCGTTCGTGTTTCCTCTATTTGGTAGCATTTTGGTAGCAGTAATGATAGGGAAAGTGGCGCGTCTGACGCTAATTTGGAGTGGTTCACAACCAACGTAAGTTATAATTTTACACGCAGCGTCGCAGCCTTTGGTCTCCTGCTGCCTGCTGGGTGGCAGAGGAGCGCGTGAGTGAATTTCCTTGTATAGGTACCTATGTTGTGTGGAATATGTCTACTAGTATTAAGTAGGGTAATTAGATGCAGTAAAAAATATCCTAATGTTCTTCCTTTTGTAGCTGGGGAATTCCACGACAAATTGACACAAACAAAGTGTTAAATGACACCGTCATGCCAACGATTTTGACCACATTGGTATATGGGGAAACCTGGGGCGCTAAAGCGAGCTGTGAAAGTTGTATTGCAATGCAAGCAGTGGTTCCGGAGACATTGCCTCGGGCATTTTGATAAGGTCATGGTGCAGGTCAATCTTTGTCAGCCCATATGGCGGGGAATTTATGAAGCAATATATATGTATGATATGTCATTAGAATGACAATGAGCAGTTTTATAACAGGGTGATGTTGATTTTTGCACATTCGAAAATTTTCAAATTTAGTATGTTTTTGAAATTTTAAAACTTTTCTCAAACGTGTTTCTAATTTTTCGCTAGGCTATTCTTACGTGTAAGGACGTGTCAATTAAGAGCAAAAATAAAATTAAGGGATATTTGCCTCCAAATATATCAAATTTTGCCATTTTACATGCTATTTTATATAACAAATATGGTATTCGCTAATAACTTTTGACTGAATAAAACTAGAATGGTACAGTAAACGTCATTTTGTTGTTCTCATCATGACGATTTGTATGCTTTGCAGCATGACCTCTTTCTGACATTTGATGACCTTGACCTTAAATTTCAAAGTTAGTATTTTTGTTGTTGAAATTTTGAATATTTTTTTGGATATTGGAAGCCAAATGTATTTCCTATATTTGACTTTATTATTGTTAAGTGTAAAGAAGTGTCGTTAAAAAAAGTGATGGTTGTCTGTCTTCAAATATGGTATTTTTTTTCATTTTATGTTCTTTTTGTGAAAGATGTTATTCTCCAATAATTTTTGACTGAATAAAGATAAAAAGGTAGAATGGACACCATTTAGTTAATCTCGTCAAGACGCGTTGAATGAGATGCTGTATGACCTCCTTTTAACATTTGGTGACCTTCACCTAAAGTCAATGTCAAAGTTCAAGGTTAGGTTTCCAATGGCCTATGTGGCGATGTTATATATCTTAAAACTTGTCTTGTTGCGAGGAATTCGGTTGCGATTAAATAACGCGTGATCGTCAATGGCAACTTTTGAATTCATTTCAATTTGAATGTCGAATAGCAACTTCATAACTCCCTTCTCGGTGTAAAGAAAGCCCGAAAATGTCTCAGTTTGCTTTATAATCATCAACGATCGCGCAATTATTTTAATACCAATGAATTCTTACCTTCAAGACAAGTTCAAGGATATATAATATCGCTGTGTATGTCAAATTTGGAAAGGTGACCTTGCGCCGTGACCTTTCAGGATCTGAGAAGACGGTCCGCAGACATCCAGCACGGTTCCTGGGAGCCACTTGTATTCCGAACCCGTCACTTCGGTGATGTACCTGGGTCTCCAGTATGGAACGATCGGTTGACAGAACCACTGGCTGTGCTGTTGCGGTACTGCCTCTCCTCCGACGGGTGGAGCTGCGTCAGGTGAGTTCTTGGAGCGCGTCTGAACAGCATCTCTGCTGGGGCTTTCCCTGTGGTTGTATGTGGCGTGTTCCTGTACTGGAACAACCACCGCTGGAGCTTCGTGAGCAGAGGAGCTTCTTGATTCCGGTTTTCACGAGCTTCACCATGTTTTCCACTTGCCCATTTGGCGCAGGGTGAAGCGGAGGGGTGAAGACATGGCGGATGCCGTTGGCGCTTGTGAACTCGCTGAACTCCTTACTGGTGAAGCAGCCACCATTGTCGCTGACGATGACTGTTGGGAGCCCATGCGTGGCGAAGGTCCTTCGGAGATGATCTATAGTCGTTCGCGTGCTGAGGTTGTTGGTGATCCAGACGTTTGGACATTTGCAGTACGCATCGACCACGATCAGTAGCAGTTTGCCTACAGGTCCAGCGTAGTCTACATGCACTCTGTCCCACGGAGGTCTGGGTATCTCCATGGTCAAGAGGGTACTTTAGGCGCCGCAGTCTGGTGCAGCTGGCATGCATCACAGACTTTTGTGAGCTCGGCGATGTCTGAGTCCATCCCAGGCCGCCAGATCTGACTGCGGGCACGACGTTTCATAGCGCATATGCCGGGATGCCCTTCACGAAGCAGCCTGAGTACCTTTTTGGCGGCACTGTGTGGGAACCACTACTCGGCATCCCCACAGCAAGCACTCGTTTTGGACACTCAGCTCGGTTTGACGACTGAGGTACGGCAGGAGAGCTGGCGATACCTCTGTCGACTTGGGCCATCCGTACCGGGTGTAGTGCAACGCTTCGGAGAGGGTAGGGTCTCTGCGGGCCCACTCTCGAATAGCGTCCACCGTCACCAGCTCGTCAACGGCTTCCAGCATCTCGATGACTTCCATAAGCAGCCTCTGTCACCGTTTCCGACGTTGGCAGGCGGCTGAGGGCGTCTGCTGCTGCATGTTGTCCTGCATTGCCGGGCACGTGCACCAGCTGGTACTGGTAGGCGTCTAGCGTGACCTTCAATCTCAACATGCGAGGTGGGACGGCGTCCGGCAGGTTCTTGGTTTTTCCGAGGAGCCCCAGGAGCGGCCTGTGGTCGGTTCTGAGCGTGAAGGGTCTTCCATACAGGAAGCTGTGGAACCGCTTAACGGCGAAGACCAGAGCCAGGCCTTCACGGTCGATTTGGCTGAAATTCTTTTCAGCCTGGTTCAGAGTGCGGGAGGCGAAGGCGACTGGGCGTTCTCCTTCTGGTGTGATCTGGGACAACACAGCTCCTAGGCCATAGGAACTGGCGTCCGCTGATACGATGCCAGGTGCATTTCCGTCGGCGTGCGAGACAGGGAGCCTCAGAGAGAAGAGTCTTCGTTGCCCAGAAGGCGTCTTACTCCTCTGCGCCCCATCGCCACTCCACGTCCTTCCTCAAGAGTGCATACAACGGTGCAGTGCTAGCACTCAGCTTCGGGCAGAAGCGGCTGTAGTGGTTCAACATGCCGAGGTACGTCCTCAGTTGTCCGACGCGTTCAGGATCTGGGGCGTCTCTTACAGCTGCCACCTTCTTTTCTGTTGGATGTAGACATTCTTTGTCGATCCGCAACCCGAGGTAAGAGACCTCTGGCAGGAACCACCGGCACTTTCTTGAGTTGGTTCTCAGGTTCTCCTGATCCAGTCTTCTCAGCACTTCCGCCAGGTTGGCGAGATGTGCAGCATCGTTGGGACCCGTGACACAATGTCATCAAGAAAGACCGTGGTGTTTGGGATACCAGCTATCACTGTTTCGATGTGGCGCTAGAAGATAGCAGGACCACTGCTGATTCCATACACATTACACAAGCATGGTTGCTTTGAAGAGACCTTTGTGCGTGTTGCTGTATACCTCTGGCTTGCCTCTGATAACGGAATCTGCAAGTACGCCTGCTCGAGGTCGATTACAGAGAACTTTTGACCTCCAGAGAGTTGGGTGATGAGCTCCTCCACTTTGGGCAGTGGATATCGCTCCAAGTGACTGGCTCTGTTGACAGTTAAGTTGTAGCTATCGCAGAGCCGAACTTTGCCATCCGGCTTTGGAACTGTCACCAAGGGCGCAGCCCACTGTGCTGTCTTGCAGGATTTCAGGATTCCCGCTTCGATTTGCCGATCCAGCTTCTCTTCCACCAGAGGTCGCAAGGCCAGCGGGACCGATCGTGATTTGCAGAACACCGGTTTGACGTTCGGGTTTATCTCCAGGTGGGCTTCAATGTTGGCTTTCCCCAGATCGGGCTTCGTCAGGTTTGAGAACTTGTTCAGCATCTCTTGTGCTGTTTCTTCCAATGAGACCTTCACTTGGAAGATTGCATGCCAGTTGAGTCTCACCTTGGAGAGCCAGTTTCTACCCAGCAGGGGCTTGCTGGATCCACGCACAACGATCAGAGGTAGCTGGACTGCTTTTTCTCTTTCTTGCACCATCACCTTGACTTCCCCCCCCCCCCCCCTACAGAGATTTGCTCACCTGTGTAGGTTTTCAGTTTCTGTCTTGACTCCTCCAGTTTCCTCTTCGGCCACAGCTTGCGGAACAGCTGTTCCGACATCACTGACACTGCTGCACCCGTATCTACTTCCCATTGCACTGGTTTTCCTTCCACTTGTACTGGTGTCTCGATCGGATGGTTTTCACTTGCTGTTGACTCGTGTGTAGCCTTATTAATTCTCAGGACATACTCTTCGGTTGTGGTTTCATTGTCGGCTTGCAGATCACGCTCTTGATCCATTTGCTTCACTCGGTTGAACCCGTGCTGACCTTGGCGTGGCCATGCACGTGATCTGGGCTTCTGAGGCTGATCTTTGTTGCGGCATGCTATTTGTGTCCTCGCTTTCCACAGTGATAGCATTCCTGATTTTTGAATGGACACTCCCACTGCTGATGTCTCGGGCTGGTGCATCTTGTGCATCCTTCTGCCTCTGAGACACTGGGCTGGCTGCTTTGATGCATTTTCTTTTGCACCCCGTTTTGGGCGGGCATTTGCTTTTGCACCACGTTTTGAACATGAACATTGACCTGTGGCGGGGCAAATGTTCTGTGATGGCGTGCTTCAATGGCACGGGCTTGGGCTCTGGCTTGCTACAAGCCTCTTGCGAATGAATGCAGCTCTTCGAGGGTCATTTTCTGCTGCAGTGCATTTGCTCTTACCCTGGGGTCTCTGACTCCCATGATCATCTGCTGGCGGATTTCCCGGGCTGAATCGGTGAAATCACAAGTACTGGCCAGGTGCCGGAGACGAGCCACAAATGCGGCAATGGACTCACCTTCAGTTTGTAGCACTTGACGGAACACATCACACTCATAGTCAACACTGCAGGACCAGCAAAATGGAGCAAGTAAGCCTTTTCCGTGCAGGATCTTCGACTCCCATGGCCAGGCACATGTTTTTCAGTCGACGGAGCCATTTAGGCCCTCACCGGGGCGCGTTGCATCAAAATGCGGCAATTCCAGCGTCGACAATGACATCTTTTTTCAGGCGGGATTTAAACTTACGGCGAGCAAATGAGCATGCAATTAACAAAACAAAACTAATTTCCTCGTCACCAATCTTGTAGCATACACGCTCTGTGTTGAACAATGGGAGTTTATTGGGCAAGTAGGCTTTCAGGCAAATGGCGATGCACGTGGCTTGGCGCGTCGCAGTACACACAGTCCATTTGTTTACGTCGTACGGAACTCAACAAAGCATGCTAAATTGCTGCCGTAAACCGCTGCGCTACAATACTGCAGGGGTCATGGACTAAGCAACAAGCTCTACTTAGCGAAGGACTCTGATCGCAGCAACGCATCCAAACAAAAGGTTCGGACTACTTGTTAATCTTAAAATTATATTTATAATGGCTCTTTGTGGCAATCATTTGTTTTCTTATACTGAGAATAGCTGAGATTCAAGAGACCCGTACACATATTACTCTCTTAGTGATAAGCATGTCTGTTTAAATTGTATCATAAATAATTATACATTTCTACTGTTCATTTTGTAATGGGCAATATCAGCGGGTATTTGTTTAATTGTTTAATTGAATGCCCTGAAGATGGCATGCTCTAACTCTAACCACATTATACGAATACTGCATGGGGTAGCCGGTCAATGGTCAAAACTATTGCCTTCTGTGCCATCACTGTAGCCCTCGGTTGAAGACCTCACAAGCATTATTGCCCTCGGCTTCGCCTTGTGCAATAATACATGATTCAGTCTTCACCCTCGGGCTACAGCGATGGCACAGAAGGCAATAGTTTTGACTATTGACCGCTACCCCATGCAGTATTCGTTTTATTACATGGCCAACGCTATTCTTTTCATTATATAACTTTCGTTTATATTAGTTATGTCCGCTGCCCCACGTACCATTCGTTTGATTGCCTCGCCAACCCTCTAGCTTTCAGTACATATATTAATTATATTTTTGAATGGATTTATTACAAACAAGTCACACCAACGTTCACATTCACATCAGTGATCTGCTATCACATATAATACCAGATGATCAGATGATGATATGATGTCACTTAGCAGCTCTATCGGGTCATGTTGAAGTTAAATATACAGCTGTTGAAGGTCTGAGCACTAGTCCGCGCCCACGTCGACATCGTTGCTGCTGTTGCATTTGACACATGCTGCCCCACAAGGCTGATAGTGTTGCTTATGTTCTGAAGTTGCTCTTCTGACACAATCTGAGCATAGTGTTGCAGCGATGAAGTTGATTTGTGGCCACTTATCTGCTGAATGTTTCTTCCTTCAAACCCTGCGTGATCACTGATCAAGGCTCATTATCACAGTGAATGCTGTGGTTGGTGTAAGTCTTGCTGAGCCCCGCTTCTTTGCTTATCCGCTGCGTCATATTGCCTATGGTGTTCTTTCCGAGCGGTGCTACATCGCACCAGCAGCAACTAGTTGATGCGAACGCTATTTTCGGACGTTAGAAGAAGCACAGTGTTGACTTGTCCAGCTTACTGGTGTACAGCTTACTTGATTCTTCAGCTTTCTTCAGTTCAGCTTACTTGATAACCCTGTTTGTACTCTCCGATCTGCGAGAAAACAGCAGCTCATCGAGTTCATGTGGCTCAAGCAAATGAAAACGGGGTTGCTCTCGGACATATTTAAAAAAATACATGGAGACTCAACAAGCGGTGTCTGCCATGAGAACGGCTCAAATCAGGGGGTGTCATGCCTATCTCCGTAACGTGTCCACCCTGTCCCATGACGTCACGGTCCCATGACGTCAGTCACGGTTTCCACCAATGGGGTGGCCGAATCGGGAGCGTTCGAGACCGGCACGGCCGCCATGTTTGTGTGCAGGGGTGGGGCTTGACCTTATATGGGCATGGGCCTCCCACTTTTTGCATTCCTCGCTTTGACATCGCCTAGCGGCTCACCCTTGCAATTTAGGAGAAAATGACCGAAGAGCGAGCTGTAGAGGACATTTCAATCTATCATTTAGTGCTCAATTCATCCCGCTGGCATCTAAGGTATTAAACTGGTAGGACGCGAAAGTAGGCCGATTTAACACTATTTGAATAGGGAGCGTGTGACGTCACGTACCCATGACGTCACGCCATTCGCTGCCTACCCCGGACGGGTCTACCTAGTATCTAGGGCCTTGGGCTCAAATCGCTCAAATGAAATAAAATATCGAAATGTAAAAAAAAAATGCGGGGAGGGGGGGGGGGGCATAATATCAATGCACGTGTAACTTACTATTGCCCGTCGCTATGACGACGTCAGAAAAGCGTATGCTACTTCTAGCGGGAAGATAACCGGTCAATAGTCAAAAATATCACATGGCCAATTTACATAGGAGCCATGTAATAATATATGATAATACTAATAGGCTAATATAATAGCCTTTACAACTGAACGGAAACGCTACATTATCATTTATTTGTCATGTACCATAAAGCATTGCATGGTATTCTGCCATTAAGCAGAGATGCGTGTCAGGCGACTCTTCATCAGCCGCCTTTCATTCGCCATTCATTTACCCGTCTATTCAGTGGGCCGTCCGGCAGCTCCCTCCTCAGCCCGCTCAGCTCAAATACACCCACCGCCCGGCTCCAAACATAGCCCAGAGCTATTAACATAGTCTGAAAGCTGTTCGTTACGGGCTGCCCACGGTGATTTGCTGGGTTTGCCTGATCAGCAGGTCCCGATGGAGCATGACGGTGGTGGCTGCTGATGCCTGGCCGTAACGCTCAACACACCCGGATAAGGTGACACGATGGACTGGAAAACGAGATTGGTCTACTATCTCATCGGACCCCAGATGTTCAGTGCCTCAATGTATGTAGAACCGACGTCGGACTTCCACCCCGTATTATCAGCGGCGTCATGACTCGTGGGCGGCATAACTGAATGCCTATGTGTTTAACTTTAACCTAGATGATAAGGATTCGCGACATTGTCCCATCATAAGATGTCCAATTAAAATTGAAATATCGAATGACATATATATATATATATATATATATATATATATATATATATATATATATATATATATATATATATATATATATATATATATATATATATATATATATATATATATATATATATATATATATATATATATATATATATATATATATATATATATATATATATATATATATATATATATATATATATATATATATATATATATATATATATATATATATATATATATATATATATATATATATATATATATATATATATATATATATATATAGCAGATATTCGAACGAACCGCCGAGATTTACACCAGATGGGAGGTTTATACCAGATTGACGGTGACGTCTTAGCATTATAGCTAAGATTTTCTGTTAAAGTCAACCGACCTTGGCTCTATTTCGCCAAACTTTGGGGCCTTGGCGACTGCCGGCTGCGTAATTTGAATGTAATATTGCGATCAGTCAAGACTCCGAAAAAGTAAGCAGGAAACTGCGGTGCGTTACCAAAAACCAGCGATTTGATGATCACCATGGACCAGTTGTCTACAAGATGGTCTGGGGGGTCCGGGGGGGGGGGGGACAGCCCTCCGGTAGATTACGCAGCGCAGCGAGCGAATGCAGGCGGAGCGTTCTAAACGTGGGTCCCTGCAACCGTAATTGCTGCAATGGTTAGGTCAGGTTCAACTGTTATTACGATATTGTTTCCTGCCACACCCTGGTCCATGAGGATCGTCAAATGATGTTTTTTGGTAACGCGCCGCAGTTTCCTACTTGCTTTTTCGGGGTCTTCACTGATCGCAATATTGCATTCCAATATACGCGAACCGGCGCACATGAGCGCACTGTTTACCTAATTCGATTCACCATAAACTTGGGAGGTGTGACGCGTCTGTGACGTACATATGAAAATGACGTCATGTTGTATACTATTGTATTTCATCAAAATGTCCACAGTTCCCGGGTTGTATGACAAATTAATAGCAGAATCGTTATCTGCGTACTCTGTTTAGTCATTGTATAGCATTCGCTCGAATCTACCAAGGTCGACTATTCCCTTTAAACGTTAACCTGATATTGTTCAGCTGTACCAAATGTCAAAATTTGTGTCGGAAATTCATATTATCATGCGTATTATCATATCAAATGTCACATTTTGTTTTAAAAAAATCGTTGACGTGAAACTTTGCATTTGATTAACTAAGAAATCCAATGAACACGATACAGGTAGGTAACAGAAAGTAGCAGGACCTTCTCCACACAACAACAAAAAATAGTACAATTCATGTTAATTCTACCTATTGTGGTTAACAAACACTTCAGCAATCATAACATGCTCACAAATTATTCGAATGCGGTGAATTGAATACAACTAGATTGAATCCTTGAATTGGGTTCAAATGAATTGATACTATATACTTCCAAGGAGTCGAAATCAATGATGGCTTGAATTGTGCACGATGTTGAGTGGGAATCAGCGTTAGATTCGCCACGAGGGTCATATGCTGTGCTGCCAGCAGAATGTGCTCGGTGTTAATGATACCGGCTCAACAGCTGCCGCCACACCCATCCTCGCCGGGACGCTGACGTCACACCAGCGGTCGATGACGTCACGCGGCGACAGTGACGTCATAGCACAACTGTTGGCGGTAGCGGCGGCGGCGGCGGCGGCGAGTTGGTTGGTGTGACGCACGTTGAACAAGAGTGAGAGCGTCTGACTCGCCGTGGCGGTGGCGGCGGCGGCGAGTTCGTTGGTGTGACGCACGTTGAACACAGTGAGAGCGTCTGACTCGCTGTGGCCGTGTGCCGGCGGCGGCGAGTTGGTTGGTGTGACGCACGTTGAACACAGTGAGAGCGGCTGACTCGGCGTGGCCGTGTGCCGGCGGCGGCGAGTTGGTTGGTGTGACGCACGTTGAACACAAGTGAGAGCGTCTGACTCGCTGTGGCGGTGGCGGCGGCGGCGAGTTGGTTGGTGTGACGCACGTTGAACACAAGTGAGAACGTCTGACTCGCCGTGGCGGTGCCGGCGGCGGCGAGTTGGTTGGTGTGACGCACGTTGAACACAGTGAGAGCGGCTGACTCGGCGTGGCCGTGTGCCGGCGGCGGCGAGTTGGTTGGTGTGACGCACGTTGAACACAGTGAGAGCGGCTGACTCGGCGTGGCCGTGTGCCGGCGGCGGCGAGTTGGTTGGTGTGACGCACGTTGAACACAGTGAGAGCGGCTGACTCGCCGTGGCCGTGTGCCGGCGGCGGCGAGTTGGTTGGTGTGACGCACGTTGAACACAGTGAGAGCGGCTGACTCGCCGTGGCCGTGTGCCGGCGGCGGCGAGTTGGTTGGTGTGACGCACGTTGAACACAGTGAGAGCGGCTGACTCGCCGTGGCCGTGTGCCGGCGGCGGCGAGTTGGTTGGTGTGACGCACGTTGAACACAAGTGAGAGCGGCTGGACTCGGCGTGGCCGTGTGCCGGCGGCGGCGAGTTGGTTGGTGTGACGCACGTTGAACACAGTGAGAGCGGCTGACTCGCCGTGGCCGTATGCCGGCGGCGGCGAGTTCGTTGGTGTGACGCACGTTGAACACAAGTGAGAACGTCTGACTCGCCGTGGCGGTGGCGGCGGCGTCGAATGGCGCCCGTAAAGGCCGGCAGTAGGCGAGCATTCGGCGGCCCATACATGGACCGTAATGCTACAGACACGTCGGGGGAGTATGTGTGCAGTCAGAGTGATGAGGGTCAGCCAAATATGAGGAGGCACGTGTAAAGGTCGCCCGGTAAAGGTACACCCGTTCAGCATACATATTGTCGGGTAACATTTGCCGACTGCGGCACAATGAGGCCCGGCGCGGCCATGAAGCGGCCGAGGCTCAGTCTTGTTGCCACGGCGTCCCGTTCCGGCAGTCGGCCAATAGCGGGCCTAACCAGCGGAATAAATCGATGCGCCTCATTGTGTGCCCAGCGGGCAGCGTTGTTGGTCAGCAGCTGGACACAGGTCGCCGGCCGGCCGGCCGGACACGCACTATTGCGTCCCGGCCTGTCGCCGCCGCCGCGCCGCGCCGCGCGCCGGCCGGCCGTGTGGCGGCCACCATTGTGTTGACGTTTCCTCAACCGGGTAACAGCTGGGTAGTGCTCACCGCGCCAGTCGGCACTGTCTCACCGTGCCATTGATGCTCTATGTTCATTGATGCTCTATGTCCATTGATGCTCTATGTTCATTGATGCTCTATGTCCATTGATGCTCTATGTATGTGGACGGTTGCTGCTTTCTCATCACATTAAACATTTAATTAAATACCGTTTTGGGGAAAACAAGCCTACAATGGGGCTGGCCGGTCCACGCGGTGATTAGCACGGCCTCGCACTAGGTAAGGAGACTTTAAGTGTGGCTTTAAGAACCGATGTCGAAAGTCTCCTTTTGGAAAGTGTCACTTTGGTCTAAGTCACACTTGCTGTTGCTGGTAAGTGCGTCTATAAGAACCGGGCCATGGCGAAAATGCCGAAGGCTATATCTCCATAGCCGTTGGTCGGAGCGAGCTAAAAATTGCACAGGCGTTTTCTGGGCCCCCAATGGGGCGGAGGACAGTAGTGGGTTTTTACGTATAACAAATTCAGCATATTTTCTCGATTTTTCAATATACTTCTCACACACATCTTAGACCGCCTTCTGTCCTAAAACTTCCTCTTAACTTCTCATATTTTTTTAACAAACTGTCTTGATTTTGTTTGTGACGTCACGACACTCGTGATTTGTGACGGCACTTTTGATTTTCACTATGGTAGTGACGTCACAATTACAAGGACATGAGGTTAAAAGTTTTAGTTTTTAATAAGTTTTGAGTTCATTTCGCATTTTTTTTATAATAAAAAATAAATATTTACATTATGCAAAATTATTCTTGTTTTATGAACCCAAAAATTAGTACACCCGGCCATAACGAGAGCTGACGTCATCGGTACAAAATTCCATATAAGGGTAGGCCTTACTAAGGCCCAAATTTTAAAATCACAATTCAATTTCTCTTAGACCAGATAACTGTGTTTGTTTTCAATGTTACCTTCCCCCCCCCCCCCCCTAAGTTTCGCTCGCTCATAATCGTCTTCGGCAACAATTACTTCATATTTTGCACCACAAGCGGCGTACATTTTACAACTTTTGGGAAGGTGGGACAGTCCCTTTAAAATAGATGCAGTTCAGCGTCAATTTCTTGCCAAGCGACACGTGTTCAATGGCTTAACCCTCGACTTACTGGGGGAGGGGCTATTCCCCCCCCCCCTCCCGTTATTTTGCAATAACTCCTAAACGAACACAGGTATCGTCACAAAACTTGCAGTGCCTTCTCTCACATCAATTCTACACATGTTGGCAAAAGGAAAAATATAAGGTTATGATAGGTCAACCGGGAATGACGTCAGAGTGACGTCATGTTCTTAGGTTTTTGTTGCAAAATAATGGTTTGCGGAAAACGCTGTCAAAGGTACGATCTTTAAGATAAACTCAATTGTCTTAAATCAAATTACTGACAATAGACCGGGCTATGAAACTGCTATCTCGGATTTTTGAGTTTTTTTATTCAAAATTTTGAGAAATCTAAATACATTTTGTTTTTGTTTTTACAAAATTTTCAAGCAAAAATCAGAATTATCCAAAAACCGGGATATGTGTGATCGAAACGTGTGCGGTGAATATGTGTACCAAATTTGAAGTTGATATCTTTAAAAATGACTGAGTTATGACCTTTAAATGACAAATCGACCACCTCTCACAGCATTACTATGCATAAAAAACGCATTTCCATTTTTGCTTTTTACTTCTATTTATATGAAACAAACAATGTTCTAAGGTCATTTTACGCGTTCTAGACAACAAAAAAAATAACCCATAAACATGTGTTACAACGCCTAATGACCGTAATATGCAGTTTGACCTCGTGACCTCGGATGACCTTGACCTGACCCAAGGTCATAAACAGCTTAGAAAGGTACTTAGAAGTGTCAGGCACACGAATCATACCGATTTATCGACAGCTTATGCGTTTAATATCGCAATTTTGCGCGACAATTCCATCCATCGAGACCTTTTGACACGGTCAAACATTTTGCACTTGACCTGACCTGTGACGTCATCGGTGACCCCGAGGTCAACAATATTATGTTTCCCTCGATAAATTTATCAGGGCTATCGAATGCCGTTTGAATTTTTACATTCGGTCCAGTAGTTCCGGAGATCCGAGGGGGGGGGGGTAATAGCCCCCCCCCCCCAGTAAGTCGTGCTATGAAATATACCCCAGTAACTCGCGGGTTAATGCCCATATGCATATATCATTATGAGACGATGAATCATGAAATCGACAGGAGAGTTGTAAATGATAGTCTGTGCTTTAATAGCATCCATGAAATAGTACCTTGAGGCAATTTGATGATATTACAATACACCATGTCATAAATGTCAGACTGCGTCATACACGTCACAGTGTGAGATTCAATCCTGCATTCTTCACCCGACATAAAATCACAAATTCCCTCCAAAATGAGCCCGTAAAGCTATGGTTGCTTGGACTGAAAATAGGACAGAGGGTAAACAATTCGAGTCAGTTCGAACATGATTCGAGTCTTTGTATCGCTTAAAGGGAATAGTCAACCTTGGTAGATTCGAGCGAATGCTATAAAATGACTAAACAGAGTACGCAGATAACGATTATGCTATTAATGTGTCATAAAACCAGGAACTGTAGATATTTTGATGAAATAAAATATTATACAACATGACGTCATTTTCAGATGTACGTCACAAACGTGTTACACCTCCCGAGTTTATGGTGAATCAAATTAGGCAAACAGTGCGCTCATGTGCGCCGGTTCGCATATATTGGAATGTAATACTGCGATCAGTGAAGACCCCGAAAAAGCAAGTAGGAAACCGGTGCGTTACCAAAAACCATCGATTTGACGATCCCCATGGACCAGGGTGTGGCAGGAAACAATATTGTAATAACATAATCGAACCTGACTTAACCATTGCAGCAATTGCGGTCGCAGGGACCCACGTTTAGAACACTCCGCTCGCATTCGCTCGCTGCGCTGCGGAATCTACCGCCCCCCGGACCATCTCGTAGACAACTGGTCCATGGTGATCATCAAATCGCTGCTTTTTGGTAACGCACCGCAGTTTCCTGCTTGCTTTTTCGGGGTCTTGACTGATCGCAATATTACATTCCAAATTACGCAGCCGGCAGTCGCCAAGGCCCCAAAGTTTGGCGAAATAGAGCCAAGCTCGGTTGACATTTAACAGAAAATCTTGGCTATAATGCTATGACGTCACCGTCAATAAACCTCCCATCTGGTATAAACCTTGGCGGTTCGTTCGAAAATCTGCTCTAGAGCCGTTGAGGTAGAGTTTTGTGCAAAACGAACCGTGGATCATATGATTTATATATCAAAGCCACAATTCTACTATATCAGTTCAAAACCCCATGTTAAGGTCGACCCTTTAATGTATATTCCACGGTCCCAGCTTCAAATGTCGGTCTCATGAATTCAGATGGACCGATTTAATATTAGATCTATAAATCTTGGAATGACTAAGTTAAACAGACCTTTGGCCGGATACATTCTGTTATATTGCCAGTAAAACGCCTTTTTGGGCGATGACCGAGCGGGCGCGCACTGGTAAAGTTAAAACCGGTTTGAAATATGAAACGGTACGGGAGCACACGTGGTAGTAACACATAGTCCTTTTAGTCCTCCATAAAAATTGCCAGGCCTCCATGCATGACAGCATAAAAATTAAGTTTTATTAAATTGTACATGATCTCCTTTCTCGAATCCGCCAAAAGGGAGTACGTCCTGAGCGATGCAAGCTTCAGCGTATACAAAAACGAATGCTTAGATAAATCAAGCCATTTTTTATCAATAATTATTTTTGTTAATTTCGACGTCTGCGGATGCCACGCGCTGTGTACCACCTCTATCAGAACGCACCATAACAAAATCAAAATTGATTTGATGGTCCTATCCAATGATGAAAGCCCGATCTCAATCGGAGCAGTGGTTACAAAGTTATTAGCTCCGAAAAGCGTCTGTGTGGCCGGGTTGGGCCGGGCCGGGCCGGGCCGGGCCGGGTCAAATGTAAATTTGTCTAGTAAGTTGACGAGAAACCTCACGGGCGCTACGCGCCCGCTCGGTAATAAACATTTGTTGGCTTTCGAAATTCGTTTTGCATATGCTCAATTTCTATATAAGTTCACCTGATCTTAAAAATTATTTAACGTTAAATTGCAGGATTGTTAATTATTTCCGTTATGTTGTTTATATTTGCATTTTCTTGTCTTGTGATGATAATCAACTACTTAACACGCGCCCTGGGGGGGGCGAAATCCGCCCACCCCTCCGGTTTTTCGAGGATAGCGCAAAAACGGCGGCGCGCAGCGCCGCCGTTTTTTGTATACCTGTTTAGAAATGAACTTCCCGCATTATGTAAAATTCTTGGCCTCAGGTCATCTCAGGTCAGGTCACCAGACCAGGTCACGTGATGACCTCAACTCCAAAACGTTTGCAGTAGTACCACAGCCACAGTTTTATGCCGATCGGTTTCAATCTTGCAGGACTTCATAAGGTCATAGATACCAACAATTTGTTAATCTCGGATTTCTAATATCGGTGACCTAAGGTCAGGTCAATTTTGTGACCGCCAACACGGTTTTATCAATAACTATCGACATAATGAAGATAGAGAAGAGAAAACGGTACCAATATGTTTGTCTCGTCGAGACACCTCTCCCAATATGCAACATGACTAACTTGGGTCACCGCTTGACCTTGACCTGAGGTCAAATTTATCAGTTGACCTAACCCGGTCACCATGCATATGATTCGAAGCGCCTTGACAAGACACACGTGATGGCGTAAACATTATTGCTTTATCTTTATTAGGTAAAAGGTTATTTGGGGAAAACAGTTTTGAAAACAAAATCACCTTTTTGACATTCGATGACCTCTGGAGCCTAAACTATTGACCTGAGGTCAAATCTGAGGACACCTACGTCGATTGCATTTTTAAATGACTTTCGATTGCTTTTTTCCGTTTGCTGCTAACTATCATAGTTCCCGAGATATTTGGGAGTGTTCGAACCGAAGTCTTGAAAACTTGCAAATCTGACCCTTGATGACCTCTGGTGACCTCAATATTGACCTGAAAAAATAAATTAACGAAATACTTTCGAAAGAGCTTGTCTCAAGCTATCTAACGTCGTTTCCCGCTTGTCGCTACGTTGCGTGGTTTTCGAGATCATAGGGGGGGGGGGGCGAAATCCGCCCCCCCCCCCCCCCTCCAGGGCGTGTAATTATCAGAGGCCCTCCAGGGCGCGTGTTAAAGGGAATAATTCACCTTTAACATGGCGTTTTGAACTGAGATGGCAGATTTGTAGAGCAGATCGAAAAACGAGTTGTGGTGAAATAATTACCTCGCTACGCTAAGTAATTTCGACACAGTGGCCCCTTTTAGAAGACGCTGTTTCGGGTCCTCACAACGGTTGTTTACGTTACAAGCAGCCTGCGTATATATGCCCAAAGTCCGTCGTTATTGTGTGCAATAGTTTCCATATCCAAGCTACCATATGCATGACGTCATAATTGTCATGAACTTTGTTATGGCCATGAAGGAGAAAAGAGAAACATGCCCATTTTTCGACGGATATCTTACCGTCCAAACAAATGCCATATTCGTTTTTTCAGCTCGAAATACCCCGTATAGCCAAATTTCAAGACAACTTCCAAGGTGGCATATTCCCTTTAAGCGAGTTTGGGCTCCATATAACCAAGAACAGTACCCAAGTAAGTAAGTATAACCAAGTAAGTATAACCAAGTAAGTACAGACAAGTACCATTACGTAGGTACAAGTCTTTTCAAATTTCATGAAAATGTCCATTGATGCTCTATGTATGTGGACGGTTGCTGCTTTCTCATCACATAAAACATTTAATTAAATACCGTTTTGGGGAAAATAAGTCTACAATGGTCCAGTGGCCGGCCCACGCGGTGATTAGCACGGCCTCGCATTTTAAGTAGGGAGACTTTAAGTGTGGCTTTAAGAACCGATGTCGAAAGTCTCCCTTTGGAAAGTGTCACTTCGGTCTAAGTCACTGGTAAGTGCGTCTATAAGAATCTATAAGAAAAGGAGACTTTCGACATCGGTTCTTAAAGCCACACTTAAAGTCTCCCTACCTAAAGTATCACTTTGGTTAGGGCGACTTTGCCTCCATCCAGTGCAACATATTTTGCATCTCTAATTTTCAGTTTATTCACGCAAAACTGTTGTATTTTGTGAAAGAAATGCATATCTCGTGACACACCTAGGGACACCGCTGTCAGTGGAAGAAATTAGTCATTTCAGGGGTTCAATGAGTTGTGTCGAATGCTTGGAAATTATGTGCCATAAATTTGAATTCCTTGGTGTAGAAGACACCCTTGATGGCAAAAACACAAATCAATATGTACCTTAGATAAAAACAAGTCAATGCCTAATCTGGGGGTTTCACAACGGCATAAATGAAGAAATGCTGACAATCTATATGTATCTAACATCTATCTATCATCTCAATGCTATATGAAGAAGACGCTCCAACCAGCTGAGCTAAATGGTGAGCTGCTCGCGGAGCAACCAAAATAGCATGTAAGGTGCTGGGAAGTGGGAACCTTAGAATCGTAATAGGAGCACGAGATTACCCTTTAACCCAATTTATGTCGAAAACTGAGATGGTGGTGGAGCCTCGAGTGGTGGAGTTGGCGTGGAATGACCAGATACCGAATGATTTGAGCGTGCATATAAGGAAAATTATAGCTGGAGCTGGAACATCTTCAAAGTCGACTATCATTACCAGTTGGGTAAAGAGAGACGACGCTGTCGGTTTAGAGGCCCTATTCAAATACACATGGGCCTTATTTTTTACAGATGTCAAAATCAAACTCGAATATCTTTTTGATTAGATCATTGTGGTTGTGTTAACTGCTACCATACTTAATTGCAATGCCAAGCCATCAAAATGGCTATCTCAACTCAAATATAATGTTAAGGTGGGATAGTCCCTTTAAGGCGGGATAGTCCCTTTAATGTCCAGTAGCATTATGTTGCGAGATTAATGTCCAGTGACATTATGGACGACATTAATGTCCAGTGACATTATGGACGACATTAATGTCCAGTGGCATTATGGACGACATTAATGTCCAGTGACATTATGGACGACATTAATGTCCAGTGACATTATGGACGACATTAATGTCCAGTGACATTATGGACGACATTAATGTCCAGTGACATTATGGACGACATTAATGCCCAGTGACATTATGGACGACATTAATGTCCAGTGATATTATGGACGACATTAATGTCCAGTAACATTATGGACGACATAAGTGTCCAGTGACATTATGGACGACATTAATGTCCAGTGATATTATGGACGACATTAATGTCCAGTGACATTAGGGACGACATTAATGTCCAGTGACATTATGGACGACATTAGTGTCCAGTGACATTATGGACGACTTAATGTCCAGTGATATTATGGACGACATTAATGTCCAGTGACATTATGGACGACATTAATGTCCAGTGACATTATGGACGACATTAGTGTCCAGTGACATTATGGACGACATAAATGTCCAGTGATATTATGGACGACATTAATGTCCAGTGACATTATGGACGACATTAATGTCCAGTGACATTATGGACGACATTAGTGTCCAGTGACATTATGGACGACATTAATGTCCAGTGACATTATGGACGACATTAATGTCCAGTGACATTATGGACGACATTAGTGTCCAGTGACATTATGGACGACATTAATGTCCAGGAATGCACAGCCGCCAGGGTCCAAGATGCAACAGCCTACATGCTTTGCTACGCCGCCAGAAGTTCGAAAGCCCTATCGGAGCTGAGTGCGGCGGAGCTGGCGTCTGCCCTTCTGCCGGGAGCCGCCGGGGCCGGTGGCCGTCCCGTACGAGTCCCCACCGCCGTCCCCGCCCAGACCGACTGTCAGCTGATGGGGTGAAGGGGACGACTAAAGCATGTAGTCAGATAGTCTGTTGTCATATGCAAGAAGTATCGTTGGGACCCCCCTGAGGTTTTTGCGTCGACCTTATGCCTCATCCTTTGCGCAACTTTTCTGAAATGTTTGACCCGAGGTCATCTCAGGTCAGGTCACCGGGTCAGGTCAAGTAACCCCACCTCCAAAGAAGTTTGTGGTCGTGCCACAGCCACAGTATTTGACCGCGCGATTTGAAACTCAAAGGATTTGATAAGGTCATAAGTACCTACAATTCGTATACCTCGCATTTGTGCATATCGGTGACCTATGGTCGGGTCAATATCGTGATCTCCTCATTATAAGTCAGTGGGAAAATATACAAATGCTTCCTATCCCGAGGATACGCATCAGATCAGTCCACTCCTCCTTACGGACGAGTGGACTGAAGGACGTAGTTGGTGTCCCTGAACGCCTTCGTGAGGTAGCGCACTGTGTTCTTGTCAAACCTACACCTTTGGTAAAAATCCCTGCCATTATAATCTGCTAGATCCGGGAACGGGCGATGAACTCGGCTTATGTAGCCCCTCTTAAAGGAAATAGTTCACCTTCGGAAAATTTATCAGAACATGATTTTATTATATTTTTTAATACAGTTTCTTTTTTTCTTTTCAAAAATAGTCCTACATCGCGCCAATTCAGGACAGAAGGTCGTAAATTATTAAGTTTATGGTGTGCGTTATTGGTCTGCGCATGCTCCGTGCAGTGCTGGCACTTCCAGATGGTACGGTATATCATATATGCGCCGAATTTCTTCGCCAAAAAGTCAAATATCTTCGGCTGGAGAGTCTTTTCAGACAAGATCAGTTGCAGATAGGGATTTCTCAACACGGGCTACAAAACTGCTATTTCAGTTAAAAACCCCATGTTGAAGGTGAACTATTTCCTTTAAAGGAAAGAGCAGAGTTCACCTTCGGAAAATTTATCAGAACAGGATTTTATTATATTTTGTAATACAGTTTCTTTTTTTCTTTTCAAAAATGGTCCTACATCGCGCCAATTCAGGACAGAAGGTTGTAAATTATTAGGTTTATGGTGTGCGTTATTGGTCTGCGCATGCTCCATGCAGTGCTGGCACTTTCAGATGGTACGGTATATCATATATGCGCCGCATTTCTTCGCCAAAAAGTCAAATATCTTCGGCTGGAGTCTTTTCAGACAAGAACAGTTGCAGATAGGGATTTCTCAACACGGGCTACAAAACTGCTATTTCAGTTAAAAACCCCATGTTGAAGGTGAACTATTTCCTTTAATATCATATATAATAATAGCCGTCTTGATGCCATTTTGGTCTCGATTGGTCTAGTAATAGGCAGTTAAGGCAGTTACTAACGGTAAGCTAAAACGTATACAACATGAGGAGCAAAACAACGAAAGGAACATGATACAGCAGCTAAATTTAATGTATATACATACAGCCATCTGAAGTGCAATTAATTTAATGTTAACAATCAGTGTTTTATGTATTAATCATGTGACAATACATCACGTGACATTAATCAATAACTTGTACCTAATACAAGTTGGCAAAATACACAACTTGTGCAGGTAGAAAGGAGCACACCATCCCACACTAGCAGCGGTTTGGGTGGTACCACCCTCCCTAACCAAGTCACACTTACCGGTAAGTGTGACTTGGCTATACGGCTATAAGAACGGACGCAATTTTCGTGCTTGGTGCGACTTGAAGTTAGGGTGGCTATAAGAACCGAAAATAAAGTTTTCACTAACCAGAAAGTGTGCCTGCTTAGGGTGGCTTTTAGGGTAACTTTCAGTGTGGCTAAAAGAAACAAAACTGGAAGTTCAAGTGTCACTTGGCCTAGTGCGGCTGGTTAGGGCGGCTATAAGAACCGGGCCCTGGGCCCGGTTCCAATTTGGGCTGGTTAAATTTAACAAACCTATATACCGACTCGGTCCCTGTCAATCCCCCGTATCGCTGTATCCCAGCGCGTCACACGGGCTACAACGGCTGGTGCACTGGAGCCGCCTCCTTTCCGTCTCTCACTGACACGCAGAACCTTTTATTACCGCGCTGCCGCGTCCTGGAACTGCCTGTCGCCGGCCATCTCCAGATCTCCAACTCGTGCAGAGCTTGCACGTAAGCTGTCCCGTGATATCACGTCTCTACTAAATTGATTGGCAGGTTTCTTCTTTCGATGACTTCGTGATTGTTTTTCGTTTGGGGGGGGGGGGCTGTCTTGTATGTTGTCTTGTATGTCTTTTTAATGCATGGTAACAAATTGTTTTCCAGAGGTAACAAATGCTCACCTTTGCCAAATAAAGCGAACATTCCAGCAAACTATCTATTGTATAATCAAGCCACGTCAAGCTGTATAATCAAGCCACGTCAAGCTGTATAATCAAGCCACGTCAAGCTGTATAATCAAGCCACGTCAAGCTGTATAATCAAGCCACGTCAAGCTGTATAATCAAGCCACGTCAAGCTGTATAATCAAGCCACGTCAAGCTGTATAATCAAGCCACGTCAAGCTGTATAATCAAGCCACGTCAAGCTGTATAATCAAGCCACGTCAAGCTGTATAATCAAGCCACGTCAAGCTGTATAATCAAGCCACGTCAAGCTGTATAATCAAGCCACGTCAAGCTGTATAATCAAGCCACGTCAAGCTGTATAATCAAGCCACGTCAAGCTGTATAATCAAGCCACGTCAAGCTGTATAATCAAGCCACGTCAAGCTGTATAATCAAGCCACGTCAAGCTGTATAATCAAGCCACGTCAAGCTGTATAATCAAGCCACGTCAAGCTGTATAATCAAGCCACGTCAAGCTGTATAATCAAGCCACGTCATTTGGCAAATTAACCTCAAGGTCACGCAGTGACGACCTGCTGGGGTTGTCAAGTTATTACCAAAGACGTGCTGGTGATCATGATTTTTCCAAATACAAAATAGAAATAAAATATTTAGAGGAAAAACCTATGTCCTACACCTTTCTTACATCGAAAGCCAATGTATCGAAGTCGATTCTGGCAATTAAAAAAAACGAATTTTAAATGGCCACATTATAAAATCACGTGATCTAAGGTCTAAGATCACGTGTAAAAATTCCCAAATTTTCGTAGTTTCGATTTTTTTAAAATCACATTGACATATTGTTCCTGACGATTCTGATGACATATAGGTTTACATGACTCGCATGATTTAGATGGGAGATATTGCCCTCTGGAAATGAGAGTTATACACGACAACAAAGTTGACCAAGGCTGTAACTCGAAAACCGTTTGACGGACGGAGCTGACAATTGCATGTGAATCCCCAGATAACATGGATCAAAATCAAATGCTTCACTGCAACAATAGAGCTGCTAGACATGAAACATTTCAGTATGTATTGTCCGGAAAATGATTTTTTTAAAATACAAATAACCATTTTACTCAGATTCAAGATGTTTCAGGATTTTCAAGTCGGGATTTTTCGGCTTTGGGGGGGGGGGCAAAAACATACGTTTGCCTACCTTTTTTTTTGGGGGGGGGGGGCAATTACACATTTTGCCCAGCCGTAGATCCGCCACTGCCGTTACGGCATGTTCCCGAGACCGGATCGGGCCAGTCAGCACGTTTGAGGTCGGTCCCTGCCCGGTCCTGGATGCCGGGTGGGTGGGTGGGGGGGGGGGGGGGGGGGGGGTCCGGCGGACGGGACGTCGGCGGATCTCGTGTACAGCGACACGGGTCGTGCCAGTCAGCGCCTCCTCGCCCCGCCGGCAGTGTCCACTCTCAATAGGGCTGCGCTGACGATCAATAGGCGGGCGGCATTTTTGGCAGACTCCGCGTGACGAGTCGGCGGGGAGACGGTAGGGAGCGAGCGGCCAAGCGGCGCCCTGGTCCCGACACCCCAGTAATCGCCAAGACCCTAATATCGCTTTGGAGGTTTCAGTCCCATTCCTGTCCTGAAACGTGGTGGAAGACTCAATGTTAGAATAAGATAGTCACTGGCTCTTTCTGGAGAGACCGAAGGCAGCATTTTAGGTCTGATCTAGTCCAGCTGCTGTGGATACTGGATATATCATGGAACATCAAAAACGGCTGCCTGGTTATGTTAGCGTCAATACGTCCCACATAATTTGAAGTCAGGAAGATGTCGATTTTTTTCCAGATTCTTGAGCCTTTGGGTCATTCCATGTCGGGCCGCACAAAACAAAACCCCGACCCCCTCAGATTTTGAAGAAAATTGGTACTCATGAAGGTTGGTACATGTAGTGTCAAGTGAAACAAACGTGAACACCCACTTTTAGCTCTGGGTGACCTCAAGCCTCAAGGGTCATATTTAGAGGTCATCAAAGGTCACGTTTTTTTGCGTAATTTATATCAATCGAACGCTTATATCTTGTGCTAATGGACTTTGGAATAAAACTAATATCAAAGTGCTCCACAGGGTTGTGTGGTTAAAATCCCGGAACCTGAAAGCTAATCCAGCTAAATGCAAGGCCATCACATTCACGTTGAGTACATCGCCCACCACTTTTTCCTATTTCTCGAATGACCACCGACTTGAGCGATGTCGAAAACTGTGCGATCTTGGGATGACACTTGACCCCAGTTGATGTTCGCTAACCACGTTGACGAGGTGATGCAAAAGCCGGCCGAACACTAGGCCTATTGCCAAGTTAGCACACAGACCGCCCCTGCCTGTATGTGAGGGTCAAAGTTCAGTCACCACGCCGTGCTAATTGTTATCAGCGTTCATGTGCGTCCATTGCCTATCGATTACGTCAATATTTATGGTCCGGTGTCGCAGATGCCAGCAGGAGCAGCACGACTTCTTATTGGTGAGGCTAGCCGGGAGAGCACAGGCCAGGTGTCCTACTGTGTAGTATTGCTTGTTGCTCAAACATATTCAGTGTTAGTCTATCAAGCTCGCATGACGCAGAGAGCAGACTGACCTAGCTTAACTACGGTCTGCGTATTGTGCAGGCGTGTCCGTGTATATGCGCGGAGCGGGTGTGACCCAGGCACTCGTCTAGCATGTTAAAGGGATTATACGGGTTTTTCCCAGAATAATTGAGTTACATAGTAAAACGTACTTATAAAGGTGGTAGAAGTCCCATGGTAGCCACATTTTTCTGGAAATGACCTCTTCTGCACGTAAGGACATTCCAAAGTGCGCGGTGATGCCACCGCGTATTTTCTGCAGGACCGGCTGAGGCAGAGCCAGTCATCTCTTTTATGCTAATAAAAAACACCTCACTTATGGCATATTTCCGGTAAAATAAGCAATATTTGAAAGAAAATAAACTTGTTTTGTTCCAACGACAGCAGCAGTTACCTAGTTTTCCCATAAAATTCTATATTTTTCATGAATTTTCATGCCAAACAAATGAATACGCCACCACCAAATTCTCAACGCCAAAGGCCAGAGATAAGAAAACCACAAAAACACAAAACCTCAACGAACAGTGTGTAGTAATACAAAGTCCCGTCAGTTTTTAATTGCATACTAATTTTGTGATCCAGTGTAGGACTTGCAGATAATTCAAAACTCTAAAATTTATCTTAAGATAAAAGTGGTGGACAGTAGTGCCGATCAAGTACTCGTTATCTGATACTAGTCTCGAAAAACGCCCAATTTTAACGCTGATCATTGCTGAAATAATGGACTAAATGAGCATTGAGGTCCCTGTTATATGTCTTAAACGTGTTTTAAGATTATACAACTGCAAAAGAGTGCATTTACTTTCAGGACGTAAACCCGTAACCCCTTTAAAGGAAATAGTTCACCTTCAACATTAGTTTTAAACTGAGATAGCAGTTTTGTAGCCCGCGTTGGGAAACCCCTATCTGCAAGTTTTCTTGACTGAAAAGACTCTCCAGCCGAATATATTTGAGTTTTTGGCGAAGGAATGCGGTGCTGGCGAAAGAATGTTGTACTGGTTCTAGGCCGGGCAGAGGCTATACCATCAGCCAATCAGCTTGCAGCTGGTGCTAGCAAACGAATCGCCGGCCGCCGGTTGGCACATCTCCAATGCGAGTCTATCTTTACGAGACTACTTTCGAATCTGATTGGCTGAACCATTTTTTACATTCGCGTGACGTCAGGACTCTGACTCAGAGAGTATGCATATAGTTTTGACAAACAATAAAAATGTACGGCCTTCTGTCCTGAATCGGCGCGATATAAGCTTTTGACAATACAAAAAGAAATTGTATGAAAAAATATAATCAAATCTTGTTGGGTAAAATGTGTCCAAGGTGAACTATTTCCTTTAACTGCGGGGCAAACCCCCGCGGTCACGGCGCCTGTCCCCCCAGTCGAGGCAAACACCGGCCACTGGGGGTGGGGGGAGTTGAAACAGGTGTGATAATTGTTGGCGAGATGCACATTTTAACTGTTCTGTGCAAGTTATAGGCCAGGGATGTATAGGATCCTATTCAGTTGAGGTGGCTTCAAACCACCCCCCCCCCCCCCCCCCCCAACCACCACCCACCCACTTGGACGAGGAAGTAGGTCAAATCCGGGAAAAAATATGTAGTTTTTAATGGTACTTTAAGCGATTATTCCCAGCTCCCCCCCCCCCCCCCCCCCACACTTTCCTGAAGAAGCTACACCACTGCTATAGGCCATCGACCAGATGCACACACATATACATGTATAGCTATTACATGTAACTGATCCATGACAGATGGTGTATGATGACATAACTCAAACGATGTTTTATATTATAGGTATTAGCAAAGCTTTCGATGACAAGTATCATGATCACTGCGAGATGCTGCAAATGAAAGAAAACACACTGTAGCGGAAACCGACACAGGTCAAATAGGTCTATTTTTCAATAAAAGCATGCACATTTTTATATGACAATCACTGCTAGTTTTGCAGAATTGATTCCATCTTTGAAAGTCGCATAACTTAAAGATATTCACTTACCCAGTTTTCAGCATATATTTTGGAACATAGATGAACTGGACAAAAGCATGGATAAGTGCTGGACATTACTCCAAAACCTTAAACCAAGTACGGACTAATGAATGAATGTCATGTCATATTTATTTGAACCTTCCTGCAAGGAACACCAATAAAGTGATGAATAGTTAATAGTTATGTAGGCATTTTTAACCTATGATGTATATTTCATGTAGGTATAGACGTCATTTTCAAGCAAATTGGTAAATTTAGCCACACTGGTCCATTCTGGCTGTCATCTGTCAACAAAATTAGCCCGCCCTTGACTGGGGTCTCAGCCGAACGCCATTGACTGGGGGGGGGGGGGGGGGGGGGGGTCTTTCGAACCTATGATCGCAGCGAGACTCGCAAGGCGGCAATCGAAAACGCTCAATGAGACGCATCCAAAGCATACACGACATTTTCAAAATAAGGTCAGGTGTCAGGTCACGGTCAGGTAAAATGTCAAAATTGAGATATTTGAGTTTTTGGGCCATACTTTCCATCCAAAGCCTTAGATTGAGATTATTATCGCACAACGTGCTCTCAAAGGTATAATACATATCTCGCATAAGCAAAAGTTAAATTGTAAGCAAAGGTCAAGGTCAGGTCATCAGGTCACAAAAGGTCACTATTGTCAAGAGGTCTACGAAAGTCATGCGACACATGGTATATGAGTTATTATACACGTATAATTCGATAGTAGCAGCCATTGTCACAATCTGACACCATATAAGGTCAAGGTCAGGTCACACAAGGTCAAAATCTAAAATTAATAAATATAAATAAAAAGGCATGTTTCTAGACCAGTTTTGTCTCAGGAATATAGTGCTGACATCTATCTGGTCATTAAAAGCAACAACAAAAACGAAATTTCAAAATATGAGGTCATGAGTTAGTGAGTTGCTCATACTTAGGGAGCCATAAGTCAGGCAAAAATCAAGATATTACTTTTAAATTTGATTTGTGTATTGTCTTAAACATATCTTCAGTTTTAAAAAAAAATAGGTTTTACAATTTTGATTGAGGGCATTCAAAAAAGTTTGTTTGCATTTTTAGGAGTCAAAAACCACAATTTTCACAAATGCGAGATAACCATTTTGTAACCCTTGCCATTATCCTTCGGCGTTTTTCGATTGCATTTTGCTCAAAATATGGCATTTGTACGGCCTGCTAAAGTTTAGCTGATTTTGGTGTCCAACTCGTGAGTAGTGACGTCACTAAATTCGTTTAATCTCGAAAAAAATGTGACGCAATTTGCTTCATTTTTGCACAGAACACGTCGAATTGATGTAGCAGAAGGTACAAGTTTCACGTCGATAGCCTATTGATTTTTGAGCTATTGCGAAAGTTCGTCAGGGGGGGGGGGCGAAAAACGCCCCTCCCCTCCCTCCGCCAATGGCGAGTTAAGCCTGCCGCGCCCCCCGCCCCCCACACAAATCAAATTTCCTTAGACGAGTCCCTGGGTGTCCGTGTGTGTATGGTGCTCTGATTGCGAATTTTGACTGCAGCCTCAGTGGGCTTTGTCTGTGGTCTAAGCTTAAATGTCTATAAAGAAATACATGGATAGTAGCATCAATAGCAAACAACATCCATGCCTTTGTTGGCGCAATATTGTGGTAGACCCGACATGGTCCGGAGTTCCTGACCGACATAAATGTGGTGACGACGTGGCTATTGGAGACGGATATAGTCGGTCCGCTCGAATGTTTCCGTTACCTGACCAAACGTCTCCCACTATAGCCTAAGTTCATCTCACCTACGATCCACAGACATACCTATACATATTTGTCTTAAAGACATAATCTTAAAGGGAATGTTTCACCTTTCTGAAAGTTGTCAAATATACGCTGGTTGTAGTCGAAAATATGAAGTAAGTGTTGCTGAAAACGATGGTAATATTTTTATCCCTCGAAAAGTCACTTAACTTTATACAAATTAAGTTTTTAAATTTGTGATGTCATTATTGAGCTATAATAGACCGCCGCTGTTTGGCTGACAAAGTGGCTGTCAGCCAATCAGCGGCGGCACTAGCCTAAACCCCATTTTGCAAATTATAAATTAAATTGCTTAAAAACGGCTAAGTTTTGGGGAAAATGACCTTAGTATTTTCGACATTTGAATAACGGCCAAAGATAATGGTTATCTCAGTTCAAAACCAATGCAAAGGTGAAACATTCCCTTTAACGTTGGCTTCCCAGCAGAAAATCACGCCCGGCAAACAGGCTAACAGGCTAATTACAAACCATTCCCATTTTCTCCAACGATCGACCCCTCATATTGCTCATATTGTAAATTTCCAATCGGAGTATCGCAACAAAATAAAACAATAATAATGTTGGTATAATAGTTGACATTGTTTATTACCGATGATGCGGTCATGAGGGGTACAATGATATAATCAATACAACCAACAAAACAATATACGAAATAAATATAATCATGTAGGAGGTACCATCGGAATCAGAACTCCGTTGCAATATAAGATACAGGCTCTACACTTCATAACCATCTCAGGATCCTTGCGTAAGTCACGTGATTCTAGAACAGTAGTCCAGTTCCAAAAAAAAAAACAGAATGGACAAGCCTACGAATGCGATATAAGCTGGCTCGCATGTTTTATTGAACTCCCCAGACCAAATGTTCCTGGGATAATATAAAGGATAAGGCCGTCGTCCACCGTTTTGTGGGAGGAATAGCCCCCGGATCATGGGCGGTAGGAGAGCGGCCCGCTCCTGTCCCCCGTCCGAGCGCGCTCCACGCTACCCACACCGGTCGGCCAGCCACCGGAGGCCGTTCGTTCGTTGGAGGACAGGAGGCCGGCCTTACGACATTCTGACAGCACCGCGGACCACGACAATCCCGGCAGCACCCCCATAACGCTGGCCAGTTTCAGCGCCGAACTGAAGCCCTGTGCTGCTCTGCTCTCGGCCGGACCGCCGCCGCCGCCGTGTTGCCTTCTGGACACGCTACACACCTCCCCTGCAGTCGCCTAGCTGCGCCCACCCGGAGTTTAACGACACTGGCGATTCATGAATAAAGTTGTAAGTGAAAATAGTGCTCGCAGAAATGAGCAGTGCTTTCGGAATCAATGGCATCTGCGCTGGAGCGCGGAATCCTAACGAATAATTCACATTTTAAGCAGTTACGTTAAACTGATCCACTACGACCCACACACGGTCACCAGATCGATCGTAAGGAAGCGGCGGCGAAAACATGCTACCAAATCCTCCGAGAACCCTGAAGGGTGCGCAAACAGACCGAATCAACAGCAGAGCTCCGGCGTGGGATAATAGTGGCGTCTATCGGCGACAGTTGACGACCGATTCCGCACGATCCCCGCTCCGAGGAGCGGCCCGATAAAGCACCCAATCTATCGGCACGCCGGCGGCCAACAGCGGCGCCTCACCGGGCTGGCACTACCGGGCCAACCAGTCCAGACGCACGGGGGTCGGCGGCCGTCTCACTGCCGCCTCAACCCCCGGCGCGAGGCCGATACTCGGTCTGAGCGGTGCCATCTCGCCGGCGAGACGGCCACCAGGCTCACCTCAGTCGGTCTGAGCGATGCCATCTCGCCGGCGAGACGGCCACCAGGCTCACTTCAGTCGGTCTGAGCGATGCCATCTCGCCGGCGAGACGGCCACCAGGCTCACCTCAGTCGGTCTGAGCGGTGCCATCTCGCCGCCGAGACGGCTACCAGGCTCACCTCAGTCGGCCGCCGAGAAGTCTATGTCCATTAATATAAAGAAGAGGATTGTGAGGATGCCGGCGACGACGATAGAGGCCAGGCAGCAGTAGCACCACTTGTTGTGCTGGTGATGACAGGACGAGCCGGACAGGTTAGGGTCAGGGTATCAGGAGGACAGGTTAGGGTTAGGGTATCAGGAGGACAGGTTAGGGTCAGGGTATCAGGAGGACAGGTTAGGGTCAGGTTTCAGGAGGACAGGTCAGGGTATCAGGGTATCAGGACAGGTTAGGGTCGGGGTATCAGGAGGACAGGTTAGGGTCAGGGTATCAGGAGGACAGGTTAGGGTCAGGGTATCAGGAGGACAGGTCAGGGTATCATGAGGACAGGTTAGTCAGGGTATCAGGAGGACAGGTTAGGGTCAGGGTATCAGGAGGACAGGTTAGGGTCAGGGTATCAGGAGGACAGGTTAGGGTCAGGGTTTCAGGAAGACAGGTTAGGGTCAGGTTTCAGGAGGACAGGTCAGGGTATCAGGGTATCAGGAGGACAGGTTAGGGTCAGGTTTCAGGAGGACATGTTAGGGTCAGGGTATCAGGAGGACATGTTAGAGTCAGGGTATCAGGAGGACAGGTTAGGGTCAGGGTATCAGGAGGACAGGTCAGGGTATCAGGGTATCAGGAAGACAGGTCAGGGTATCAGGGTATCAGGAGGACAGGTTAGGGTCAGGATATCAGGAGGACAGGTTAGGGTCAGGGTATCAGGAGGACATGTTAGGGTCAGGGTATCAGGAGGACATGTTAGGGTCAGGGTATCAGGAGGACATGTTAGGGTCAGGGTATCAGGACAGGTTATGGTCAGGGTATCAGGACAGGTTAGGGTCAGGTTTCAGGAGGACAGGTTAGGGTCAGGGTATCAGGAGGACAGGTTAGGGTCAGGGTATCAGGAGGACAGGTTAGGGTCAGGTTTCAGGACAGATTAGGGTCAGGTTTCAGGAGGACAGGTTAGGGTCAGGGTATCAGGAGGACATGTTAGGGTCAGGGTATCAGGAGGACAGGTTAGGGTCAGGGTATCAGGAGGACAGGTTAGAGTCAGGGTATCAGGAGGACAGGTTAGGGTCAGGGTATCAGGACAGGTTAGGCTCAGGGTATCAGGAGGACAGATTAGGGTCAGGGTATCATGAGGACAGGTTAGGGTCAGGGTATCAGGAAGACAGGTTAGAGTCAGGGTGTCAGGAGGACAGGTTAGGGTCAGGGTATCAGGAGGACAGGTTAGGATCAGGGTATCAGGACAGGTTAGGGTCAGGGTATCAGGACAGGTTAGGGTCAGGGTATCAGGAGGACATGTTAGGGTCAGGGTATCAGGACAGGTTAGGGTCAGGTTCCAGGACAGGTTAGAGTCAGAGTATCAGGACATGTTAGGGTCAGGGTATCAGGAAGACATGATAGGGTCAGGGTATCATGAGGACATGTTAAGGTCAGGGTATCAGGACAGGTTAGGGTCAGGTTCCAGGACAGGTTAGGGTCAGAGTATCAGGACATGTTAGGGTCAGGGTATCAGCAAGACATGTTAGGGTCAGGGTATCAGGAGGACAGGTTAGGGTCAGGGTATCAGGACAGGTTAGGGTCAGGGTAGCAGGACAGGTTAGGGTCAGGGTATCAGGAGGACAGGTTAGTGTCAGGGTATCAGGACAGGTTAGGGTCAGGGTATCAGGAGGACAGGTTAGGGTCAGGGTATCAGGGACCGGCAGACTGGGCTTTTCTGTGGTCGCTTAAATGTCAATAAAGAGATGCCTATGATCTGTGCTGCCTGCTGGCGGGGAGGCGAGGAGGCGAGGAGAGGCGGGGACAGGCAGTGGTTGCCAGGCGGAGACATTAGTGGATCCACGAGAACAATATATAGGCATTAGTGAACCAGAGGACGATGCTGCCACCAATGAAAATGTTCAAGCCGGTCGAACATTGTCCGCATCTTGTTTTTAGAGGGAGTAAGTCTGTCTGGCTTTGCTAAGGAGCTTCAAACCAATAGGGGAAGCATGAACAAGTAAGGAAGAATAATGCGGAGTTTTGTCCACCATTTTCTAGTCGGCTTGAGGGGGTACGTTACGATCTGGAGACAGACGTCAGTACAGAGGCAGATAGATGGTGAGACCGACCGGTCCACGTTAACGAACGGTCCAGTGTCGATCTGGAGACAGACGTCAGTACAGAGGCAGATAGATGGTGAGACCGACCGGTCCACGTTAACGAACGGTCCAGTGTCGATCTGGAGACAGACGTCAGTACAGAGGCAGATGGATGGTGAGACCGACCGGTCCACGTTAACGAACGGTCCAGTGTCGATCTGGAGACAGACGTCAGTACAGAGGCAGATGGATGGTGAGACCGACCGGTCCACGTTAACGAACGGTCCAGTGTCGATCTGGAGACAGACGTTAGTACAGAGGCAGATAGATGGTGAGACCGACCGGTCCACGTTAACGAACGGTCCAGTGTCGATCTGGAGACAGACGTCAGTACAGAGGCAGATAGATGGTGAGACCGACCGGTCCACGTTAACGAACGGTCCAGTGTCGATCTGGAGACAGACGTCAGTACAGAGGCAGATGGATGGTGAGACCGACCGGTCCACGTTAACGAACGGTCCAGTGTCGATCTGGAGACAGACGTCAGTACAGAGGCAGATAGATGGTGAGACCGACCGGTCCACGTTAACGAACGGTCCAGTGTCGATCTGGAGACAGACGTCAGTACAGAGGCAGATAGATGGTGAGACCGACCGGTCCACGTTAACGAACGGTCCAGTGTCGATCTGGAGACAGACGTCAGTACAGAGGCAGATAGATGGTGAGACCGACCGGTCCACGTTAACGAACGGTCCAGTGTCGATCTGGAGACAGACGTCAGTACAGAGGCAGATGGATGGTGAGACCGACCGGTCCACGTTAACGAACGGTCCAGTGTCGATCTGGAGACAGACGTCAGTACAGAGGCAGATGGATGGTGAGACCGACCGGTCCACGTTAACGAACGGTCCAGTGTCGATCTGGAGACAGACGTCAGTACAGAGGCAGATGGATGGTGAGACCGACCGGTCCACGTTAACGAACGGTCCAGTGTCGATCTGGAGACAGACGTCAGTACAGAGGCAGATGGATGGTGAGACCGACCGGTCCACGTTAACGAACGGTCCAGTGTCGATCTGGAGACAGACGTCAGTACAGAGGCAGATGGATGGTGAGACCGACCGGTCCACGTTAACGAACGGTCCAGTGTCGATCTGGAGACAGACGTCAGTACAGAGGCAGATGGATGGTGAGACCGACCGGTCCACGTTAACGAACGGTCCAGTGTCGATCTGGAGACAGACGTCAGTACAGAGGCAGATAGATGGTGAGACCGACCGGTCCACGTTAACGAACGGTCCAGTGTCGATCTGGAGACAGACGTCAGTACAGAGGCAGATGGATGGCGAGACCGACCGGTCCACGTTAACGAACGGTCCAGTGTCGGGTGGTAACGTTCCACATGCAACAGACGGTGGGAGGCAGCTAGCAAACCATGCCGTGCACTGGAATACGCGACAAAATCAATAGCGCGCTAGCTAGCAATACTGTTGGTCTTGTATCCGGAGCTGGCGCCGGTGCGGCTGGCAGATCAGGCGGGCAGTAGTCTCTGGCCGGTGTGTGTGGTGTGTCGAGTGCGGGTGCGGCCAGAACAGCCGCCGGCCCGCCCCCCGGCTCCAGTCAGTCGGCAGTCATCGACCGTCCGCGTAAGGTCCGGGAACAGCACCCCACGGTGCCCCCCCCCCCCCCCCACACACACACACGTTACACGCCGAGATGGCGCCGCCCCTCCCCTCTCCGGCAGCAGCGCCGGTCGGACAGCGCCTCCCACGCCGAAACATCGCCCTCTCAGTCTCCCACGCCGGGTCACAGGGAAGTCCCAGCCATTATAGCGGCACACTGCGCCCCGCTCCCTGTCTTCCGCGTCAAACAGCGCACTTCAGACTCCCATCCTACCCAACCAGGCCTTCCTAGATAGTCTGAATGCATGTATGCCTGCGCTGCCCGCCAGCCGAGACAGCCGAGACAGCAGGCGGCGGGGCGGCGGCGGCAGGCGTCTGCCAGTCAGACAGGGCAGTTGTCGCACCGCAGCCGACCGCAAAGTGCGCGGCACCGCACGACACGGCGACACGGCCAGCAGACACAGCGGCTGGTAGGCAGCCGGCCGGCCGGTCACCGCGCCGCCGCAGAGTCGCCATCATCTAACACAATCACTGCCACTAGCTAAGTAAGCAATACGCGTCGCCCCGCGTCCTAAACATGGATGCGAATATACAGATGAAATTACAAGTAGCGTCTACTGCATCAAATCACCCCAGAGTATCACAATACATAGATCATCGTGGAGTCTCCTGTCTTTGGACGCAGTAATTTCATAACAACGCACGCCAACTGCACAGCACGATTTCGCGGTGGTGCGCGCGGCGGGGCGCAGTTGGTCTCTCACGTCTCTCGCTGCGCACGTGATGGGTGTACGGCCGGGCCGGGCCGAGCCGGGTCCGGGGCCCACCGACCGGGCCGGCTCCGTCCCCTCACCCCAGCTCCCCGGGCCCGCCACTGACGTGTTCACAGGCGGTTAGCCAGCCCGCGGCGGCGGCCGGACGCCGCTGGCTCTACGCGAACTGAATTATCAACACTATGGCGATTATCAGCACCACAATTAGCAAGCAAATGATGATCGCTATCTTTTTCTGAAACAGAAGAAGAAAAACAAATAAATCATATGAAGACATGCTCCACGAAGCTACAAATCAAACGTTCAAACGCTAGCAACTTCGCAAACTCAAAGGCAAGCACTAGCGGCGAAACTCCGTTGGCAATTAGGTGGCTTCGTGGACACAGTGCGCATCGCTTGCTTGGCTTCCATTATGGCTATTATGCATTTGAATCCAAGTGCTTATTTGAAACGTGCATTATGATACGTATCATCGGCGATGAAACAAAGTAGCGTGAACAAACCGTGTGGTAAACGTAATCACTGCCGTGCTAGCGCCGGGTACAGACACCTCGAATGTGGCAAACAACCAAAATGCCAGCTGCACGCATTCCAGAAAATATACATGTGCAAATACGTCGCAACGCGATAATCAAATAACATAACACTTCTATTGAAAAGAAACCAACATTTTAAGCAAAATTGGTTCATGCGAACGATGCTGAAACAAAACTGAAGAAAATATGGTTATGTTGAGGAAGATGAGTGTTATTGGAAGAGGGTCGGAACTCGGAATACAGGTCAGCGTTGAACCGTGTAGCTGTTCTGATACGAGATGGGTGTCATAAGTTTGACTGACAGTAGTTTTGGGTCAATCGCAATCGGCTTATTCCACCAATCCCCGATGTGATCTCGAAACAGGCAGTGTTATCCCGTCACAGAAAATGACTGCCCGAACAACGCCAAGGCAGCCTCATGCGTGCTATCGTGCAGAACTGGTGGCCACAGTACCGTCCCAGCACCGTCCCAGCACTGGACCTCAGGAGCGTCCCTACAGTTCACCCTCACACCCGCCCCTCCTTCGTGTCACCCCGGGCCGGCCAGGCGGCACACGGCGGCACACGGCGGCACACGGCGGCACGCGGCGGCACGCGGCGGCACACGGCAGCACACGGCAGCACACGGCAGCACACGGCAGCACACGGCGGCACACGGCAGCACACGGCGGCACACCACGGCACACGGCGGCGCACCACGGCCGCTCGCCACACACACTCACTTACCCTGCGCGCCTTACTCTGAAACTTGAGCGCCTTCTTCGTGTCCTTTTTGGCCTCCTCGATCCACTCGACCGAGTGTTCGACATTGAACAGCACCTGGTCGATGAGCTCGCCCTGTGCGGCAGTGGCGGCCGGCGGACGCAGACGGGACACGGGCGGGTGGAGAGACAGCGGCAGACAGCGGGAGGGAGGGAGACAGACAGACAGACAGAGTCGGGCGTCAGTGCGGCGGCGGCGGGACCGGCCGGCTCGGCGGCTGTGTACTCACCCTCCGCGCACCGCGCTGATACTTCAGCGCCTTTTTCGTGTCCTCCATCGCCTTGCCGACATAGTCGACCGACTGATCTACATGATACTCAATACGGTCGATCATTTCTCCCTGGCGGAACAGACGGCATGCGGTCAGCGGCGGCGGCCAGCGCGGCAGCGGACGCCCCCGTCGGCCAGCACACGACTCACCCACACACGCCAACAGAGCCCAAAACGGAAACCCGATCACCACCACCGACCAACACCACCGAATCCAGACTGAAAACACGTCAAACTATGTCGAACAAAAAATATTACGGTAAAATGATACTCATTCATTGACAAATACCCCAAGTTGGCAAACACATAAGGAGCACCTTAAATAATTACGGCATGCAAACAACGCCGTCCACATAAGCCGCCCACAGCCGTCCACATACAACTAGTATAAACTTTTCGAAGTGGGTGGTAGCAGGGCACTATAACTTTCAGTAGAGATGAAACAATCTCGCTTACTTTTTCAGTATCTCTTTATAAGGAATACCACGGCAAAGTATAACGTCAAACCGTTTGTTTGGTTACTAGGAAATGTATTCACAATATATGGCGGTAAATTGATGATAAAAGGATAAACTTGACCTGACCTCGCGAATCATTCAACAATATATTTTTATTTTGCATTTACATACATACACCAATGTATATTCCACACACATATGCATGCTTGTCTTCCTATCATCTGAGAGAGAAATAAACGCATGGAACCAGAAAAGGGCTGCGCAGTAGGTAAGGTACGCTGGCGGAGTTGGCACAGTGCCGGCGGCGGGCGAGGGTCGGCACTGGCAGTGGCACCCATACTAGTGTAGGCTCACCCCCGACCAAACCACGCTGGGTCCGCAGGGCAGCAAACAACTGTGTCGACCCCATCAGTAATATACAGCAAAGACGACCATTCTACCAGAGGCAACCAGAGGCAACCAGAGACAACCAGAGGAAACTGTGTAAACCCCATCAGTAATATACAGCAGAGACGACCATTCTACCCAGAGGCAACCAGAGGAAACCAGAGCAACCAGAGACAACCAGAGGCAACCAGAGGCTACCAGAGACTACCAGAGGCAACCAGAGGCAACCAGGACCAAACCACGCTGGGTCCGCAGGGCAGCAAACAACCCCATCAGTAATATACAGCAGAGACGAACATTCTACCAGAGGCAACCAGAGACAACCAGAGGCAACCAGAGGCTACCAGAGGCTCCCAGAGGCAACCAGAGGCAACCAGAGGCAACCAGAGGAAACCAGAGGAAACCAGAGGCAACCAGAGGCAACCAGGGCAACCAGAGGCAACCAGAGGCAACCATAGGCTACCAGAGGCTACCAGAGGCAACCAGAGGCAACCAGAGGCAACCAGAGGAAACCAGAGGCAACCAGAGGCTACCAGAGGCTACCATTCTTGGCATTCACACGATGACGTTATAAGGAACATCCTAAATATGTTTGCGCGAGAGAATATCATATTTGCCGTCAACCACCTTACGATGATTCAGCCTTTAAGGTGTAATGGTATCTCCTCAAATCTATTTACAATTTGACTAACCTCTATGAATGCGTGTTTGACCGCGATGAGTGATGTGCGCTAACAGTTGACTAGGGTACCTCATTTCTAAGGATCGGCTTTAATCTGAAGGTAAATCTGCAGGTAATCAAGGTTTAATCGATTTACGACACTTGAGCGAAGAAAATCAACTATGCGCATGACTGCTTATGTGCATGTGTAACTATGTGCATGACTGTATCTCATCTTAACCCGGCAGTCACTGGGGTATATTCTGTAACACGACTCACTTTTTAGCCCCCCCCCCCCCCCCTGGTATCTTCAGAACCAATGATCGCAGCGGGACGCGCAAGGCGGCATTAGAAAGCGCTCAATGAGATAAACCTAACGCACACTTAACAATTTCAAATTAAGGTCACAAGTCAGGTCACGGTCAAGTCAAACGTCAAAATTCGAGATATTTGAGTTTATGGACAATACTTGCCATACATGGCCTTCGATTGCGCCTATAATCACCCAAAGTGCTGTCAAAGGTATGATACATATTCCACATTAGCTAAAGTGAGATTGTTGGAAAAGATCAAGGTCAAGGTCAGGTCACAAAAGGTCACTACACACAAAATATATACGACAGTCATGCAGCACATGTTGTATGGATGCTTTTACGCGTAGAATTCGATAGTGATAGTCTTTTTACCACCTGACTTCATTTATGTGAAGTTAGTGTCAAGTTCAGATCAAGTTCAGGTCACTGAAGGTGAAAATTTGAAATTGATAAATCGAAATGAAAAAACATGTTTATATATCAGTTGTATCTAAAAAATACAGTGCTGGCATTTATTTGTATGTATCTGGTCAATAAAAGCCAAAAAACGCAATTAAAAAATATGACGTCATGATTTACTCCTACTTTATAGCCATGTCAGTCAAAAAAGATATAATTTTGAAATTTGGTATGGTAGTTGCCCATATGTCGTTATCTGACATATATTCCGGTTTTGTTTATATCTTTGAAAAATGTAATGTTGTGGGCATTTAAAAAACATTTTTTGGGGTCAAAAATCAAATTTTTCGAAATTTCGAGATAGCTGGTTTGTAGTTCTTGAAACTGTCTACCTTTTAGCGTTTTTCTATTGCATTTTGCTTCAAATGTGACATTTGTACGGCCTGGCAAAATTTAGCTGATCTTTGTGTCAAAATCGTTTTTAGTGACGTCACTAAATTCACCATCTCGAAACGTTTCTGACAAATTGCTTCATTTTTGCCCAAAATATGTAAAAATGATGCCCGGAAAGATACTGAAAGTTTGGCGTCGATAGCTGCATTAGTTGTTGAGATATTCCTAATATGCCTAAGGGGGGTGGCTAACCCCCCCCCCCCCCCTCCCCCCCCCAGTGACTCGCGGGTTAAGTTATCGGAATTAACTCGCTTTCGAGGAGACACCGAGACAGTGTACAAACCCATTCTCGGAAGCCACATGTTAAGGGACTCGAGTTAACGGTTCACGGATTGACGGGTTAACCTTTCAATGGGTTAACGGGTCAATTAAGGGATTCCAAGTGTTAGCGGTTGACGGGTCAACGATTCCCTAAAAGTCATCTAATATGCTGCTCCCTATGGTGCATCCGACCCCGTCGCTCCCGCATGTATTTTTTAGTAAGTGCGATACTGCAGTGCACTATTTTGAACCACCGATAGAGATATTGTATCGGAAGAAAAGCCTTCACAGCCATAGGCCGCTGTAGCTCAGTGGTAAGACGCCTGTCTTTGATGCGGTGGGGCCGGTTAGAATCTCAGCGACGGCGATTTGCTTTTTAGTCACGAGCGAATCTTAGGCCGACCCGATCGGACTTAATGGCGTAGGCCTGTTTACTACTCGATCGGACTTCATGGTGTGGTTAGGTTAGGTTAGGTTAGTTTAGGTTGTGGCAATGGCTTAAAATAGCGCACTGTAGTATCGCACTTACTAAAAAAAATACACGCGTCGCTCCCGAGGCACATACAACCAGACAATAAAAATAGTACCGTCATGAAAACGAAAGAACCAAACAGCGCACCCGGCCACCACATCTGCCTATGCCGGCAGGGACAGAGAGTCAGCCCTGCCACGACGCTTCCAACCATGCCACCGTCACCCACCGGCGCCCACCAGTCAGCACCAAACCTCGGTCCGTCCTCTGAATCTGCGACAGTGTCGTCTCAGAGACGATCCGTGCCGGGACAGCGACCGTACCTGGCTCTCGACGAGCATGGCCATGTCCATGAACATGTCGTGCAGCTCCCGGATGGAGTTCTCCAGCTTCATGATGTCGGCATGGCGCGCCTCGATGTCGGCCAGCGTCTGCTTCGCCTGCTGCGTCTCCATGATGATCTGACGAGCCGAGAGGGAGGTCGCCGGGTCAGGCCGGCTCAGTCGGACCGGCTCTCAGAGACCGGCAGAGCAAACAGGCCAGCAAGCAGCCAATCAGGGGCGAGCGGACAGCACAGTCGAGTCAGCTCGGACAGGGCGAGCAGGGACACGAGCGGGCAGGACAGTCGAGTCGGCTCGGACCGGGCGAGCAGGGACAGTCGAGTCGGCTCGGACAGGGCGAGCAGGGACACGAGCGAGCAGGACAGTCGAGTCGGCTCGGACCGGGCGAGCAGGGACAGTCGAGTCGGCTCGGACAGGGCGAGCAGGGACAGTCGAGTCGGCTCGGACAGGGCGAGCAGGGACACGAGCGAGCAGGACAGTCGAGTCGGCTCGGACCGGGCGAGCAGGCACAGTCGAGTCGGCTCGGACAGGGCGAGCAGGGACACGAGCGAGCAGGACAGTCGAGTCGGCTCGGACAGGGCGAGCAGGGACACGAGCGAGCAGGACAGTCGAGTCAGCTCGGACAGGGCGAGCAGGGACAGTCGAGTCGGGGCTCGGACAGGGCGAGCAGGGACAGTCGAGTCGGCTCGGACAGGGCGAGCAGGGACAGTCGAGTCGGTTCGGACAGGGCGAGCAGGGACAGTCGAGTCGGCTCGGACAGGGCGAGCAGGGACACGAGCGAGCAGGACAGTCGAGTCGGTTCGGACAGGGCGAGCAGGGACACACGGCGCACGTCCGTCCGCTCGCAGGTCGCACATGAACGCAAACCGTACACCGCGCAGGCCCTTTATAACTGGACATTGCTACGGCGAAGGGCGTGGTAAGTCAGGTCGGATTGGACTGGATTGGACTGGATTGGACTGGATTGGACTGGATTGGACTGGATTGGACTGGATTGGACTGGATTGGACTGGATTGGACTGGATTGGACTGGATAGGACTGGACTGGACTGGACTGGATTGGACTGGATTGGACTGGATTGGACTGGATTGGACTGGATTGGACTGGATTGGACTGGATTGGATTGGACTGGATTGGACTGGATTGGACTGGATTGGACTGGATTGGACTGGATTGGACTGGATTGGATTGGACTGGATTGGACTGGATTGGACTGGATTGGACTGGACTGGACTGGATTGGCAACATGTACGGTCCCAGTGGTGCGCACATGGCTATGCAGAGCCTGAGGAGGTAAATGGTGACGGACAGAGGAATACAAATAAATGTTTGTGACGCACCTTACCCTGAACGATGCACTAGTGCACTACTCAACAGACAACTGATGCCGAGAGATTGGCCGTATAAAATAAAGGATCACAAAGCACGCCATAACAAAAAGAACAGTGATGTTTCACATAGGCAAGCTCTTTTTTATTCGGATGTGCACCGTTCCTCTATTGCAAATATTGCTTTATTGTTACACAATTTTTAACATGCAATCACTTAGTTCAACTTTTTCAAAGCAGCGCGGTGGATAGCATTCATTTATGACTAACGTGGGAGAAAACTGGCCATACCCATATGACTTTTCTAATCTTTTGCATCTTGTCAGTTGACCTTTCCATGAAAATGCCAACCCGTCATGAAAGTCTTGAAAGCAACTTCAATGTTATACCTCATGATGAAAAGCCGAATATTACGCCGCGATGATGCGGCCCCAGACTTTAATCGCCTGCAATTTGGTGATAAAAAATACCGCTCCTCAACAACCAATTCCGATTTTCAACTCATGCCTTTGTTCAACGATACACGGATCAACAAACAAATTAATGCAATATCGCCAGCTGAAATAACCAATGCTGAGTATCATGACACATGGTAGCAAATAATGGCCAGCAATGTCATTTGGCCAGATTACATGAATACGCAGCCTTGGGATATCAGCACGAATCCCCGACAGACCGTGTCGGCAGCAGATACGGCCATTCAGACGGAGTGGCGACATTGGTTGTACCAGCGTGGCAACAGGGCCTCATATGAGCACCTCGCCAGATCGGGCCTGATCCCGACAAAGCCTGCGGGACAAAACGGCGGCGGCGGCGGGGGGGGGGGGGGGGGGGCGGGGGCGGGGGCGGGGGCGGGGGCGGGGAAGGCCAGCGGCGCCGATACCATCAGCCGCCGCCACCGCCCTCCGACTGCGCGGCGCCGCTCCGTGATGCTGACTCACCCCCTGTGTGAAGACGGCCGGGTTTCCCTGCTCCAGCATATCCTCCAGCTCCTTGTCAGTCGTGTTTTTGCCGGCTGAAACGCACCACAGCACAATTAAGTCGCGACGCACACAATAAAGCCGCTACAGGGGCAATATTCTGACTGACCTGACCATCCAACTGTAGCGACACCGTTAGGCTCACGCAAGAAGGTGCAGTTCTATACGAAACAATCAAACCGCGTTTAACACGCAAAGCAAAGCGTGGAAAACTTCGTGGAACAGGTGCGAGCCTGCGTCATTCATTGCGTCAATAACCTTGTCTTGTCAAATAATTTGATAAAGGTAAGGGCATGACATAGATGTCATAATTATTACAAAATGTTACAAAAACACTCAAAGCGTCTGAGAGTTTAAAATATTCCAAACCTTTATGAGATGGCAACCAACAAGGAATCTGGTGACGATCCCTAAAACTAACCAACTGTGTGCGTACACTGCGTACACCAAACACCACCGCGTACACCAAACTGTGCTGCCTTTGTTCTGGAATATCCTGCTAATATTGGAACCATTTCATATAAAAGGCACCGATAGCGTTTGCGCGTCCTATCCAAGAAACTCGGAGTTTTAAAAATAACTGGATACCCTGTCTGCTATAGACAGATATTGACTATTGATCATTTATATATCTAGTCTGAAGCTTTTGATTGGATGTATTTCCGTTCTCAGGTCACGCGTTAAAGAGCTTGTTGCGCAGGCCCTGACCCCATCGTGCGATCTATGGGACCAGGGCCCGCTGTCGGCCCTGGCCCCATAGATATCCGCACAATACCTCGTAACAGGCAGGGCAGAATTTAAAAGCGAAAGTTAGACATACCCAAACATACCTGGACACATGTGCTTTCTGCATGTGCAACTGGTGACCGTTCTTTGTGCAAGGAGTATAACTACAGTATTGAATCATTGCTCAGCCTGGTGGTGGCAAGTAAGGAGCACATTACGTGCCTGGACAGACCGGGCCGCGCTACTCACTGATCTCGAGCTGCCGCTTGATACGCCCCTTGCAGCGCTCCCGGTAGTCGGTCTGCGGCCGCGCTACTCACTGATCTCGAGCTGCCGCTTGATACGCCCCTTGCAGCGCTCCCGGTAGTCGGTCTGCGGCCGCGCTACTCACTGATCTCGAGCTGCCGCTTGATACGCCCCTTGCAGCGCTCCCGGTAGTCGGTCTGCGGCCGCGCTACTCACTGATCTCGAGCTGCCGCTTGATGCGCCCCTTGCAGCGCTCCCGGTAGTCGGTCTGCGTCCGGTTGTACTCTGTCATCACCTCGACGAACTTGCGCGACAGCGTGGCGTGCTGCGTTTTCCTTATCCGCAGGTCTGCCGACGATTTGTTGGTGTGCTCCTCCTCTTCGATGCCCCTCTCGATGTCTGCCGTGGGCAGGCAGAGAGCGGCGCTGGGTTAGACAGCTGGTAGAGCACAACATGCACTTCTTAAAACGACCACTGACAAAACATATAAAGCCCTATGCTAATCAGAGTTTGTTCAGTGGATTCTGACTAGAGGTGTCACTTTTCTACCCGCTTACCCACGAGATGTGGGTAGTTACTACCCACGTGGGTAGTTTTGGGTAGCACAAGCAATCATTTGGCTGAAGTGGGTAGTTGGCGAGTAGCAAAATTTTCAACTTTTGAAAAAAGAAAGTTTTAAATCTTATTTCAGTGACTGCACTTTCATATCAGCAATATCATTCAAGTTTATTGCATGAATTTGAACAATATAAAGGTTTTTGCTTTAATTTTCTTCAATCCCAAAATAGTACAATTAATGTTGAGGGTAGTTGTGGGTAGTTGACAACTTATTTGAGCACGTGGGTAGTGGTGGGTAGTTGAACAGTGTTTGCGGCGCGGCGCGGGTAGTCTCAGGCCTGAAAAGTGGCAGCTCTAATTCTGACCTCCTACCATCCAATCATGTCATTCCTGGTCACCAGTAGAATTTATAATCGAAATGTTACATTGTTGACAAAACAAGCGCCATGGCCGGCACTCTGAAATTGATCGTAAGTGGCCGTCGCTAACGGCAAATCGTCCTGGTCAAGAAAAAATGATAAGTCATGTTGGGTGTCAAACTCTTATCATAGGATATCTTACATGGCCAGGGCAGATATAGAACTGGGCAGGACACTTACAAACTTAGGTATGGGATAGCACAGAAGTTATATACATCAGCATATTCTTGATACCAGCTCCAACAACTACTTACTTTTTAATTTTCCTCTGACTCTGTTGGCAGTTTTCTTGATATCTGCCATCAGGTCTTCCAGCTCCTGCTTAATCTCTGTGGGGAAAAAAATATTTAATATGTAGTAAAAACACTTAGGCAATGCAACATTTTCAAAGTTTCTTCTGTATTTAAATTTCACACCACACATTTTTGGTAATGTATGCTAGTGGTTTTCTCAATCATTTTCCATAAGACTCCTCCACTAAATGAAAAACATGTAACATGCAAATGGTACATCAACAAGGAACATACTTACTCTCATCTGTGGTGGGTGATGCCAAGATTGTACTATGCTTCTTCTTGACTTCATCCACATTTGCCTGGATTTTGTCAATATTTTCCCTAATTTCTTCCACCTGGAAAACAAAAGTTTACAAATGGATCAATGTTTAAGACATAAATTCATCTATGATGATGCAACGATTAGCATATTCCAAGGTAGAGCCTCCACTATGAACACAGAATGGACTTCAGCCAGCACAAATTCATCAATTAATTAGTGGTTTGTTTTTTTTGGTAAATAGTGCCTTACATCTTATAATTTTGCATTCATGTAAATGAAAGAAACACTCTGCTACCAAATCATGGTAATGTTATGAAACATGTAGAAATATTATTTGTTTTCAAAAACACTTGCAATATTTTAGATGCATGCTCAATGCATATCAACAACATAATACAAATATCTCACAAGCTTACCTCAGCAAAGAAATCATCCATGAAAACCTCACGGTTGTCAACATTGACAGCCACATCGTCGGGACCATCATCATCATCACTGTGGGCCTGAAACAAAGCAACAGCAAAGGTGAGCAGCAACATCCAGCATTTCATCATGACATGCATGATAAAGCTTGAGGTATGGATTACAGTAAAACATTCAATACATTAATATGAGATATTGCTATATACTACAGGAAGACAAAATCCCTCTATATACTACTATATATATGCTAACTCCCTCTGTATATGTTATATACTACAGGATAAAAAATAATAGTATGATTGGCAATGCTGATGTGAATTCATGTGCTTAAAGGGAAATAATGACCTTTTTCCACAAAAATGGAGTTAGCACTTGACATCGCCAGACGAGACCAAATTATATTGTAAATTCATCACATTTTGCATGAAAACTTTCCTACCGAAAGATATTTCAAGTTAAAGTTGATAAGCGTTCCACACTTTTAACGAACCGGTACTTGCAAGTACTTTTGGTCCTCATCAAACTGCGGGCTTTTAACGTATTGTTTTTTTACGCAATGGAGTGGAAAATATATTGTGCGTTCTGCTTGTTTTGATTATATGCCTGGCGATCTTCTAAAACTAACAGCGATTGGAGAAAGTGGCAATAAAATCGGAAGCTCATCGATGCACATCAACGGCGGCATAGTTAGTGGTTGCGACCCTCAATTTTTGCAAATCGATTCATTTGTTTTCAACATTAGGAGTATTGTATAATTTGTCTGTGGCTGTATATAACACTATGCTTTATATTATCATGAAAAATAATAATTTTTCCCCAAAAAACTAACAAACAATAACACAAAACTGGCAATTAAATCGGAAGCTCATCGATGCACATCGACGGCGACCTATTTAGCGTCGGCGATTTGTTTGCAAAGTTATTGTCATGCTTCTCGGCGCACTTAACCATTGTGGCGAGTTGTAGCGAGTAGCGCTTTCGTTCTCCATGGCAACCAGGCGTGAGCCAATGAAAAGCCAGAACGTATTCCCTTTCTGGCTTTTGATTGGCTAACGCCTGGTTGCCATGGAGAACGAAAGCGCTACTAGCGCTACTAGCGTGTGTCCGAACAGCGCTCAGTTTGATCGGAAACGTCACAGAGCCTCCTAAAATGCCGCGCACTCGATGTAAACAATGGTAGGGAAGGACGAATTTGGCAATGACCTTCATGAAGTACACAAGGTACTTATTTTGTATTTTTTCCAAACTTACAACTTTGAATTTGGGAATAATTTTATTTAATTCTTAAATTTAAATAAAATAATTTTAAAACCATAACGGTAGCCTAAGAAATTGTTGCTAACAAAATAAAAAGGTCATTATTTCCCTTTAAACAATAAACAATCACACATCCCTGCATCATTTCAGTGCAATGAGTCCAAAGAAAACATCTGGGAAAGGAAATGCATTACTTAAATAAAGGAACTTAAGTTCGGTTGCTGAGACCCTCTCCTCGCCCTCGCCAGTGACCCTCCCTCGCCAGTGCAGGGGGGGGGAGGGGGAGGGGTGGATGCCCCCCCCCCCCCTCGGTTTTTCGGGAATAACTCGCGTAAATATCAACCGATTGCGATGAAACTTTCAGTGCTCTACTTGTGAACAATTTGACACATATTCTGAAGAAGAAAAAAATTAAGTTATAGGTCACATGACCCGTGACCTTTGACCTGTTTCTCAAGGTCATGTCAGGCGCAACTGGCGTCCGTAGTATTGATCTTTGTAACTTGTGCAGTTTCATAGTGTTTGTTGTTCAGGAGCATATGCACAGGTGTTTCCAGGTGCAGTTGTGGTTTACCTTGAGATTGTGACCTCGATTGACCTTTTCAGAGGTCAACCGAGGTCACTGACCTCCAATAACCTGATCTTACTTTTTTGGCTTCTTGCAGTATCTAGGGCATTTTGTGACGCTGATTTCAAATATGGGATCCATTTTACATAATTATATGTTTCACTGGGGTGTTTCACTGGGGTCATGGATGTGGTACTACTGCAAACGTTTTGGGGTGGGGTCATCATGAGACATGGTCTGGTGACCTGACCTGAGATGACCCAAAGTCAAGAATTTCACATAATGTGGGTAGTTAGTTGCCAAACAGGTGCGCGCCGCCGTTTTTGCGCTATCCTCGAAAAACCGGAGGGGGCGGATTTCGCCCCCCCCCCTCCGGGGCACGTTAAATGATTCTGAACTTTCCAGCAACTATAAAATATTACTGAAGAAAGACCCTGAGATACTCCTGTGCTGTACGTGTACATGTACACGCATTTCAAAATTAAGTGAGCTAGGGGCCTGAATTGAACATGTATTCTAACACAAACATATTTGAAAAGAATACAAGCCAAAATTGGCAGGTGACAAACATTACATCAAGCAGTAAATCATTAGGTGAAGAGCAATTGTTTTAAAGCAAATGCAATCCATTTAATAATAAAATGCAGATCCAAATGTTTCTCATCAACTGTGAATGGTTCACTAAGTTATAATTACAAATTGTCTCCATAATCTGAGAGGGCAGTGATATATTCACACTATTCGAATGTAATATTATAGTTATCCAGCAACTTTAGGACAATGTCTGCCTCTTATCTATGTCATACTTCTTAGAAAAGGCACCTGCACTTCCAATACAGTTATAGTTGCAATTACAACCAATTCCACAGCAATCACAGTACAAAATCACAGTGCTGTATTACAACCAATACAGCAATCAGAGTTTAAAAAAAAACAGGAGAAATATTTTTGCAATAACTCTTATAACCGACATTAATAAACCCTTTACAGTTAGTTACTTGTTTAAACAACTAGCCAGACAATTCCATATGTTCACAAAATTATGGCATGCCCATAATCTCAATGCCAATATTTTTTTTTTAGTCTGAATGTTTTTGACTGGATGGATTTCCGAGGTCAGGCCCGCGCTAAGCATAGCTTGTTGCGCAGGCGCAGGCCCTGAAGATGATGATGATGATGATGATTGGGGTTTTGGGGTGTGAGCTCAAAGCAAAATGTACACCTAACAGAAACACAGCCAGGCCTAAGTTTGTCAAATGCATGAACCAATGCACTGCATTGGTTCATCATTCACAACTATGACACCTGCAGATTCAACAAAACAAGTGAAAAGCTGTTTCAGCCCACCCCTCCCTCACATATTTTTATGTATAGATTGAGATCAGGGTTTAACTTTTTGCTGGCATTTTTTTTTGCCACTTGTCGGTTTTTATGGGCAAAAAGTGGCAAAAACTAAAACTGACTGTTTTTTCATAAAATTGTTTGTAAAAGAAGTAAATATTCCTATATCATCAAACCATTATAAATGCTGTGCCAGTCACAATGCAATTGTGAACCTGCGATTACTGCATAACCAGATTTTCTTAGCCCAGCAGCACAATTTCTTTTCAGTGGCTTATATATGACAGGGAGTGCTGCTTGACCTGAACTGAGGTAGCTGGGACAAATGTATATATTTATAACTGTGTAAGGTCATGATGGATAGTATGGAAAGACAATTACACTATACAGATAATAATAAGCTTTTAGTTTCTTTTTGGAGAGTGACACTGCTAAAGAATGTAGTATATGTGCATTGAGCAACTTGTCAGCCTTTGACAGCGCTGACACTTTAGGTCAAGTGACCATGCTGGTGGAGCAAGCGATGCCATTCATTGGTGTGAGGGTTACAGGGTGTGAGGGTTAAAGGGTGTGAGGGTTCATTAGTGTGAGGGTTGAAATTCAAGCATACAGTGAATCTTGAGCTCAAAACTACAAATATGACTTTGGTTTGGACAACTGATGGATATATGTGGAGAAGGAAGTAAGTTTCTCTTTGTATTTCACGAGAAATCATACAATGACAGCTGGCGTCCTGGGCCCCTGGCTCCACCCCGCTCCACCTGACGCCAAGTACAGTCTCTGACAAGGGGCTGCTGCACCATTCAGGCTGCTGAGCGGATATTAACGAGTGTTGTGATCAGAGACTATGTGCCAGAGAGTGTACTTGCCTTTGGTGGCGAGCAATCATGTCCTGATTGTGGCCTGGGACAGCGGACATGAAACCGGGCCCACTAGTCCTGTCTAAATTACTTAACATAGGGAGGTAATTCTTTCACCACAACCCATTTTTAGATCTGCTCTACAAATCTGTTATCTCGGTCCAAACCCACATGTTAAAGGTGAACGCCCAATGCAATTTGTAGGGTAGGGAGGTTCTGTGGGAAACTTTGTTTTGTGAAAATTTCATGACCCCAGGTCAATATCTTCAAGGTCAAATGAGGTGAAATGTGGTAATACATGCTAAATTGTGTTTGTTTGCTCTTCTTGGCTTGACATTGTTATGGAACACAGTGAATGCATGTCTCCCAACATAGGCTGAAATGATTTGTTGGAAAGTCTCAATACAATAGGGATGATAGAAGTTGCATTTGACATCATGTCATTTGTATAGCAACATTTCATTGCAGTCATTTTGGAGACATTTTTTTTTACTTTGATGGCCTATAGCTCAAAAAGTTTTCGGTCAATTTGTATTTTTGTTACTTTAGATGATGCACCAGTCATTTTTTTAGGCAGGTACACCAACAATGATGCACATTGACCAGTAAAATCAGGAGATATTCACAACAACAACAAAAACAGGAGGGGTTGGCGGTTTTGGCCCGCTCACCGCCCCTCGCCCCTCTCCCCTCCCCTCCCCCCCCCCCCCCCCCCAGTGCACATGGTTAAAGACATATTATGCAAAATATGTTAATTTTCAATGGAACTTAGAAAGAAACAAAACAAAGCCTACTTAAATAGGTTCAGGTTGAGCTATGGACTAGAATGCTTACATTGATCTGGTCCAAAACAATTATCAGATTTGGTTCATTGGAGTATTTGCCACTTTTGCCAGTAGGGGTTTTTGACAGCTGGTTTTAACCAGTAAAACCCAGTGGCAAAAACCACTGTGCCACCCACTGACAACCCTGATTGAGATAGCCAGCTCAGTCTTCAGATACCAGCAAACATATTGCAGTATTGGGGTTTATTACACTGAACACATCAAAGTTTGATTTGCTAACCCTCAATAGCTTTAATACCAAACTGATACACACTATATATATATATATATATATATATATATATATATATATATATATATATATATATATATATATATATATAAATATATATATATATATATATATATATATATATATATATATATATATATATATATATATATATATATATATATATATAGCATCGAGCCTTCAAACCCCCCCCCCTACCCCCACCCCGGGTTACATCTACACAATGTGCTGTTATTAACAGCCTGGTCCAGAAGTCCACATCGATATAATACAATCCTTACCGCTTTCAGGGCCGCAAGTCTGTCCTTCATTTTGGAAGCTTGCAGGCGATTTCACTGGGAATAGCACAGACAACACTTATCTATTTGTTTTCTATAAACCATCATCGGTCATCGCCACATGATAGCAACCTACTCGCGGCGAGAAGTAGACAAGAAATCAATACGTAAACTTGCGCGGCGCAGCCAGGAGAAATAACGGCGCACCCACATAGAGCACGGGTACCTATAAAATACTTATATAAATTAAAGCAATCTGTAATGTTAAATATTGTCCCTTGTGCACTCACGAAGATTCAATTATTTATTCCGGATTTTATATCACAATAAAATCCTTCCCGGAAAGTTTCTTCTACTGGCTGACTGGTACTGTGTTGGTACTTCAAAAAGAGATGGATAAATTTATAGTACGTTAAAATGATGCAATATTTTGGATAATACTTCGCGAAAGCGATTATTTTCCTGTACCGCTGCTGGCGGATCCAGCCTCCAAATATGGGGGGGGGGCTAATTTCACTGGGGCCTTCCGGGTCCTGAGCCCCAGGGGCCTCCATATGACCTAAAAAGTTTCCCATTTTTCCCCTTTTGCGGACTTCGGTTCAGGGTTGATCACACGTCTGTCAAGACAGCTCAGATTCGGATTCGGAATCACATTCACCGGACCTCTACGATTTGGCTGAAAATTGGCACACATGTAGTACTCAGCGTCTCCATTCAGTGTTGTAAAGCGTTTCCCGTCGCATTGAAAACTTTGACCTCCAGAGGTCATCATAGGTCAAGGTCGTTGACCCCGGACCCGTACGACTTGGCTGAAAATTGGAACACATGTAGTACTCAGCATCCCCATTCAGTGGTGTTATGTGTTTCCCGTCACATTGAAAACTTTGACCTCCCGAGGTCATCCTAGGTTAAAGGAAATAGTTAACCTTGGGATTTTTTTTACCCAACACGATTTGATTATATTTTTTAATACAATTTATTTTTATATTGTCAAAAATGGCCTTATATCGCGCCGATTCAGGACAGAAGGCCGTACATGTTTATTGTTTATCAAAACTATATGCATACTCTCTGAGTCAGAGTCCTGACGTCACGCGAATGTAAAAAGTGGTTCAGCCAATCAGATTCGAAAGTAGTCGCGTAAAGATAGACTCGCATTGGAGATGTGCCAACCGGCGGTCGGCGTTCGCTCGCTAGCACCAGCTGCAAGCTGAGTGGCTGATGGTATAGCCTCTGCCCGGGCTAGAACCAGTACAACATTATTTCGCCAGCACCGCATTCCTTCGCCAAAAACTCAAATATATTCGGCTGGAGAGTCTTTTCAGTCAAGAAAACTTGCAGATAGGGGTTTCCCAACACGGGCTACAAAACTGCTATCTCAGTTGAAAACTAATGCTGAAGGTGAACTATTTCCTTTAAAGGAAATAGTTCACCTTCAACATGGGATTTTGAACTGAAATAGCAGTTTTGTAGCCCGTGTTGAGAAATCCTTATCTGCAACTTTTCTTGGCTGAAAAGACTCTCCAGCCGAAGATATTTGACTTTTTGGCGAAGGAATGTGGCGCATATATGATATACCGTACCATCTGAGAGTGCCAGCACTGGTCTGAGCATGCGCAGACCAATAACGCACACCATAACATTAATAATTTACGACCTTCTGTCCTGAATTGGCGCGATATAGGACCATTTTTGAAAAGAAAAAAAGAAACTGTATTAAAAAATATAATAAAATCGTGTTCTGAAATTTTTCCGAAGGTGAAAACTAATGTTGAAGGTGAATAGTATTTCCTTTAAAGGAAATAGTTCACCTTCGGAAATTTTTCAGAACACGATTTTATTATATTTTTTTAGTACAGTTTCTTTTTTTCTTTTCAAAAATGGTCCTACATCGCGCCAATTCAGGACAGAAGGTCGTAAATTATTAATGTTATGGTGTGCGTTATTGGTCTGCGCATGCGCCCTGGTAGTGCTGGCACTCTCAGACGGTACGGTATATCATATATGCGCCGCATTCCTTCGCCACAAAGTCAAATATCTTCGGCTGGAGAGTCTTTTCAGCCAAGACAAGTTGCAGATAAGGATTTCTCAACACGGGCTACAAAACTGCTATTTCAGTTCAAAATCCCATGTTGAAGGTGAACTATTTCCTTTAACGTCGTTGACCCCGGACCCCTACGATTTTGCTGAAAATTGGCACACATGTAGTACTCAGCATCCCCATTCAGTGGTATAAAGCGTTTTCCGTCACATTGAAAACTTTGACCTACAGAGGTCACCATAGTTCAAGGTCGTTGACCCAGATCCCTACGATTTGGCTGAAAATTGGCACACATATAGTACTCAGCATCCTCATTCAGTGGTGTAAGTGTTTCCCGTCACATTGCAAACTTTAACCTCCAGGGGTCATCATAGGTCAAGGTCGTTGACCCGGCGGACCTTTTTTGTAATCAATGACATCATATCCACCCGGTATAGTGTACGCACTCGTACAATCACAGTCCGCAAACAAATAATTTCGCGCAATATACATCTGCTGACTCTCCCGAATGCTGATATCAGGCTGATACGATGTCAAGTCCACCTAATTGATAAATATTTTTACAATAATCCGGTCGCCTTTTTGTTGTTATAGGGCTTTGGCCTTTTCTCAATACAAACGAGTGCGAGTCGCCAATCCCTGTTATTATCTTATTCACGCCTGCCGAAATCTACCTACCTGATAGCTCTCCTCTGCCTGAATCTATCTCTGATGGAAGTGGTAGACATTACTGTCTACCACTTCCATCAGATGCCGACGCATCCATCTTCCACGGGCGTAGAGGCGCCGCTCGTCCAAATTACATCGTAGCCACGTCGTTGCAGTGCTTGTTGAAGTCCTCCCCCGTAGCGCATTTGACAATCGCGCTCGCCTGAATTATTTTTGCACCAATTGAAGAGTTGGCAGGCAGAGATGTTCGAGTTGATGCATGAGGCTGGCGCCGCGACTCACTGGCGGCCGCAGGGGGAGGGGACACGCCCCCCTGGCATTCAAAGGGGGGACCAACATATCTTTTGCTCCCCTACAAAAACTGGAAAATTTCGCGCCGCTTCGCGGCATGACACAAGTTTCGCCATTGCTTATACAAATTTGGAAAATAGGAAAAAGAATTCCATTAAATGTTTGGCAGAGGCTCTCGTTGTCGGTAGTCGGTACCTAATTGCTGGCTCCAGGGCCCACTCCCTTCATAAAATGTTAACTTTCAAGCGTGCTAATGCGGACATCGGCATCTAAAAGCTGCTCCAGCGGTGCCCAACTTACACTGGCGGATCCGAGTGGGGGAGTCATCAGGAGAAAATGCCCCCCCCCCGCAGGAATCTGGGGGCACTCAATATAAGTATGCCCCCCCCCCCCCCTGCACGTTCCCAATTTATCATACAATCGTAAAAATTGTCTTTGCAGCAAGCAAAATCCAGCTATCCAGAGTCCAAAACCGTACAATGTTGCGCCGCTTCGCGACATGACACAACTTTCGCAATTGTTTATACAAATTTGGAAAATGGGCAAATTAATTCCATTAGGTAAATGTCTGGTAGAGGCTCTCCTTGGCGGCAATTGCTGGCACTGGCGGATCCAGGAGGCATCAGGGGAAATACCCCACCCCCCTCCACAGGAATCTGAGACGGGCATTCAATACAAGTATGTCCTTCCCCCCGCGCGTTCCCTGCACTGAACGTGAAAAACAATGATCTTAGGAGAAAACTTCATGAAACGGATTTTTTTCTTCTCTTGAGTGATTGAATTTGAAGTTGGTATGTATCCCATTCTTTCAATGATAGACAAAACAGCGCACCTGATCACTGATGCAATTCAAGCAGCCCCGGTGACACTTAAAGGAAATAGTTCACCTTCAACATTAGTTTTAAACTGAGATAGCTGTTTTGTAGCCCATGTTGGGAAACCCCTATCTGCAAGTTTTCTCGACTGAAAAGACTCTCCAGCCGAAGATATTTGACTTTTTGGCGAAGGAATTCGGCGCATATATGATGTACCGTACCGTCTGAAAGTGCCAGCACTGCCATGGAGCATGCGCAGACCAATAACGCACACCATAAAATCAATAATTTACAACCTTCTGTCCTGAATTGGCGCGATGTAGGACCATTTTTAAAAAGAAAAAAAGAAACTGTATTAAAAAATATAATAAAATCGTGTTCTGAAAAAAATTCCGAAGGTGAACTATTTCTTTTAAAGGGAATAGTTCACCTTTAACATGGGGTTTTGGACTGAGATAGCAGATTTGTAGAGCAGATCTAAAAATGGTTTGTGGTGAAAGCATTACCTCTCTACGTTAAGTAATTTCGACACAGAACTAGTGGGCCCGATTTCAATCCCGCTGTTCCGGGCCACGATCGGGGAATGAACGCTCGCCGCCGCGCCGCCGGAGACAGGTAAACTCTCTGGCACGTAGTCTCTGGTCACAACGCCTCGTTAATATCCGCTCAGCCGCCCGGGCGGCGCGGCGGCCCCTTGTCAGAGACTGTACTTGGCGTCAGGCGGAGAGGGGCGGAGCCAGAACGCCAGCTGCTATCGTACGATTTCTCGTGAAATAGAAAGAGAAACTTACTTCTTTCTCCACATATATCCATCAGTTGTCCAAACCAAAGTCATATTCATAGTTTTGAGCTCAAGATGCACCTAATGGGTGAACTTCAAGACAATTTTCAAGGTGACGTATTCCCGCCCGCTGGAGTGAGGGGGGCAGAATCAGCCCCCTCCCGGATTTTCTCAATAACTTGAAAACTATGATAGATGTCAACGTCAAACTTGCAGTACCTTATGCTGCATCACTTATACGTCTTCTCACTCAATTCCAATTATGTTGATGTAGCATTTTGGGAAATAATTAAGTTTTAATGACGCCATGTCATGCCATTTTCGGTGGAAAAACGATAAATGTTTGAACAATCGTAGAAAATAGACTTTTGAAGCAAATGTCAAATAAAAACGTCAGAAGAAAGGAAATGACATCCTCTTCAAAATGGCTATCTCGGATTTTCGAAATGTTGTGTTTTCGATCCCCCAAAAAATAAGAAGAATTTTTTTTTCGGGAAAAATCCACATTTTTTGTGAATTTTAAAAGTGAATTTCTTAAGCTCGAATACCAAAATAAGGCGAACGGCCCAAATCCGCGGAGGGAAAAAATGGGGTACCTTTTTACTACAAAAAGATACCCCCTCCCACGGAGAGAGAGGCTGGATCCGCCAGTGCCAACTTTTTAGACCAAAGAAAAGAGGCAAGGGCGCCGCTGACTTTGTTGAAGGGGGAGGGTCGCCCCCCCCCCCCACAACACACTTTTTTATGGCGGAAGCTGATTCTAGTTTGCATGTAATTCCTATTAAAATCAAGTTTGGAAGATGAAAAATACGACGTGGCAGGGGCGTAGCTTCTCCAGAAAAGTTGTGGGGGTGGGGGTGGCTGAGCTGGAAAAATCGCTCAAAGTATCATCGAAATCCGCCCCTGTAGCTCAGTTGGGAGAGCGCCGGACTTCTGACTTCACCCGGTAGTGGCACCCCGGGTTCGAGTCGTTTCGGCGCTCGCTATTTGCTCCTGCGACTGGGATGACCTGTGGCCGGTGGCAGCAGCCGCACTCAAGGTCAGGTGACGTCAGAGAGCGGGGCGGACCGTGTCCAGATATGTCGGGCACGTAAAACTTTCGCTTCTAAATTCTGCCGGACGCCAGGAATTGCTTGATCGGGTGGTGGGGTGAGGGCCTGCGCAACAAGCTATGCTTAGCGCGGGGCTTGGCCTCGTAAATCCATCCATTCAAAAACATTCGGATTTTTTTATATTTTAAATCCACCAAAATGCAGATTTGTCCCCGGATTTGACTCACTGCCTCGTCTAAGTTGGGGTGGCTGAAGCCAAGTAAGTGTGTGTGTGTGGGGGGGGGGGGGGCGGAAGCAGCCCCCACCAGTAACAGTTGGCAGCACTCGGGCGTTTGGGCGTTAAAAACCTACTACACCATAGGGTTCCCATGTTAAATCGATGATTTTCAGACAAGACTAGCTCGTAACCTATGGTACATATTTTAAATCCGACTTCTGGAACAGATAGCTACAAGTCTTAGCTACAACGTTTTTATCTATCATTTTTCGATATTCCGGGAGTAAAGGGGTTAAATGGGCTTGGGGGTTAAAAAATGTCGGAACGACCGCTGATCGCTTCCAAATGCTACTACAGTACTGAAATATACACTATTTCTTTGACAGCTACTTCGTATATTTGCTGGAGTTTAATTCAATAAATAAAGATATAATCTATGGAAATAGAAGTTATTGTTACCAAAAATACCTTTAATTTATAATAGACAAAACAATTACGATACAAATTATATCTTGTCTAATTCATTTGGGCGTTAAATTCCTTACTGTTCTACCCGTTGTTCTATTACCCTGGGCTGAAGCCCCGTCAACTCAGTGGCGTACCCAGGATTCACTCCAGGGGGGGGGGGGGGGGGGGCATTTTTTATCAGGGGGGCATAAGGTACCCCACCCAAAAAAACTAATCGGATTTGACCCACTATCTTTTTAGAGGGGCATATTTTCAACATTGTTTTCTGTAACACGCGCAGTGGATAGGAGTATGCCACTAACACGCAGTGGAGGGGGGGGGGGGCACTTCAGTGCCCCCCCCCCCTAAGATCTCCGAAAGTATGAGAGCTAGAACGATCAAACTTACAGGGTAGGTAGGTGCTACGATGGTCTACATTTTCAAAAAATTAGTGACCTTCAGCCAATATCTTCCAGGTCAAACGAGGTCACGAAGGTCAAATCTGGCCCAATGTCACAATTTTGGGAATTTGACGTCTGTGACGTCACAGATCACCAGCAATGTGTCTAAAATTGTTTCAGGGGATGAACATTGACATTGTCTACCGAATGGCGTTTGAATCATCTCGATCCGACTGTTGGGTCCGAAGATATCGCTTTGCCGACCTCGATTCTGGCCGCCATCTTGTAATGCAAATCTATACAACTCAAAAATGTACTGACCTATTTTGAGTTTTGTTATGTCAAACGATCCGCTATTGAGTTGGCGTAAATGTCGCGTATAAAACACCGCCCTGCGCCGCTTCGTTTGCGAGCTATTTACGAAAAACTAGTGTGTGGGGGGGGGGCACAAAAGTCCCCCCCCCCCCTCCAATGCGCGTGTTAAAAAATGGGATTTTTTTTTAAATCTCGAAATAGGGCACTTCGGGCCCTATTTCCAAAGGGACACATACGGTCAAGGGGGCACGTACAGACCTTCAGGAGGGGGCGATTGCCGTTTGCCCCCCCCCCCCTTCGGTATGCCTATGCATCAATTGAATAGGATCCTACACCCCTGCGACGTGGAAATGGGCTCAGTCAGTTACGGATGAAATTGCCTTCGTTTTCCCCTCGACACACCGCTGCTCCAAAAGGAAAACGAAAGAAATTTCATCCGCAACATGCAGGGGCGTCGCCGACGGGAGGGTCGGGGGGACGGTCCCCCGATCCCCCACTCTCAGAAGGAGAGGTGGTTGACCCCCATCCCTCCCCCCCCCCCACACACACACACACACACCCTCACCCACACCCACACCCCACACCCACACCCACACCCACACCCACACCCACACCCACACCCACACCCACACCCACACCCACACCCACACCCACACCCACACCCACACCCACACCCACACCCACACCCACACCCACACCCACACCCACACCCACACCCACACCCACACCCACACCCACACCCACACCCACACCCACACCCACACCCACACCCACACCCACACCCACACCCACACCCACACCCACACCCACACCCACACCCACACCCACACCCACACCCACACCCACACCCACACCCACACCCACACCCACACCCACACCCACACCCACACCCACACCCACACCCACACCCACACCCACACCCACACCCACACCCACACCCACACCCACACCCACACCCACACCCCCACCCACACCCACACCCACACCCACACCCACACCCACACCCACACCCACACCCACACCCACACCCACACCCACACCCACACCCACACCCACACCCACACCCACACCCACACCCACACCCACACCCACACCCACACCCACACCCACACCCACACCCACACCCACACCCACACCCACACCCACACCCACACCCACACCCACACCCACACCCACACCCACACCCACACCCACACCCACACCCACACCCACACCCACACCCACACCCACACCCACACCCACACCCACACCCACACCCACACCCACACCCACACCCACCCCACACCCACACCCACACCCACACCCACACCCACACCCACACCCACACCCACACCCACACCCACACCCACACCCACACCCACACCCACACCCACACCCACACCCACACCCACACCCACACCCCACACCCACACCCACACCCACACCCACACCCACACCCACACCCACACCCCACACCCCACACCCACACCCACACCCACACCCACACCCACACCCACACCCACACCCACACCCACACCCACACCCACACCCACACCCACACCCACACCCACACCCACACCCACACCCACACCCACACCCACACCCACACCCACACCCACACCCACACCCACACCCACACCCACACCCACACCCACACCCACACCCACACCCACACCCACACCCACACCCACACCCACACCCACACCCACACCCACACCCACACCCACACCCACACCCACACCCACACCCACACCCACACCCACACCCACACCCACACCCACACCCACACCCACACCCACACCCACACCCACACCCACACCCACACCCACACCCACACCCACACCCACACCCACACCCACACCCACACCCACACCCACACCCACACCCACACCCACACCCACACCCACACCCACACCCACACCCACACCCACACCCACACCCCACCCACACCCACACCCACACCCACACCACCCACACCCACACCCACACCCCCACACCCACACCCACACCCACACCCACACCCACACCCACACCCACACCCACACCCACACCCACACCCACACCCACACCCACACCCACACCCACACCCACACCCACACCCACACCCACACCCACACCCACACCCACACCCACACCCACACCCACACCCACACCCACACCCACACCCACACCCACACCCACACCCACACCCACACCCACACCCACACCCACACCCACACCCCACACCCACACCCACACCCACACCCACACCCACACCCACACCCACACCCACACCCACACCCACACCCACACCCACACCCACACCCACACCCACACCCACACCCACACCCACACCCACACCCACACCCACACCCACACCCACACCCACACCCACACCCACACCCACACCCACACCCACACCCACACCCACACCCACACCCACACCCACACCCACACCCACACCCACACCCACACCCACACCCACACCCACACCCACACCCACACCCACACCCACACCCACACCCACCCACACCCACACCCACACCCACACCCACACCCACACCCACACCCACACCCACACCCACACCCACACCCACACCCACACCCACACCCACACCCACACCCACACCCCACACCCACACCCACACCCACACCCACACCCACACCCACACCCACACCCACACCCACACCACACCCACACCCACACCCACACCCACACCCACACCCACACCCACACCCACACCCACACCCACACCCACACCCACACCCACACCCACACCCACACCCACACCCACACCCACACCCACACCCACACCCACACCCACACCCACACCCACACCCACACCCACACCCACACCCACACCCACACCCACACCCACACCCACACCCACACCCACACCCACACCCACACCCACACCCACACCCACACCCACACCCACACCCACACCCACACCCACACCCACACCCACACCCACACCCACACCCACACCCACACCCACACCCACACCCACACCCACACCCACACCCACACCCACACCCACACCCACACCCACACCCACACCCACCACACCCACACCCACACCCACACCCACACCCACACCCACACCCACACCCACACCCACACCCACACCCACACCCACACCCACACCCACACCCACACCCACCCACCCACACCCACACCCACACCCACACCCACACCCACACCCACACCCACACCCACACCCACACCCACACCCACACCCACACCCACACCCACACCCACACCCACACCCACACCCACACCCACACCCACACCCACACCCACACCCACACCCACACCCACACCCACACCCACACCCACACCCACACCCACACCCACACCCACACCCACACCCACACCCACACCCACACCCACACCCACACCCACACCCACACCCACACCCACACCCACACCCACACCCACACCCACACCCACACCCACACCCACACCCACACCCACACCCACACCCACACCCACACCCACACCCACACCCACACCCACACCCACACCCACACCCACACCCACACCCACACCCACACCCACACCCACACCCACACCCACACCCACACCCACACCCACACCCACACCCACACCCACACCCACACCCACCACCCACACCCACACCCACACCCACACCCACACCCACACCCACACCCACACCCACACCCACACCCACACCCACACCCACACCCACACCCACACCCACACCCACACCCACACCCACACCCACACCCACACCCACACCCACACCCACACCCACACCCACACCCACACCCACACCCACACCCACACCCACACCCACACCCACACCCACACCCACACCCACACCCACACCCACACCCACACCCACACCCACACCCACACCCACACCCACACCCACACCCACACCCACACCCACACCCACACCCACACCCACACCCACACACCCACACCCACACCCACACCCACACCCACACCCACACCCACACCCACACCCACACCCACACCCACACCCACACCCACACCCACACCCACACCCACACCCACACCCACACCCACACCCACACCCACACCCACACCCACACCCACACCCACACCCACACCCACACCCACACCCACACCCACACCCACACCCACACCCACACCCACACCCACACCCACACCCACACCACACCCACACCCACACCCACACCCACACCCACACCCACACCCACACCCACACCCACACCCACACCCACACCCACACCCACACCCACACCCACACCCACACCCACACCCACACCCACACCCACACCCACACCCACACCCACACCCACACCCACACCCACACCCACACCCACACCCACACCCACACCCACACCCACACCCACACCCACACCCACACCCACACCCACACCCACACCCACACCCACACCACACCCACACCCACACCCACACCCACACCCACACCCACACCCACACCCACACCCACCCACACCCACACCCACACCCACACCCACACCCACACCCACACCCACACCCACACCCACACCCACCACACCACACCCACACCCACACCCACACCCACACCCACACCCACACCACACACACACACACACACACACACACACACACACACACACACACACACACACACACACACACACACACACACACACACACACACACACACACACACACACACACACACACACACACACACACACACACACACACACACACACACACACACACACACACACACACACACACACACACACACACACACACACACACACACACACACACACACACACACACACACACACACACACACACACACACACACACACACACACACACACACACACACACACACACACACACACACACACACACACACACACACACACACACACACACACACACACACACACACACACACACACACACACACACACCACACACACACACACACACACACACACACACACACACACACACACACACACACACACACACACACACACACACACACACACACACACACACACACACACACACACACACACACACACACACACACACACACACACACACACACACACACACACACACACACACACACACACACACACACACACCACTTTTTGCGGGGAAAGTTAACAATTTATCGTAAAAACTCCCTTTGCAGCAGTCAAAGTTTAGCTATCCACAGTAAAAAGTGGAAATTTCGCGCCGCTTCGCGGCATGACAGAAGTTTCGCAATTGCTTATACAAATTTGGAAAATGGGAAACTGAATTCCACCAGGGCCCACTCCCTTCATAAAATATTAATTTTCAAGCGGGCTACATGTTTAGCTAGTCCGCCGAGTTCCAAAAAAGGCGACGCGAACGCAAAGACGCGGACATCGGCACCCGGAAGCTGCTCCAGCGGTGCCCAGATTGCTGGACCGAAGAGCTAATAGTAGGAACCAAGCCAGGACCATCTCCCTAAGCCATCTCCCTACAGGCTCCTCCAGGTCCACAGGGACAATTTATGCGCGGAAAAGTCGTTCTGCCCCTTGCTGCTTTCAAACCATTTTCACTGTTACTAGTTGTTTGTTACAGTTTGGTTCATATGTATACAGTTATTATTAGCATATGTACTATTGAGCGGTAACTGCCACCGGTCATCGTGATTTACTATCCGAGGCTAATGTATATGAAAAACTGCCTTCATTTCAATATTTTAAATCATACCGAGATGTGTAACCAGGAAAATGGGTTACCTGAGGCTTGGCTCCACTCACGGTCTGGTTCCAATATTAAAATTTCGTTTCCACGACCTAAAATTAAAATAGTCACGCCGGTTCGCGGCGTGTCATCGGTGGACATCATCATAACGAAGCCATCGTCATCGTATTCGGTTCTTCGTAACGCTGAATTGAATTTATAGCATTTTAAGCTTCTTATCCTATACATGGCCCAACGCCTATATTTCTGGGTTTTATCAGGAAAACCGGGAAAAATGCGCCCCTTGACGGCGCTAAATAACAAGTATATAACATGAAAATCCACATAAAAAATGCTGCAAAGGCTTAAATTTGCACTGCTTATACCGATTGTTTGTTAAAGGGATTGTGCCTACTGCCTACTCACTTCGCTTATTTGGGGTTATTGACACTGGTCTAGATAGAATATCATTTTCTGAATTGAACCATGACTTAATTTCTCCAGATTCACTTTCGCTGAAGAAAACGTTTTAGCTCTGGTTGTATAGGTATTTCGTATTTTCATAAAGATATTCCTGGCTTATATGTCCAGACTCCAGTGAGATATTCCGTTTTGTTAAAGTTCACCTTGGAAAAATGTTACCCAACACGATTTGATTATATTTTTTAATACAATTTATTTTTATATTGTCAAAAATGGCCTTATATCGCGCCGATTCAGGACAGAAGGCCGTAAATTGTATTGTTTATCAAAACTATATGCATACTCTCTGAGTCACAGTCCTGACGTCACGCGAATGTAAAAAATGGTTCAGCCAATCAGATTCGAAAGTAGTCGCGTAAAGATAGACTCGCATTGGAGATGTGCCAACCGGCGGCCGGCGATTCGCTTGCTAGCACCAGCTGCAAGCTGATTGGCTGATGGTATAGTCTCTGCCCAGGCTAAAACCAGTACAACATTCTTTCGCCAGCACCGCATTCCTCGACAAAAACTCAAATATATTCGGCTGTTCGTGAACTTTTTTTCCGAAAAAAAAATGTTTATCTTGGAAGATATTCAACTTTTAGTTTTAAGCGAAAAGTTGGGTTGGTGACGTCATATGATTTTGTTTAATAACAGGGAAATCCTTTGTGCTGCCAAATATATGGCACAATTTTGTGTCGACATCTATTGCGCAGAAAAAGCGAACCACCCGGTGTCTAGATTGACTTAGATTGCGGACCACCCGGGGATCGAGAAATGAAAGACGAAAATATTCCAAGGCTGACCTTAAAACAAGTCGACTATCATTACCAGTTGGGTAAAGAGACGACGCTGACGGTTTAGAGTCCCTATTCAAATACACATGGGCCTTATTTTTTTACAGATGTAAAAATCAAACTCGAATATCTTTTTGATTAGATCATTGTGGTTGTTTTAACTGCTACCATACTTAATTGCAATGCCTAGCCATCGAAATGGCTATCTCAACTCAAATATAATGTTAATGTGGGATAGTCTCCTTAAAGGGAAATAATGACCTTTTTCCACAAAAATGGAGTTAGCACTTGAAATCGCCAGACGAGACCAAAATATATTGTAAATTCATCACATTTTGCATGAAAACTTTCCTACCGAAAGATATTTCAAGTTAAAGTTGATAAGCGTTCCACACTTTAAACGACCGGTACTTGCAAGTACTTTTGGTCCTCATCAAACTGCGGGCTTTTCCCGTATTGTTTTTGTACGTAATGGAGTGGAAAATATATTGTGCGTTCTGCTTGTTGTGATTATATGCCCGGCGATCTTCTAAAACTAACAGCGATTGGAAAAAGTGGCAATAAAATCGGAAGCTCATCGATGCACATCAACGGCGGCATAGTTAGTGGTTGCGACCCTCAATTTGTGAAAATATATTCATTTGTTTTCAACATTAGGAGTATTGTATAATTTGTATGTGGCTGTATATAACACTATGCTTTATATTATCATGAAAAATAATAATTTTCCCCAAAAAAACTAACAAAGAATAACACAAAACTGGCAATTAAATCGGAAGCTCATCGATGCACATCGACGGCGACCTATTTAGCGTCGGCGATTTGTTTACAAAGCATTGTCATGCTTCTCGGCGCACTTAACCATTGTGGCGAGTTGTTGCTAGTAGCGCTTTCGTTCTCCATGGCAACCAGGCGTGAGCCAATGAAAAGCCAGAACGTATTCCCTTTCTGGCTTTTGATTGGCTGACGCCTGGTTGCCATGGAGAACGAAAGCGCTACTAGCGTGTGTCCGAGCAGCGCTCAGTTTGATCGGAAATGTCACAGAGCCTCCAAAAATGCCGCAATCGATGTAAACAATGGTAGGGAAGGGCGAATTTGTCAATGACCTTCATGAAGTACACAAGGTACTTGTTTTGTATTTTTCCCAAACTTACAACTTCGAATTTGGGAATAATTTTATTTAATTCTTAAATTTAAATAAAATAATTTTAAAACCATAGCGGTAGCCTAAGAAATTGTTGCTAACAAAATCAAAAGGTCATTATTTCCCTTTAAAGGGAAATAATGACCTTTTGATTTTGTTAGCAACAATGTCTTAGGCTACCGTTATGTTTTTAAAATTATTTTATTTAAATTTAAGAATTAAATAAAATTATTCCCAAATTCAAAGTTGTAAGTTTGGAAAAAATACAAAACAAGTACCTTGTGTACTTCATGAAGGTCATTGACAAATTCGTCCTTCCCTACCATTGTTAACATCGAGTGCGGCATTTGTGGAGGCTCTGTGACATTTCCGATCAAACTGAGCGCTGCTCGGACACCCGCTAGTAGCGCTTTCGTTCTCCATGGCAACCAGGCGTCAGCCAATCAAAAGCTAGAAAGGGAATACGTTCTGGCTTTTCATTGGCTCACGCCTGGTTGCCATGGAGAACGAAAGCGCTACTAGCGTGCGTTCGAGCAGCGCTCTGATCCGTGAAGCAATCCGTGAAGCATCCGTGATGCATGACTGACTATCAGTATAAGTAATGAATAACAACAACATGCAAACTATACCAACTCGAATAAAATAGGAGCGGAATGAATTGAACCCCAGGCAAGCTAGTATTCGCAAAGCACTCGGCACTGCGCCACAATAGTAAAAGGTGAGGGAAATGCATATTGGATACAATATTATTACGTCACAAGTTTCTGAATTGTCAACTACTATGAAATACAGGGATAAAATACCTTTAATAATGATTAACAAGAAAATTCAAACTTAAAAACAATAATTTGAATCAGTCTTTAATTAGCTTTCAACTCGAAATCAGATATATTTTGCAATGCTACACAAGAATGGCACCAGTGACGTCATTAACAAAGCCTGCTACGGGACTTGGGTATACTAATCAGGAACAACTCGCCAAATGCGCCGAGATGGTTAAGTGCGCCGAGAAGCATGACAATGACTTTGTAAACAAATCGCCGACGCTAAATAGGTCGCCGTCGATGTGCATCGATGAGCTTCTGATTTAATTGCCAGTTTTGTGTTATTGTTCGTTAGTTTTTTTGGGAAAAATTATTTTTTGTCATGATAAAATAAAGCATAGTGTTATATACAGCCACAGACAAACTATACACAACTCCTAATGTTGAAAACAAATGAATCGATTTTCAAAAATTGAGGGTCGCAACCACTAACTATGCCGCCGTTGATGTGCATCGATGAGCTTCCGATTTTATTGCCACTTTTTTCAGTCGCTGTTAGTTTTAGAAGATCGCCGGGCATATAATCACAACAAGCAGAACGCACAATATATTTTCCACTCCATTGCGTAAAAAAAAACAATACGGGAAAAGCCCGCAGTTTGATGAGGACCAAAAGTACTTGACAAAAGGTCAGAAATAGTGCAAGTACCGGTCGTTAAAAGTGTGGAACGCTTATCAACTTTAACTTGAAATATCTTTCGGTAGGAAAGTTTTCATGCAAAATGTGATGAATTTACAATATATTTTGATCTCGTCTGGCGATTTCAAGTGCTAACTCCATTTTAGTGGAAAAAAGGTCATTATTTCCCTTTAAAGGGAAATAATGACCTTTTGATTTTGTTAGCAACAATTTCTTAGGCTACCGCTATGGTTTTACAATTATTTTATTTAAATTTAAGAATTAAATAAAATTATTCCCAAATTCGAAGTTGTAAGTTTGGGAAAAATACAAAACAAGTACCTTGTGTACTTCATGAAGGTCATTGACAAATTCGCCCTTCCCTACCACTGTTTACATCGATTGCGGCATTTTTGGAGGCTCTGTGACATTTCCGATCAAACTGAGCGCTGCTCGGACACACGCTAGTAGCGCTTTCGTTCTCCATGGCAACCAGGCGTCAGCCAATCAAAAGCCAGAAAGGGATACGTTCTAGCTTTTCATTGGCTCACGCCTGGTTGCCATGGAGAACGAAAGCGCTACTAGCAACAACTCGCCACAATGGTTAAGTGCGCCGAGAAGCATGACAATGCTTTGTAAACAAATCGCCGACGCTAAATAGGTCGCCGTCGATGTGCATCGATGAGCTTCCGATTTAATTGCCAGTTTTGTGTTATTGTTTGTTAGTTTTTTGGGGAAAAATTATTATTTTTCATGATAATATAAAGCATAGTGTTATATACAGCCACAGACAAATTATACAATACTCCTAATGTTAAAAACAAATGAATTTATTTTCAAAAATTGAGGGTCGCAACTCGCAACTATGCCGCCGTTGATGTGCATCGATGAGCTTCCGATTTTATTGCCACTTTTTCCAATCGCTATTAGTTTTAGAAGATCGCCGGGCATATAATCACAACAAGCAGAACGCACAATATATTTTCCACTCCATTGCGTAAAAAAACAATACGGGAAAAGCCCGCAGTTTGATGAGGACCAAAAGTACTTGCAAGTACCGGTCGTTAGAAGAGTGGAAAGCCTGCTACGGGACTTGGGTATACTAATCAGGAACAACTCGCCAAATGCGCCGAGATGGTTAAGTGCGCCGAGAAGCATGACAATGACTTTGTAAACAAATCGCCGACGCTAAATAGGTCGCCGTCGATGTGCATCGATGAGCTTCTGATTTAATTGCCAGTTTTGTGTTATTGTTCGTTAGTTTTTTTGGGAAAAATTATTTTTTGTCATGATAAAATAAAGCATAGTGTTATATACAGCCACAGACAAACTATACACAACTCCTAATGTTGAAAACAAATGAATCGATTTTCAAAAATTGAGGGTCGCAACCACTAACTATGCCGCCGTTGATGTGCATCGATGAGCTTCCGATTTTATTGCCACTTTTTTCAGTCGCTGTTAGTTTTAGAAGATCGCCGGGCATATAATCACAACAAGCAGAACGCACAATATATTTTCCACTCCATTGCGTAAAAAAAAACAATACGGGAAAAGCCCGCAGTTTGATGAGGACCAAAAGTACTTGACAAAAGGTCAGAAATAGTGCAAGTACCGGTCGTTAAAAGTGTGGAACGCTTATCAACTTTAACTTGAAATATCTTTCGGTAGGAAAGTTTTCATGCAAAATGTGATGAATTTACAATATATTTTGATCTCGTCTGGCGATTTCAAGTGCTAACTCCATTTTAGTGGAAAAAAGGTCATTATTTCCCTTTAAAGGGAAATAATGACCTTTTGATTTTGTTAGCAACAATTTCTTAGGCTACCGCTATGGTTTTACAATTATTTTATTTAAATTTAAGAATTAAATAAAATTATTCCCAAATTCGAAGTTGTAAGTTTGGGAAAAATACAAAACAAGTACCTTGTGTACTTCATGAAGGTCATTGACAAATTCGCCCTTCCCTACCACTGTTTACATCGATTGCGGCATTTTTGGAGGCTCTGTGACATTTCCGATCAAACTGAGCGCTGCTCGGACACACGCTAGTAGCGCTTTCGTTCTCCATGGCAACCAGGCGTCAGCCAATCAAAAGCCAGAAAGGGATACGTTCTAGCTTTTCATTGGCTCACGCCTGGTTGCCATGGAGAACGAAAGCGCTACTAGCAACAACTCGCCACAATGGTTAAGTGCGCCGAGAAGCATGACAATGCTTTGTAAACAAATCGCCGACGCTAAATAGGTCGCCGTCGATGTGCATCGATGAGCTTCCGATTTAATTGCCAGTTTTGTGTTATTGTTTGTTAGTTTTTTGGGGAAAAATTATTATTTTTCATGATAATATAAAGCATAGTGTTATATACAGCCACAGACAAATTATACAATACTCCTAATGTTAAAAACAAATGAATTTATTTTCAAAAATTGAGGGTCGCAACTCGCAACTATGCCGCCGTTGATGTGCATCGATGAGCTTCCGATTTTATTGCCACTTTTTCCAATCGCTATTAGTTTTAGAAGATCGCCGGGCATATAATCACAACAAGCAGAACGCACAATATATTTTCCACTCCATTGCGTAAAAAAACAATACGGGAAAAGCCCGCAGTTTGATGAGGACCAAAAGTACTTGCAAGTACCGGTCGTTAGAAGAGTGGAACGCTTATCAACTTTAACTTGAAATATCTTTCGGTAGGAAAGTTTTCATGCAAAATGTGATGAATTTACAATATATTTTGGTCTCGTCTGGCGATTTCAAGTGCTAACTCCATTTTTGTGGAAAAAGGTCATTATTTCCCTTTAAAGGAAATAGTTCACCTTCGGAACATTTTTCAGAACACGATTTTATTATATTTTGTAATACAGTTTCTTTTTTCTTTTAAAAAATGGTCCTACATCGCACCAATTCAGGACAGAAGGTTGTAAAGTATTGATTTTATGGTGTGCGTTATTGGTCTGCTCATGCTCCATGGCAGTGCTGGCACTTTCAGACGGTACAGTACATCATATATGCGCCGTATTCCTTCGCCAAAAAGTCAAATATCTTCGGCTGGAGAGTCTTTTCAGCCAAGAAAAGTTCCAGATAAGGATTTTTCAACACGGGCTACAAAACTGCTATTTCAGTTCAAAACCCATGGTGAAGGTGAACTATTTCCTTTAAAGGAAATAGTTCACCTTCGGAACATTTTTCAGAACACGATTTTATTATATTTTGTAATACAGTTTCTTTTTTTCTTTTCAAAAATGGTCCTACATCGCGCCAATTCAGGACAGAAGGTCGTAAATTATTAATTTTATGGTGTGCGTTATTGGTCTGCGCATGCTCCCTGGCAGTGCTGGCACTTTCAGACGGTACGGTACATCATATATGCGCCGCATTCCTTCGTCAAAAAGTCAAATATCTTCGGCTGGAGAGTCTTTTCAGCCAAGAAAAGTTGCAGATAAGGATTTCTCAACACGGGCTACAAAACTGCTATTTCAGTTCAAAACCCCATGTTGAAGGTGAACTATTTCCTTTAAGACGTCGAGCCTGTGTTTCGAACTATTTCCTTTAAGACACGAGCCTGTGTTTCGAACCCCGGTAGAGCTATGACCCCTGGGCGCTAATATGACTAATGTGTTCGCTGGCGCGTCCATAAGAGTTGGCGACCAAGTGGGTCAATTTTTTTTATAAAAAAAAGGAAAAGGATCGTACGAACGCTAAATGTATAGCCGTATTTTCTGGAGGTGATATGTTATACCACGTTATGGTTATCCAGATTTGTTCACGGAGAGCTGTGATAAAACGATAACGGAGACACCAGACGTCCTCGTTTAAAGCAGGCTCATTACTACCTTTGGGTAAAAAAATAACACTGTAATTTCGATGTCCGTTTAATATCAACTTTATAACTTGCGTCAGCATATTGATAAAGTATTTTATATATGCTTAGGCGTTACTTTGTACATTCTATCACTTGTACTTGTATGATCCTTACTTGTATGATCCGCCCCTGGTAGGGATCTGATTGTGCCAGTCGTAGTTTGCCCAACTGATGTCATTCGAATTAGTGAAGTAGATTGGGAGATAATGACGTTTTAGTGACGTCGGGTCATGCCATTTTTGGTGGAAAAACGATAAATGTTTGAAAAACCGTAGAAACTGTAGTTGTAAAGCAAATTGCAAGAAACAAATCAAATGAAAGAAAATGACATTTTCCTCAAAATGGTTATCTCGGATTTGCACTTGTGTTAGTTTTTGGACCCCCCACCCAAAAAAAACTTATTTGTTTAGGAAAATCCCTCAAAAGCTGAATTTTCTAAGATATAAAAAACAGAATATATATTGGATAACCAAATATGAACGATACCCACACCAAATTTAAAAGTAAAATATTATTTTTTTACTCTTAAGTATGATATGGCTCCCAAGTATGATTAACTCATGACGTAATTTGTTGAAATTGCATTGTATGGCTTTTAATTACTAGATACAGGCAATTCAATGTCATCACTGTATTTATTAGACAAAACTGATCTAGAAACATGACTTTTATATTTATATTAATCAATTTCAAATTTTGAACTTATGCAACCTGACCTTGACCTGAACTTCGCCTAAGGGCCATTATATGGGGTCAGGGTGTAAAATTGGCTACTACTATCAAATTATACGTGTAAAATAATCCATAAAACGTGTCGCATGACTTTCGTAGACCTTTTGCCAATAGTTATATTTTCTGACCTGCCCTTGACGGCTTGACCTTTGCTTACAATCTCAATTTCCCTTACGCAGAAGATGTATTATGCCTCTGAGAGTACTTTGTGCCATAATAGTCGCAATATAAGGCTTTAAATGGAAAGTATAGCAAATCAACCAAAATACCTCGATTTTGACATTTCACCTGACCGTGACCTGACATGTGACCTTATTTTGAAAATTTTACGTATGTTATACGTGCGTCTCATTGAGAGCTTTTGATTGCTTCCTTGCGCGTCCCGCTGCGGTTATTGGTTCGGAAGATAATGAGATGGCAGTATATGCCCCCCCCCCCCCCAGTTCGTCTGAATGCCCCAGCGGGGTGCGGCACCCTTTTGAAAGTCTGGTGGCATGATCGGGCGGATCTACGTAGGTTCACATGATTCACAGGATTTACATATTTTTTTTATTCTCCGGGCTAATCATATGTAGCCCGGAGAAGCAGAAAAAAATGTGTTGTCGCAACATCGGGAAACTAAGTTGCATACGTGGATAAACAAGGGGCAAAATCTTGTGTTACGACAGTTGAGTCGTTCTTATTGGGTCGCACCAATCCAAGGAGATTATAAAATGTTTTCAGCGTCGGTCACCGATTTTTACGACATTCGGTCTCAAGATCAAATCAAACCTCTATCCCAGAATCAGGTCCATTTTGACCTTACAGGTCTCCTTCAAGGTCAAATTAGACCAATTTGTCGCGATCGGACGGTAACTTTGGGCGCTACAGCGTTCCCCGTCGTTTGACCTTGAATTTGATCTTGAAGGAGACCAGTAAGGTCAAAATAGACCAGATTTTTTAAAGCCGGAGGTTCGTTTTGACGTTAGTCCTTAGGACCAAATCGCGTAAAAATCGGTGACCGACACTGAAAACGTTTCTGTGGAGCTGTGGACATCATGGACATTGGACATTCATCCAAGCTATTTTTAGGCGCCCCGAGTGTGAAAGGTACAATACGTCAGCACCTTCAACGGCTCACCAGGCATATTTACAAAAGTGTCACTGTTATTTCATGGGGATCCAGGCCTCTTCGTAGGCGCCACCCAGGGCGCTATCGGGAGTGGGGAAGGGGCAAAAGCGTGTTATTGGTTTCGAAGGTCACGGGTGCCCGGTCACCGTCGGAGGGAAGCTAAAGGCGGCAGGTTGCCATCATTCTGAGTGTGCCGGGATACCGCATCGCTTTCGGGCCAGCAAGGTGACATTCGGGGGCGGTATGATACCTTCCGAGGGTGGCAAGACGTCTTCCGAACTCCGAAGGCGGCAAAATGTCTTCCGAGGGCGGCAAAATGTTTTCCGAGGGCGACATGATGCTTTCCGCAGGCGGCATAATGCGCTCTGAGGGAGGCAAGATGCCTTCCGAGGGAGGCAATATGTCTACAAAAGCGGCATGATGCCTTCCAAGAGCAGCATAATGCTCTCTAAGGGCAGCAGGATGCCTTCTGAGGGCAGCATATTGCACTCTGAGGGCGGCATAATGTGCTCTGAGGGCGGTAAGATGCCTTCCGAGGGCCACAAGACATCTTCCGAGGTCTACATAATGCACTTCGAGGGCGGAAAAATGACTTCCGAGGGCGGCAAGATGTTTTCCGAGGGCGGCATGATGCCTTCCGAGGGCGACATAATGCGATCTGAGGGGGGCAACATGCCTTCCGAGGGCGGCAAGATGTCTTCCGAGGGCGGCATGATGCCTTCCAAGAGCGGCATATTGCGCTCTGAGGGCGGCATAATGTGCTCTGAGGGCGGCAAGATGCCTTAAGAGGGCGACAAGACATCTTGCGAGGGCGACATAATGCACTCCGAGGGCGGCAAAATGTCTTCCGAGGGCGACACGATGTTTTCCGATGGCGGCATGATGCCTTCCAAGGGCGGCATGATGCCTTCCAAGGGCGGCATAATGCCTTCCGAGGGCGGCATAATGCCTTCCGAGGGCGGCATAATGCCTTCCGAGGGCGGCGATGTGTCTTCTGAGGGCGGACTAAGGCGTTGTGAGGGCGGCAAGATGTCTTCTGAGGGTGTCAGGGTCAGACTTGTCAATGATTCAATGTGAATCGACTACTTTTGATTGAATCATTCTTATTTCAAATGAATGACTCATGAATCGATTCACTTCATGCGCAAACCTGTTGTGAGTCACTGATTGAATCATTCATACAGAGAAAATAGGCTGATTGAATCATTCATTGCTCAAAGAATCATTTTTTTTGGTCGAACAGCATAAACTGTCCACAAAATATGCCAGCGGCCCAGCATTCATCTGTGCCCTGTGGACAAACCAGGTACTTAATGGCCAATTATATGAGCTCTGTGTCTTGAGCTGGAGCCTGTAATTCATCTATGCGTAAAGAAAGCGAGACTTTGTGTCCAACTCCAGTGGGCACAAAGCCACTGTTCAATCAGCCCTAACTAGGTGAATACCTTGGAACTGGTAGGGTTAGGGGTAGGCACCTAAATACTTAGAAAAGGTAACTAACTCATACTTTGGTTCATAAACCACACAGTACACACACACACACCTTTTTCACACGAAAAAGTATCAAAAGGTACCCACCTTTCCCTAATTTCTAGGCTATACCATATCAAAAACTAAATCATAAACAAACATTTGCATGACCTCCGCATGCCCCAAATATCACTGTCGCATCGGCGCCGCTTTATTCCACATCATGCTTTATACAAAAATAATACCTAATGCAAAATCAAAATAAATGTTCTATTCGCTTAAAAAAAAGTGAAACGTAGTCATTAATGCTTTTGGAACTTGGAATTTGCAATTATAATAAATATTATAAATATCATTTGATAATCAAAATAAACAACACGTGTGTCCAATTGGCTCACATTCACATTCACATTCGAAAATACATTCGCGGACTATTTGGATTGGCTTCAAAATTGGTACACAGATAGATCACGACCTAGTGATCATTCTGGTAAAATCTTAGAGTCGCATATTCAAAATCAAAGGAGTTAGAGCAGGTCAGATAGGTTTAAGGTCAAACAGCGGACCATTCCGATTTGCATGGAAATTAGCACACTGGTAGAACATAACCTCCTTATCACGCTCATGAAATCTTAGAGTCGCACATTCCAAATCAAAGGATTTAGAGCAGGTCATATGTTTCAGGTCAAACAGCAGACTATTCTGATGTGCATGAAAATTGGCACACAGGTAGAGCATGACCTCCCTATCACGCTCATAAAATCTTAGAGTCGCACATTCAAAATCAAAGTAGTTAGACAAAGGAGTCCACACTTCCCTTTAATGTTGAGTGATTGAATCAAGATTGAATCATTCATTATGGTAATGTTGAGTGATTGAATCATGATTGAATCATTCATCATGGTAATGTTGAGTGATTGAATCATGATTGAATCATTCATTATGGTCCGTGAATCACTGTGAATCGACTCATGACAAATATGAATCATTGACAAGTCTGGTCAGGGTGCCTTTCAAGAGTGCTACGACGCTGTCGGTAGACACAAGGGCGCCCTGGCGACCTCCCGAGAACGCTACGGCACCTTCGGCGCCGGCAAATCCTTTGCAAGAACGGCGCCGCGGTGCCCGAGGGCGCCGTTTTCTAAGGCAGGGAGCTTCAGCCCCCCTGGATCCGCCACTGTTGTCTTAGGTACGCTGTTTTACACAACAACTTTTTCCTCTATTTTACAGACTGGTTATTTATTCAACTTTTTGGAAACAATTCAATCATGATTCATTTTGGAATCTGAATGATTCAATCACCGTTCGATTCACGGATACAATTTTGAGAATGGAATCTTTCCGATTCAAAGAATAAAAACAAAGATTTTAATCGATTCACGTTTGATTCAACATTTAAATATATGTGGTGAATTTATGTCAAATAATTAAAAATTGAACATACAAATATATGATCATTCAAACATTGTTACAGCAATACTATTTCAGTATAAATCAATGTATCCACTGGGGTCTGGGACTGCATGTATTTGCACAATTTACCAGTGTACCTCAATCATTAGGAATAATTAAATCTTTTGATTCAATCAGCCTTGATTTGTTGCGGGTTTTGATTCAATCACGAGTCATGAATCCAGTGGCGGATCTAGGTTTCGAGTTGGGGGGGGGGAGCAAAAAAAAATCGTTCCGTTTCGTCAGCGAAAAGTTGTTGACCGGGGGGGGGGGGGGCGTCGGGTCGTCAGCGCAGAGTCGTTGAGCGGGGGGTGGGGGCGTCGGATCGTCAGCGGGAAAGGTCTTTGAGCCGGTCGTTAGCACGAAAGTTTCGTTGAGCGAGGGAGGGGGGTAAATCTCGCCTTCCCGGAACAAAAATCACAACCCCCGGAACGGTTTGGGGATATGCATTTGCCTACCGATTTTTATCTTGGGGGGGGGGGGCAATTGGGGTATTCCAAAACAGATCGACCAAAACAATCTCTAAATAACACACTACATCTCATATTTCGATAAAACTACGTGTCTGGGGTTATCTGGGCTGTTGATTCACGGTGTGAACTTTTCAGCCTCGTCCATCAAATGATTTTCGAGTTACAGCCTCGGGCAACTTTGTAATGTCAAGCAAAACCCAAATTTTCAGCGAACAATATCTCACATCTAAACCAGGAAAACGCCTTAATCGGCGGTAGCCGAGCGGTATCTGTTGCTTCCCTGGGACAAACTACATACAAAATAAGTTGTATTACATTTGTCATGATCTCCTTTCTCGAATCCGCCAAAAAGGGAGTACGTCCTGAGCGCTGCATGCTTCATCGTATAAATTGATTACCGAGCGGGCGCGAAGCGCCCGTGAGGTTTCTCGTCAGCTTACTCAGGGGGTGTCATGGCTATCTCCGTAACGTGTCCACCCTGTCCCATGGCGTCACTTTCCAGCTCGATTTCCACCAATGGGGTGGCCGAATCGGGAAAAGCGTATTTCCTTTCGTAGACCGTCTCGTGGCACTTCTCGGTCTACCAAAAGAATTACGCCTTCGACCGGCGCGGCCGCCATGTTTATTTACGGTGGCGCGTTCGTCACTCAACGATCTTCAACATAATTGTAGGTGAAGCAAGTGTAATCCAGATGTAAAAATACTTTCACCTGATAGATACTACTACAAAGTATCCTCAAGTCACCTTACTTCATCAACAACCAGGTGAAATAATAAAAAAATCGCAATTCAACCAAAAACAGCATCCAGCGACAGTTTCCCGTGGCAAAAATCCAAACATTGCCTTATATGGGCATGGGCCTCGCTCGGTTGCATGCCTCGCTTTGGCATCGTCTAGCGGCTCACCCTGGCAATTTAGGGGAAAAAAATGACCCAAAAGCGAGCTGTAGAGGACGTTTCAATCTATCAGTTAGTGCTCAATTGATCCCTCTGGCACCTAAGGTATGCAAATGGTAGGACGCGAAAGTAGGCAGATTTAACACTATTTGAATAGGGAGCGTTAACACTATTTGCCCGTGACATCACGCATTTCTCTGCCTACCCCGGACGGGCCTACCTAGTCTCTATGGCCTTGCAACTTACTAGACAAATTTACATTTGACCCGGCCCGATCCGGCCTGACCCGGCCATACAGACGCTTTTCGGAAGCTAATAACTTTGCAACCACTGCTCCGATTGAGATTGGGTTTTCACCATTGGATAGGTCCATCAAATCAACGTTGTTTTTGTTATAGTGAGTTCTGATAGGAGTGGTACTACAGTGCATGGCAGTTGGCACACGCGAACGTCGAAATTAACCAACAAAAAACTTGCAAAAAATATTCTTGATAAAAGATGGCTGTATTATTCTAAGCATTAATTTATACGCTGAAGCATGAAGCGCTCAGGACGTACTCGCTTCTGGCGGATTTGAGAAAGGAGATCATGAACAATTTAATACAACTTAATTTTTATGTTGGCATGCATTGAGGCCTGGCAATTTTTCTGCAGGACTAAAATGACTGTGTTACTACCACGTGTGCTCCCTTACCGTTTCATATTTCAAACCTGTTTTAGCTTTACCAGAGCGCGATCGCTCGGTCATCGTCCAAAAAGGCGTTTTACTGGTGCTTAGATAAATCAAACCATTTTTTTTATCAAGAATGATTTTTGTTCATTTCGACGTTTGCATGTGCCACGCGCTGTGGTACCACCCCTATCAGAACGCACCATACAAAAATCAAAATTTATTTGATGGTCCTATCGAATAGTGAAAACCCAATCTCAATCGGAGCAGTAGTTGCAAAGTTATTAGCTTCCGAAAATCGTCTGTACGGCTGGTTAGGGCCGGGTCAAATGTAAATTTGTCTAGTAAGTTGGCGAGAAACCTCACGGGGGTTATCATGCGAGTCATATAAACCGATATACCAGTAAAACGCCTTTTTGGGCGATGACCAAGCGGGCGCGCTCTGGTAAAAGTAAAACAGGTTTGAAATATGCAACGGTAAGAGAGCACACGTGGTAGTAACACATAGTACTTTTAGTCCTTTTAATCCTCCAGAAAAATTGCCAAGCCTCAATGCATGCCAACATAAAAATTAAGTTGCATTAAATTGTTCATGATCTCCTTTCTCGAATCCGCCAAAAGGGAGTACCTCCTGAGCATGAGCTGCATGCTTCATCGTATAAATTAATGCTTAGATTAAGCAAGCCATTTTTGATCAATAATTATTTTTGTTCATTTCGACGTTTGCGTGTGCCAACTGCCACGCGCTGTGGTACCACTCCTATCAGAACTCACCATACCAAAAACAAAATTGATTTGATGGACCTATCCAATGGTGAACTCCTGATCTCAATCGGAGCAGTGGTTGCAAAGTTATTAGCTTCCGAAAAGCGTCTGCACGCCCGTGTCGGGCCGGTTCGGGCCGAGTCAAATGTAAATTTGTCTAGTAAGTTGACGAGAAACCTCACGGGCGCTTCGCGCCCGAATGGTAATCATCAGAATCATCAGGAACAATACATTATTATGATGTAATCATTTTTGGAAATTCGGAAATTTTGCTATTTCAACACGTGATCTCAGGTCAAATCACGTGATTTTATAATGTGGTCTTCTAAAATTCGGGTTTTTTCCATGACAGAATGGACATCGATACATAAACCTTCGAAGTTTAAAAAATTGGTGATAGTTTTTTTCTTCTAAATATAATATTTATATTTTTGCATTTGGAGAAGAAAAAAAAATGGTCACCAGCGCGTCTTTGGTAATAACTTCGCACATAATTGTGCTAGAGAGCTCAATTAAACGGCGTTATGCTTAGGTATCTCGTCGACCTACTCTCAATCATATACATCAGCCCTGTAGTCGCTCTGTGACCTCAAGGTCACGTGACCAGAGGTCACCCGGTGCAGTCCACGTCAGATCGACCAAACCATAACATTCTACTTCTCACATTTCGATTGAACTAGGTGCCGGGGGTTATCTGGCCCGTACATTCACGCTGTAAAATTTTCAGCACGTCTGTCGAACGGTTTTCGTGTTATAACCTCAGGCATCTCTTTAATGTCGCACAAAGGTTTAATTTTATTCGGGCGATATATATCGGGATACATCCTATAAATAATTCGAATGATATAAAACTATGTATCATCAGAATCGCCATGAACCACAAATTAATGTTATGTAATCGTGTGAGAACTCGAATGAAAAAGTGTCGAAATTTTGGCATGTGACTTCAGGTCAGGCCACGTGATTTCGTTATGTTCTCAGTTAAAATTCGCGATTTTTCTTAGGTGGAATAGGAGGGTGCAGGCCCTTTGAATCACGTGCCAACCTATTTCGCTCAGTGATCAAGATCACATGACGACATAATTAAATATTTCGCCGATAGAGGCGTCTGTGGGTCCTCAAGATATCAATTTTTCTCCTCTCTATTTCCAGACCGAGAATGTTATAAAAATGGCTAAAAGTGTCTTCCAGAGAAAAGAAAAGTTAAATTGTGCGAAATAAAACTAAAAATGTCAACAAATTATCTGTTGTATAATCAAGCCAGGTCATTTGGGAAATCAACCTCATGGGACGTGACCTTGAGGTCATGGAGTGACCTGCGGGGGTCATGCTATGCATCATTGAATGCAGCTCGACGGGGCAGATATAATGCCGTTGAGTTAAGCTCTCTAGCACAATAATGATATGCAAAGTGATTACCGAAGTCCATGATCCCCCCCCAAATATAATATAGGAACAACTTATCTCCAATTTCTTACCATCGAAGGCCAATATATCGAAGTCGATTCTGGCAAGAAACAAATTCCGAATTGTAAATGGCCACGTGATAAAATCACGTGATCTGACCTAAGATCACTGTGGGGCATTCCACAGTAGGACAACCGGTGGGTGCCGTCTGACCATTTTTAATTATCTTGACAAGTTGTGCATTGGGGGTTTCAAGGGCGGGAAATTCATTGGTAGTGATAAAAAATCCCCCCCACAATTTTTTCTTCTTCTTCCAATTATGGCCTTCCGTATTTTCCCAAGTTCACTGTGCAGGCCTAATTTTGACGACCAATAACTCCGAGACAAAAACAAAAACGATTTTGAAAACTTTTTTGTTTGGATCAGGATTAGTCGAAAAACAATTTGGAAATCACGGATTTTTTTCTTCACGTGACCTCGTGACCTACTTTTTGCGCCGGGACCTTGACCTGTTGTAAACTGAAATTACAATTTTCGTCTGATGACGATTTGAGCTTCATTGATGTACTTTCGTATACAAAATAAACAAGTGGGGTTTGACCTGTAAAACCTACTTTTGGAGACTTCCACAGTAAGACAATTTTTTTCCAAATTTGTCGTCCGACCATTTTTAATTTTCTTGAAAAGTTGTGCACTGGGGGCTTCAAGGGCGGGAATTCATTGGTGGTGACAAAAAACAAACAAGATAAGGCCTTCAGAAAATTTCCCAAGTTCACTGTGCATGCCTAATTTTGACAAACTCCGAGACTAAGGAAGCGATTTCGATTTGTTGTATTGTTTGGATCGGGATTAGTCAAAGAACAATTTGGCAATCTCGGATTTTCTATTTTCATTTTGTCACGTGACCTCGTGACCTACATTTTGCGCCGTGCCCGTGACCTTGACCTGTTGGAAACTGAAATTATTTTTGTTTTCGTCTGATGACGATTTGAGTTCCATTGCTGTCCTTTCGTATACAAAATCTAAAAAATGGGGTTCGACCTGTACAAACTACTTTTGAGACTGACAATGCACACAATACGCTGTTTGGGTATGTTACGTTTTATTGGCCTGGCAGGTCATATGGCGACCTGATGTCGGTGTAACAGGCACCAACCGAAAGGTTTCGTCGTCAGGAGTCACTTTGGACTTTGTTTCGAAAGCGTAAGTCAAGTAGATGCGAAGTTATCGACGGACAGGTGCCCAGACAGCGTATTATGTCAGCATTGCAAGACACAAAAATGATTTGTACAGGTCGAACACCACTTTTTTATTTTGTATACGAAAGGACATCAATGAAGCTCAAATCTTCATCAGACAGAAATGCTAATTTCAGCTTCCAACAGGTCACGAGAACGGCGCAAAAAAGTAGGTCACGAAATCACCCCCCGGTGCACAACTTTTCAAGAAAATTAAAAATGGTGGGACGACAATTTTTGTTTTGGTTGTCTCACTACGTTTTTTTGTGTTGTCTCCCCATGTAAATGTTTTTCAAAAATCGTATTTTCGAAGAAAGATTTATCCGCCACTGTACCAGGACAAAAATCACAACCTGCCGGATCGGTTTGGGGAGGGCAAAAACATACGTTTGCCAACCGATATTTCGTTCGGGGGGGGGGGGGCAATTGCCCATTTTGCCCAACCGTAAATCCGCCACTGCATGAATCAGAAGATCTGGTGGAAAATTAATTATTTTTTTATTCAAGGAATTTTGATTGAACGATTCCAATCGATTCAATCAGAGTCGAATCAATAACCAGTCTGCGTCTATAGGGGAGATCGTTTTGTCGATATCGAAACAAAAAATAAGAAAAAAGAATATATGTGAAAATTCAACTAAATGGGCTCCAGTTGTGAATTTGATCGTATCCAACAATCAAACCAATAGCTTATTACTGTAAGAAGAATATTTTTGACATTCCAAAACAGTAGGCACACTCCAGGTCACGGGTGGAGTTTCCTATTCAAATGGTGGGGCCACTGCCCTACCGACTTGTGGTTTGCCCCACCAACTTTGATCAGATTTGAAGGTTTCCTGGCGTTAAAATGGTCAATTTTAACTTCAACCATGCAAAACACCCAGCCAATATGACATTTTGCCCCACAACTTTTTAAGAAAAGCTTCACGCATGTTTGTGTTGTCCGCGGTAGTCAGAGTAAAGGCGGCCGCAAACAGCGCATTCGGTGGCCGATATCACTGCGAAATTCCGCCTCGGAAAATCGCGGCGACACCGCGGAATATCGTCCTTGTTCCGGCGGATTCGGCGCTGTCTGCTCGCGAGATTCCGCCCGCCGACCTACAGCATGTCGCATCCTGTCCCTACAGCCTGTCCCAAGGTAACTTTATTGCGGTCATTTTTCGACAAAGGTGTAAGTTTAGAACCACGACACTCTTACATAATAAATTTCACAGCGGCAAAAAACATGCTGTGCAAAATTTGTAACCTCTATCTTGCATAGATTCGCCACTGTTAGCCTGATACGTTTGTGTTGTCCGCGGTTCCGCCTCGTTCAGTCGCGGAAAAAGCTCGTACGGACCAGCTTTTTCCGCCATTCCGCCAGCGGACACTCGGCGCGTTTAGCTTGCGTTTTTCATCGTTTCGGCTGACGCAGATGCGGGAAGTCGCTGCAGATGCGCGGAAAGTCGAAGCGATATCGCGGCCTCCGCGCGCCGAATGGCCCAGTGTGCAGATGTCCGTGAATTTAGCGAACAGCCAACAAAACGGAAATTTGCAACGGCCGATTTGTTTGCCTAAAATACGCATGTAGGTCAAGTCGCATACGAGGATCACGAATCTGATGTTATTTGTAATGTCAAGGTCATAGGTCAAGGTAAAACGAGTAAAGAAGGTACCCTTATGTACCTTTTTACGGATAAACGGTACACCGCACGGCCTCGCAATGGCCACCATTCGAAAGAGCGCCTCAAAATGAAGGTGTTTTTCTTTCTTCTGAATTTCGATTTAGGTCACCCAAGGTCACCCAAGGTCACCCATCAAGGTCAAACTATCAAAATCAATCAAAATCATTATGTAAAAAGGTAAATAAGGTCGATTTTGATTGATTTTGATAGTTTGACCTTGACGGGTGGCCTTGGGTGACCTAAATCGAAATTCCGAGTAAAACCCCACCTACATTTTGAGACGCGTTTTCGAATAGTGCCATTTAAAAAAGCGTGCAAAGCACCGTTTGTCCGTACAAAGGTACATAAGGTCATTTTGGTTGCTTTTGATAGTTTGACCTTGATGGGTAACCTGAATCGAAATTCTGAGGAAAACTCCACCTTCATTCTGAGCCGCTCTTTCGAATGGTGGCCATTGCGAGGCCGTACGGTGTACCGTTTATCCGTAAAAAGGTACATAAGGTCGCTTTTGATTGATTTTGATAGTTTAACGTTGATGAGTGACCTTAGGTGACCGAAATAGAAATTGCGAGGAAAACCCCACCTTCATTTTGAGGCGCTCTTTCGAATGGTGTCTATTGCGAGGCCGTACGGTGTACCGTTCATCTGTAAAAAGGTGCATAAGGTCGATTTTGATTGATTTTGATAGTTTGATCTTGATGGGTGACATTGGGTGACCTAAATCGAAATTCAGAGGAAAACTCCACCTTCATTGTGAGGCGTTCTTTCGAATGGTGCCATTGAAAAAAAACGTGCGAGGCATCGTTTGTCCGTAAAAAGGAACATAAGGTCGATTTTGATTAATTTTGATAGTTTGACTTTGATGGGTGACCTTGGGTGACCTAAATCGAAATTCAGTGGAAAATCCCACCTTCATTTTGAGGCGCTCTTTCGAATGGTGCCATTAAAAAAAGTGCAAAGCACCGTTTGTCCGTAAAAAGGTACATAAGGTTGATTGATTTTGATAGTTTGAGCTTGATGGGTGACCTTGGGTGACCTAAATTGAAATTCGGAGGGAAACCCCCACCTTCATTTTGAGCCGCTCTTTCGAATGGTGGCCATTTCGAGGCCGTACGGTGTACCGTTTATCCGTAAAAAGGTACATAAGGTCGATTTTGATTGATTTTGATAGTTTGACCTTGATGGGTGACCTTAAGTGACCTAAATCGAAATTTAGAGGAAACCCCCACCTTCATTTTCAGGCGTTCTTTCGAACGGTGGCATTTAAAAAACCGTGCAAAGCACCGTTGGTCCGTAAAAAGGTACAGAACGTCGATTTTGATTGATTTTGATAGTTTAAACTTGATGGGTGACATTGGGTGACGTAAATCGAAATTCCGAGGAAAACCCCACCTTCATTTTGAGCCGCTCTTTCGAATGGTGGCCATTGCGAGGCCGTACGGTGTACCGTGTATCTGTAAAAAGGTACATAAAGTCGATGTTGATTGATTTTGATAGTTTGACCTTGATGGGTGACCTTGGGTGACCGAAATCGAAATTCCGAGGAAAACCCCACCTTCATTTTGAGGCGCTCTTTCGAATGGTGTCTATTGCAAGGCCGTACAGTGTACCGTTTATCTGTAAAAAGGTACATAAGGGTACACAACCTTCTTTACTTATTTGACCTTGACCTATGAGATTGACATTAAAAATAACATCAGATTCGTGATCCTCTTATGCGACTTGACCTACATGCGTATTTTAAGCTAACATCGCAAACATTACCGCGCAAATCGCAAACATTGCGCGCCACGCAGTCAGCTGATTGTTGCGTCTACGTAGAATGCAACCTATATCGTTCGACCACATATTATTGGTTTATTTTACAAAGTAAATACCAGACAATTGCTTTAAAAATGGCATAGTAATCTTCCTACTTAAGAAACAGTAGGCAGATTATGCCATTTTTCCTACTTGTTGGCTAACTTCACGGCTGTTGGCCGTGAAGTTAGCGAACAGCCATATTTTGATGAATTGTGATAGTTTGACCTTGATGGGTGACCTTGGGTGACCTAAATCGAAATTCCGAGGAAAACCCAACCTTCATTTTGAGCCGCTCTTCGAATGGTGGTCATGGCGCGAGGCCCTGCGGTGTACCGCTTGTCCGTAAAAAGGTACATATGGTCGATTTTGATTGATTTTGATAGTTTGACCTTGATGGGTGACCTTGGGTGATCTAAATCGAAATTCCGAGGAAAACTCCACCTTCATTTTGAGGCACTCTTTCGAATGGTTGGTGCCATTTAAAAAACCGTGCAAAAAACCGTTTGTCTGTAAAAAAGTACATAAGGTCGATTTTGATTTATTTTGATAGTTTGACCTTGATGGGTGACCTTGAGTGACCTAAATCGACATTCAGAGAAAAACAACACCTTCATTTTGAGGCGTTCTTTCGAATGGTGCCATTTAAAAACCGTGCAAAGCACCGTTTGTCCGTAAAAAGGTACATAATGCCGATTTTGACTGATTTTGATAGTTTGACCTTGATGGGTGACCTTGGATGACCTTAATCGAAATTCCCAGGAAAACCCCACCTTCATTTTGAGGCCCTCTTGCGAATGGTGGCCATTGCGAGGCCGTTTGGTGTACTGTTTATCCGTAAAAAGGTGCATAAGGGTACACAACCTTCTTTACTCATTTGACCTTGACCTTTCGAATGGTGGCCATTGCGAGGCCTTGGCGGTGGTGGGGACATCAGATCACGAATCTGATGTTAATTTTATGACCTTGGCATTAAAATTAACATCAGATTCGTGATCCTCGTATGCGACTTGACATACATGCGCATTTTAGGCAAAAGCTTCCGCCGTTGCAAATTTCCGTTTTGTTTGCTGTTGGCTAACTTCACGCACATAATAATATTTACCTACAGATGATTTATTTTGGTGCAACATATTCAGTGACCCAAATACAATTGAATATTCATTGGTTATCATAGTCACCCCGAACCCCGGGTTACTATCAACACCACTGGTTCACGAACACAGAGCATCACAATATTACACACGACAACATCAAGATGATAAGATCCCATATGATAAAAGCAGCAACGTCCATAGGCGTATACAAGGGGGGGGGGGGGGGGACTGGGCAATTGCCCCCCCCCCCTGGAGGTCTGTATGTGCCCCTTTGGTCAAAAATAATGAATGATTTTTTTTACTAAAAGCTATTCGTTTTCATATTGAAAAAATCAATATTTTATGGTGCCAATTGAAAATAATCTGGTTAGTATCTTTAAGTTAAATTAAATGCTTTGTTTTTCTTGAGTAGATAGTTTGGAATAATATTTACCTACATATTACTTATTTTGGTGCAAAATATGCAGTGACCTAAGTACAATTGAATATGCATTGGTTATCATGGTCACCCCGAACCCCGGCTTACTATCAACACCACTGGTTCACGAACACAGAGCATCACAATATTATACACAACATCAAGATCCCATATGATAAAAGCAGCAATGTCCATAGGCGTACACAAGGGGGTGGGGGGGGGGACAGGACAATTGCCCCCCCCCCCCGAGGTCTGTATGTGCCTATGGTCGAAAAAAATGAATTCTTTTTTATTTTGTTTGGAGAAAATTGGTGAAAATATGCCCTTTTAAACATATAGTAGGCCAAATCCGGTGATTTTTTTTTTGGTGGGGGTACTTTATGCCCCCTGAGCAAAATTTGCCCTCTCCTAGAGTGAATCCTGGGTACGCTACTGACAATGTCTACGCGCTCAAGCTTAGCCTATTGTCGACGCGCTCAGGCTTGGCCCTGCGGTGTACCGCGCAAAACTGGTCAACTTTCTTCAACACTACGCCTATGGCAATTCCTGATGAGGTCGCTTGCGTCACCTGCTGTCTGTTCAGTGACCCAAATCAAATAATATATTCATTGGTTATCATAGTCACCCCGACCCCCGGGTTACTATCAACACCACTGCTTCACAAAAACAGCATTACAAATTTGTACACTTCAACGATCAATACCTATTGATTCTGACACAAATTTTGATTAAAAATACATGATTTTAACTAAAAGCTATTGGTTTTCATATTTAGAAGAACAAAATCAATATTTTATCAATATTAGTATCTTTAAAGTGAATAGTACACATTTAACATGAGTTTTTAACTGAGATAGCCAGATTGTCGGGGGCAGGCACGTAGCCAGGATTTCGTCCAGGGAGAGGCGGCGCCTCGAAAGGGCCCCTTCCCGAGCGTTGAAAGGGCCCCTTCCCAAGCGTTGAAAGGCCCCCCCAAAAAAACGCATGAAAAGGCACGTTACAAGGCTGGAAAATGCAGTATGGCAGGTATGGCATGGGCCATACCAACGTTTAGGAGCTGGAGTTAGCAAACTGCCACATCAACTTTGGAACCAGCGACACGAATTTGGAATCAGCTATACCAACTTGGAATATTTTTTTAAGCTCAAGACCTGGAACTCTTAAACAAATTGCGCCGCGGAGCGGCGCGAAAATTTGCAGTATTATGCCCTGGGTTGCTTTCTCCTCAATGCGTCGCATTGTGTATGGTGCAGACCTCTAAAATTGTTATATTGTGCGTTTAAAAGTGCGGGGAAAAGGTGCTAAAATGAACTATTTTGTCCAATAATATAGGAAAGTAGCAACATAACACATAAATGCGCCGATAAACTGACCGATTTTTTTTCCTAGCCCGCATATAATTGAATTTGTAGTTAAATTGCGCCGCGGAGCGGCGCGAAAATTTTGAGTTTGATTCCCTGTACAACTGTATTCTTACTGTTGGAAGGCTCAAGGTCCCTTCCGATCGTCTCGGGGCCCCTCTGACCTCATAATGGTCAGGATGACAAGGTATTTAATATGGAAAAGTGGCAGAAGGCCGTTAGATAAGCCGTGTGTGAGCGTAGGGCTCTGCATTCGCGGAAGGCGAATGTCTATGGTATCAAGTTGAGTTGGCTGTGAGTGCTACGCTCGTAGATGTGTCGAATTGACATATAGACCGTCGACTTAAGCTGTTAAAACCATTCCTCGTTCAATTAAAGTGTAGTGATTCCACATATGAGTATATTGTCACAAAGAGTATTTCAATTGCCGTTACCTCGGTTAGTTCCACATAGTTCCACATAGTTAGTTTCGGGTTAGTGCATGCAGTTTAGAGACGTTACATAGGCCTACACATTGGCAAAGTTTCATCACTTCACGTCCCATTGGTTCCGAGCACTGATTTGCATCGTGAACGACTTGATAAAAGCCTAAATTGCAGCTTTTAGCGATTATTTTTGCACATGAAACGCACCGGTGATGGACCGACAGTGCATATTGTGTGCCGCTTCTTCCTCTGCACATCTGTATTTTCGGCTTGTTGGTGGCACTTGTGGTTGCTGAAATATCAGCCAGGTATGCAACAATGTTTGGTCGATAATTTCGTACACGGCGTTTTCGCTAAAATAGTGCATTGTAATGGAGGAATCGGCCGATTTTGCACGCGGCGCCACGCACAAACGATGCAACCGATGATGATGGGACCCACAGTTTCAGAATGCGTGCCACCAGTCGAGTCGATTTGTTTTTGTTACGACGCTCTGCGTGCCTTAGTCCCTGAACATGTAATATTCTGCCATAAGACAGCAGGTGAGGCAAGCGACATCAGCAGGAATGTCCATAGGCGTAGTGTTGAAGAAAGTCGATAATAGGCTAAGCCTGAGCGCTCGGACAATTGGCTAAGCCTGAGCGTTCGGACAATAGGCTAGTGTTGAAGCGCGTAGACACTCCTCCTTTTATAATAGAGGACTAGATGGGTGTAATGTATATGGCCTGCAATTTATATAGCCTGCAATTGATATAGCCAGTTAATTTATATAGCAGGCGAGCGTGGCGGACGTGGCGGCGGTGGCGGGCGGTGGCAGGCGGTGGCGGGCGATGGCGGGGCGGTGTCGGGCGGTGGTGGGGCTGTGGCGGGGTGGTGTCGGGGCGGTGGGCGTGGGCGGCGGGCGTGGGATGTGGGCATGAACGGTGGGCATGGGCAGTGGGCGTGGGTGGTAGGCGTTGGCGGTGGGCGTGGGCGGTGGGCATGGGCGGTAAGCGTGGGCGATGGCGGTGGGCGTTGGCCGTGGGCGTGGGCGTTGGGCGTTGGCGGTGGGCGTGGGCGGTGGGTGGTGGCGGGACGGTGTCGGGGAGGTGGTTGGGCGGTGTCGGAGCGGTGTCGGGACGGTGGGTGTAGGCGGTGGGCGCGGGCGGTGGGAGGTGGGCGTGGACGGTGGGCGGTGGGCGTGGGTAGTGGGCGTGGGCGGTGACCGGTGGCCAGTGGGCGTAGGCGATGGGCGTGAGCGGTGTCGGGGTAGTGTCGGGGCGGTGTCGGGACGGTGTCGGGGCGGTGGCGGGGAGGTGTCGTAGCCGTGTCGGGAGGTGTCGTGGCCGTGTCGTTCGTGACGAAAAAGGATTTCGCCGTCGCCGGGATTCGAACCCGGCCCCTCCGCGCCCAAGTCTGGCACCCTAGCACTGAGCTAGATCGGCTGATGGTAGTCAAAGCTTATTTTCGATACAGTAACCGACGGCCGCCAGGCGGTGGTGGCGGCAGCGGCGGTCTCTATAGTAACCAAGACTCATTCTCCGGTCGGAAGTGATTTCGACCGTCGCGACATAGTTCTTCTAGTGTCTTAGGGAACCTGTCATTTTAAGCTTAATGTTTGTATATGTGAATACATTTTGGGTGGGTATTAACTATTAGATGATTTTGCCTTAGCTTTCCAGCAATGTGATTTGTATCGCTTAGCTCAGTTTGTTTGTTGACGGTACGGCGGTTTGCAAAATTGACGTTGAAAAAAATGGCAATGGGTATGTACAGGCGGATTTTAGCACTAAAATATTGCTTTAGAACGTTAATTTTTACATACAGTTTAGAGACGGTACATAGGCCTACAAATTGGCAAAGTTTCATCACTTCATGTCCCATTAGTTGCCAACACTGATTTTAATCGTGAAATACTTGATAAAAGCCTAAATTGCAGCTTTTTAGCGATTAACTTTGCACGTGCAAAGCGCCGCTGATGGACCGACAGTGGATATTCCGTGCCGATGGTTCCTATGCACATGTGTTTTCGGCTTGTCGGTGCGACTTGTGGTTCCCGAAATATCAGCCAGGTATGTAACAATGTTTGATCGATAATTTCGTACGCGGCGTTTTCGCGATAACAGTGCATTGTCAATGGAGGAATCGGCCGTTTTTGCATGCGGTGCTACGCACAAACGACGCAACCGACGATGATGGGATTAAAAGTTTCAGAATCTGATGGACCAGTCGAGTCGATTGTTTTTTGTCACGACGTTTCAAGTGCCTTAGTTGTGGAGCTATTAAGCGTCAACCAACAGACACCAAGTGAGGCCTCGAATGCTTCCATAGGCTAAGCCTGAGCGCTCGGACAATTGGCCAAGCCTGAGCGCGCGGACAGATCATGGCCATAGGCGTAGTGTTGAGGCGCGTCGACGTTGAAGCGCGTCGACCCTCCGCCGCGCGCCCACCCATGACTTGTGGGTAGACGGCGGCGGAGGGGTCCCTAACCACACACAAAATTTGAGCACAATCGGCTCAGCCGTTCCTGAGATATAGAATAAGGGTGCGCACGTGCGCACGTGCAGAGGCACCCCATCCCTGACATGTGGGAAACTGGCGGTTGAGAGATCCCTAACCACACACCAAATTAGAACGCAATCGGTTCAGCCGTTCCTGAGATATAAAATAGGGGTGTGCACGTGCGCACGTGCAGAGGCACCCCTCTCCTGACTTGTGGACAATTGGTGACTAAGGGGTCCCTAACCACACACCAAATTTGCACACAATCGGCTCAGCCGTTGCAGAGTTGTTGCGAGAAAACACTTTTCAACACCCCTCACGCGGCACGCGCCACGCGCAGTGGTAGTCACCCACATGAGTCGGCACCGGTCTCAAACAGGGTAGGTTGGATGGGGCTGCTCAGCAAATAAGTCAGCTTGTCAATCGGACGTGTGGTTGCAGAGATATGAGCTTCTCAAAAGCGTCGCCACGGGTCGGGCCGGGCCGGGCCGGGCCGGGCCGCTCACATTCGGATTTTCTCCATATACCACAGAAAGACGAGCGAGCGCGAAGCGCTCGCTCGTAATTACAAACTCTTTATTGCAAAGCCTACCTGAGATCGGTGATCTATGTCGGCAACCATGAGTCGCACGGACATGGGACAAACATGTGTAGATAAATGATCGGCCCGTCGTATGCAATGGGTCAAACACAGATGTGTACAGACATGATCGGCCCGGCGTATGCGCTGTTGGTCGATCAGCAGCGCATGGCATGTGTAAAGTCAATGGTCCACACTCGTGATGTCATTTTCCAAAAAATTCCTCTCTAAATTGATATCTTCTTCAAAAAATGGCCATCGGCCATCATCGAAACGGCTATCATCGAAAAACATGATGGCCGTCCAGTTTCTGTTCGGCTGCTGCTGTCAGCGTGCACGAGCTGTTTTGGTTGAATTGCTATTGGCCGGCGCTAACAATATGCTAGCAGTTTAATCGATAATTGCAGTGCTTCTAGTAGGGAAAGCCCTCTGGAGTCTACCCAACTTTTTGCTTCCAGCATGTTCCTGGAGTCTTTGGAATATCTCAGTAACCAGGGCGAATCTAGAGTTACGAAGTCATGGGTCAATTCAGAAAATTATGTTCTATAGACTTGTGTCAATAACACCAAATAAGCGATGTGAGTAGGCATACTCCCTTTAATATATCCCAACATGAAGCTTATAATTGGAGGCAAACTAAGACGCTACAAGACCTGTGTTGTTTAAGTCAAGCTATTTAGGTCGGAGCAATTTGCGACGGCAAAGTCTCACCGGCGAAAATAAATGCTGAGAAGCATGCTACGGAAAAACCAACATCCGTGCGGCGGATAACAAATTGACGCATATATAAATTCCAAACTCTATATTGCAAAGCCTACCCGAGATCGGTGATTTATCTCAGCAACCATGAGTCGCACGGACATGGGACAAACACGGAAGTGTAGAAAAATGATCGGTCCGGCGTATGCAATGGGACAAACGGCGTATGCAATGGGTATGCAATGGGATAAATGTGTACAGAAATGATCGGACCAGTGTATGCACTGTGGGTCGATCAGCAGCGCATGACATGTGTAAAGTTAATGGCCCACACCAACACCCACAAACAAACCAATACCCACAGCCACAACACCGACAACACCGACAACACCGACAGCACCGACAGCACCGACAGCACCGACCGCACCGACCGCACCGACCGCACCGACCGCACCGACCGCACCGACCGCACCGACCGCACCGACCGCACCGACCGCACCGACCGCACCGACCGCACCGACTGCACCGACTGCACCGACCGCACCGACAACACCGACAACACACACAACACCCATACCCACAACCACGACACCCACAACAACCACAACACCCAACACACCCAACACACCCAACACACCCACAACACCCACACAACACCCATAACCACACACCGACAACCACGACACCCACAACAACCACAACACCCACAACACCCACAACACCCACAACACTCAAAACACCCACAACACCCACAACACCCACAACACCAAAACACCAACAACATTCACAACACCAAAAACACCCAAAACACAACAAAAATCCACAAGAGCCCACAACACCCACAACACCAAACACACCCAAAACACCCACAACACCCACAACACACAATGGGACAGAGCCGTCACCGTCACTATCACTGTCACCGTCAACATCACCATCACCACCACTACCACTACCACTACCACCACCACCACCACCACCACCACCACCACCACCACCACCACCACCACCACCACCACCACCACCACCATCACCATCACCCACACCATCTCCATACACAAACCATCGTCCGCACACACAACATCACCCAAACGGTCACCCACACCATCACTCACACCATCACCATACCCATAACCAAAACTGCTCTCACACCCACAATAGCAGAACGAATCAAATTGCGCATAGCGCGAACACCCCTCTAGTCCTATATTATAAAAGCAGCAACGTCGACGCGCTTCAACACTACGCCTATGGCCATGATCTGTCCGCGCGCTCAGGCTTAGCCAATTGTCCGAGCGCTCAGGCTTAGCCTATGGAAGCATTCGAGGCTTCACTTGGTGTCTGTTGGTTGACGCTTAATAGCTCCACAACTAAGGCACTTGAAACGTCGTGACAAAAAACAATCGACTCGACTGGTCCATCAGATTCTGAAACTTTTAATCCCATCATCGTCGGTTGCGTCGTTTGTGCGTAGCGCCGCGTGGAAGAACAGCCGATTCCTCCATTGACAATGCACTGTTTTCGCGAAAACGCCGCGTACGAAATTATCGATCAAACATTGTTACATACCTGGCTGATATTTCGGGAACTACAAGTCGCACCGACAAGCCGAAAACACATGTGCAAAGGAACCAGCGGCACGGAATATCCACTGTCCGTCCATCAGCGGCGCTTTGCACGTGCAAAGTTAATCGCTAAAAAGCTGCAATTTAGGCTTTTATCAAGTATTTCACGATTAAAATCAGTGTTGGCAACCAATGGGACATGAAGTGATGAAACTTTGCCAATTTGTAGGCCTATGTACCGTCTCTAAACTGCATGTAAAAATTAACGTTCTAAAGCAATATTTCAGTGCTAAAATCCGCCTGTACATACCCATTGCCATTTTTTTCAACGTCAATTTTGCAAACCGCCGTACCGTCAACAAACAAACTGAGCTAAGCGATACAAATCACTTAGCTGGAAAGCTAAGGCAAAATCATCTAATACCCACCCAAATGTATTCACATATACAAACATTAAGCTTAAAATGACAGGTTCCCTAAAACACTAGAACTATGTCGCGCCGGTCGAAATCACTTCCGACCGGAGAATGAGTCTTGGTTACTATGGAGACCGCCGCTGCCGCCACCACCGCCTGGCGGCCGTCGGTTACTGTATCGAAAATAAGCTTTGACTACCATCAGCCGATGCTCAGTGCTAGGGTGCCAGACTTGGGCGCGGAGGGGCCGGGTTCGAATCCCGGCGACGGCGAAATCCTTTTTCGTCACGAACGACACGGCCACGACACCTCCCGACACGGCCACGACACCTCCCCGGCACCGCCCCGACACCGTCCCGACACCACCCCGACACCGCCCCGACACCACCCCGACACCGCCCACGCCCATCGCCTACGCCCACCGGCCACCGGTCACCGCCCACGCCCACTACCCACGCCCACCTCCCACCGCCCGCGCCCACCGCCTACACCCACCGTCCCGACACCGCTCCGACACCGCCCAACCACCTCCCCGACACCGTCCCGCCACCACCCACCGCCAACGCCAACGCCCACGCCCACGGCCAACGCCCACCGCCATCGCCCACGCTTACCGCCCACGCCCACCGCCAACGCCTACCACCCACGCCCACTGCCCATGCCCACCGTTCATGCCCACATCCCACGCCCACCGCCCCGATACCGCCCCGACACAGCCCCACCACCGCCCGCCACCTCCCCGACACCGCCCCGCCACCGCCCCGCCATCGCCCGCCACCGCCGCCACGTCCGCCACGCTCGCCTGCTATATAAATTAACTGGCTATATCAATTGCAGGCTATATAAATTGCAGGCCATATACATTACACCCATCTAGTCCTCTATTATAAAAGGAGGAGTGTCTACGCGCTTCAACACTAGCCTATTGTCCGAACGCTCAGGCTTAGCAAATTGTCCGAGCGCTCAGGCTTAGCCTATTGTCGACTTTCTTCAACACTACGCCTATGGACATTCCTGCTGATGTCGCTTGCCTCACCTGCTGTCTTATGGCAGAATATTACATGTTCAGGGACTGAGGCACGCAGAGCGTCGTGACAAAAACAAATCGACTCGACTGGTGGCACGCATTCTGAAACTGTGGGTCCTATCATCATCGGTTGCATCGTTTGTGCGTGGCGCCGCGTGCGAAATCGGCCGATTCCTCCATTACAATGCACTATTTTAGCGAAAACGCCGTGTACGAAATTATCGACCAAACATTGTTGCATACCTGGCTGATATTTCAGCAACCACAAGTGCCACCAACAAGCCGAAAATACAGATGTGCAGAGGAAGAAGCGGCACACAATATGCACTGTCGGTCCATCACCGGTGCGTTTCATGTGCAAAAATAATCGCTAAAAGCTGCAATTTAGGCTTTTATCAAGTCTTTCACGATGCAAATCAGTGCTCGGAACCAATGGGACGTGAAGTGATGCAACTTTGCCAATGTGTAGGCCTATGTAACGTCTCTAAACTGCATGCACTAACCCGAAACTAACTAGGTGGAACTATGTGGAACTAACCCAGGTAACGGCAATTGAAATACTCTTCGTGACAATATACTCATATGTGGAATCACTACACTTTAATTGAACGAGGAATGGTTTTAACAGCTTAAGTCGACGGTCTATATGTCAATTCGACACATCTACGCGCGTAGCACTCACAGCCAACTCAACTTGATACCATAGACATTCGCCTTCCGCGAATGCAGAGCCCTACGCTCACACACGGCTTATCTAACGGCCTTCTGCCACTTTTCCATATTAAATACCTTGCCATCCTGACATTATGCAAACGTTAAATCATACGACACCTAATACCCTTTTTACACCACCCATTTCCGTTCCATTTGTTGCAAACAGAAACAGAGAAAGAACGTTTTTCCTGTGTATTTATCAACCAACCCCGACAGGGAGCCACCTATACGTGGCATACCGCCATCCAGCGGCGCCAGAGTCCTCCTCAACGTATCAACCTGCGGCGGCGGCGGCGGCGCGGCGTGGTGGGTGTGGGTGTGGTGGGTGTGGTGGGTGTGGTGGGTGTGGGTGTGGTGGGTGTGGTGGGTGTGGTGGGTGTGGTGGGTGTGGTGGGTGTGGTGGGTGTGGTGGGTGTGGTGGGTGTGGGTGTGGTGTGGGTGTGGTGTGTGTGGGTGTGGGTGTGGGTGTGGGTGTGGGTGTGGGTGTGGGTGTGGGTGTGGGTGTGGGTGTGGGTGTGGGTGTGGGTGTGGGTGTGGGTGTGGGTGTGGGTGTGGGTGTGGGTGTGGGTGTGGGTGTGGGTGTGGGTGTGGTGGGTGTGGTGGGTGTGGGTGTGGTGGGTGTGGTGGGTGTGGTGGGTGTGGGTGTGGTGGGTGTGGTGGGTGTGGGTGTGGGTGTGGGTGTGGGTGTGGGTGTGGGTGTGGGTGTGGGTGTGGGTGTGGTGGGTGTGTGTGTGTGTGGTGGGTGTGGGTGTGGGTGTGGGTGTGGTGTGGTGGGTGTGGTGGGTGTGGGTGTGGGTGTGGTGGGTGTGGGTGTGGTGGGTGTGGTGGGTGTGGTGGGTGTGGTGGGTGTGGTGGGTGTGGTGGGTGTGGGTGTGGTGAGTGTGGGTGTGAGTGTGGGTGTGGGTGTGGGTGTGGGTGTGGGTGTGGGTGTGGGTGTGGGTGTGGGTGTGGGTGTGGGTGTGGGTGTGGGTGTGGGTGTGGGTGTGGGTGTGGGTGTGGGTGTGGGTGTGGGTGTGGGTGTGGGTGTGGGTGTGGGTGTGGGTGTGGGTGTGGTGGGTGTGGGTGTGGTGGGTGTGGGTGTAATGGGTGTGGTGGGTGTGGGTATGGGTGTGGGTATGGGTGTGGGTGTGGGTGTGGGTGTGGGTGTGGGTGTGGGTGTGGGTGTGGGTGTGGGTGTGGGTGTGGGTGTGTGGGTGGATGTGGGTGGGTGTGGGTGTAGGTGGGTGTAGGTGGATGTAGGTAGGTGTGGGTGTGGTGGGTGTGTGGGTGTGGTGGGTGTGGTGCGTGTGGTGGGTGTGTGGGTGTGGTGGGTGTGGTGGGTAGATTGGCTAGCACTATCAGCTGGAGTTGTTGCAGCAGTTTTCCGCCAGGGACCGCTGGTGAGCCAAGGTGTTATGACATCGCAACTCGCAAGCAAATGGTACTACTAAATATTGATTGATTGATTGATTTATAAATAAATATTTAGCGTTCAATATTTAACTGGTACCATTTGCTTGCGACGTCATGACACCCTGGTTCACTAGCGGTCCCTGGCGGCCAACTGCTGCATCTACTCCAGCTGATAGTGCTAGCCTCCTAGAGTCTAGATTGCGAACCACCCGGGGATCGATAAATGAAAGACGAAAATATTCCAAGGCTGATCTTAAAACAAGTCGACTATCATTACCAGTTGGGTAAAGAGAGACGACGCTGTCGGTTTAGAGGCCCTATTCAAATACACATGGGCCTTATTTTTTACAGATGTCAAAATCAAACTCGAATAGCTTTTTGATTAGATCATTGTGGTTGTTTTAACCGCTACCATACTTAATTTCAATGCCAAACCATCAAAATGGCTATCTCAACTCAAATATAATGTTAAGATGGGATAGTCCCTTTAAGGAAAACATTTTAAATTGATTAATGTAAATAAAAAAGGCATGTTTCTAGACCAGTTTTGTCTCAGAAATACAGTGGCGGCAAATATTTGTCTGTATCTGGTCACTAAAAGCCCAAAAATACAAATTAAAAAAATGACGTCATGAGTTACTTATACTTAGGGAGCCATAAGTCAGTTTAAAAATAAAGATATTGTTTTGAAATTTGGTTTGGATATCCTCTACTTCGTTCTCCAATATATATTAAGTTTTTTTTTAAAATATCGTTGAAAATGTTAGTTTTGCGGCTTTTTCCCCTGCAAAGATATATATATATATATATATATATATATATATATATATATATATATATATATATATATATATATATATATATATATTTATTTTGGGGGTAAAATCTCAAAATTTCGAAAATCTAAGACAGCCATTTTGAAGAAAATGTCATTTGCTTGATTTTCATATTATTTGTTTGCAATTTGCTTCAACACTCGATTTTCTACGATTTTTCAAACATTTGTCGTTTTTATACGAAAAATGATATGAAATGACGTCACTAAAACGTTATTATCTCCAGAAGTGCTCAACCAATTTCATCGCAAATTTGTGAGAAGACGTATTATGGATGCAGCATAAGGTACTTGAAGTTTCACGTCGATATATACATAATTGTTTTCGAGTTATTGAGAAAATCCTGGATGGGGGCAGATTCTGCACCCCAGCGGGCGCGGGTTATCACTTCTTACAGCCAATGCAGGAACGTGCGAGGGAGGCATGTTTTTATTGAATGCCCCCATGTTCCTGTGAGGGGCATAGGCGTACCCAAGGGGGGGGGGGCAAACGGGCAATTGCCCCCCCCCCCTGCAGGTCCGTGCGTGCCCCCTTGGCTGTATGTGCCCCTTTGGAAATAGGGCCCGAAGGGCCTATTTCGAAGAAGACAAAATGTTGAAAATATGGCCCTCTAAAAATATAGTGGGCCAAATCCGGTGAGTTTTTTTGGTGGGGGTGCCTTATGCCCCCTGATCAAACATTGCCCCCTCCTGGAGTGAATCCTGGGTACGCCACTGCAGTGGCACCAGTGCACTGGTGAGGGGGCATTTGCCCCTAATTAATGCCCCCCCCCCTGGATCCACCAGTGGATAGCAGGCCGTTAGCGAAAAGTTTTTGAGCGGGGGTAGGGGTAGAGCGGGCCGTGTCAGCCATTCGGCCGATGTACGTCCGGCCGTGTGGGCAGGGGCAAATCACGGAATCAGGACCGGGGGGGGGGGGGGTGATCCCTTGGCATATTCATGGCCCGTCGACGATTACAAAAAAACAGCACGAGTCAAGAGTCCAGTCGATTAAATCAAGAACAGCACTTGAGTCAAGAGTCGAGTCGACTCAATTTGTTTGAAACAGCACTTGAGTCAAGTCGAGTCGATTCATTTGTTTTGAAACCACTTGAATCAAGAGTTCAGTTCAGTTGTTCGGCTGTTGAGTCAGACTGAGTCGACTAAAAAATTGAGTCGTTACAAGTCTGCAGCCGGGTTTCCTTCCCGATTGAATCATAATAGGGTCGTCAAAGGTGCATTAAACACTTCCCCGCGCCGATCATTAATAAGCATCAAACATTACACCTAGGTATCATCCCTGATAAAACATCACATAGCCCAATCGCTGACAGGACACAGACACAGTTGAATGCAGCCTAGGACGTATATTAACACTTCTACACCTGTCCCAGCGATAAACCAGAGGTACGCACAATGACACAGCCGCGCAATATGTTGGCATCTCGTCGACTGCCGCCGCTAGTGGAGCCTCAGTTTGTCAGCGGTCGCGAGCCGGCCATAGATGGCGCTGCTACTGTCTGTACTTGGTACCGATAGACGCCACTGGTGGCGCCAGCAGCCGTGCGACACCGAGCGGCGCGGCGGCGGCTCTCCCTTCGACCATCCAGCAGACACACAGCAACACACCGCACCGCAACAGGCTACAGCCCACAGGACGCCAGACACACAGCAACACACCGCGCCGCAACAGGCTACAGCCCACAGGACGCCAGCCGGCCAGCCTCAATCCTCCCCTGAAAGATGTCCCCGAAAACATGACAAGACGGCGGCGCAGCGTCGGCTGACTGGAGCGCTGTCAGCGGCTGTCAGCGCCCGTCAGCGCCCGACAGCGCCCGTCAGCGCCGGGGCCAGTTCACAGTGTCAGCGCCCGTCAGCACCCGTCAGCGCCTGTCAGCGCCCGTCAGCGCCCGTCAGCGCCCGTCAGCGCCCGTCAGCGCCGGGGCCAGCTCACAGTGTCTGCGGCCGTGAGCGGTACGGACGGCCGCCGACCCAGCCGGGCACACATACTGGACAGGCGAGTATGCATGTGGGGACAGACGAGCCGGACAAAACTTTCGTCCGCTAGTCAGACGAGCATCGGGGATAAGGGGGGGGGGGGAGGGGCACGCGATACTAACAGTAGATAGGCTCAACTGCTCAACTGCTAGAGTTTCACAACTGTCGGGATATCCACATCCCATCCCAATGTAGTGGCGTTGCACAGAAACAAACTTCCCGTGTGACATACAAGTAATGAGAAAAGGTGCTCGTCCAATTTACGCTTTTCGGCCATATCATGCCAGCACGGTGGACATACTCTGCAGCACAGGCACCGCACATTTAACGTCCTTCGAAAGGACGCAACAATTAAGATCTTCCCCAGTCACCATCGATAGCAAAGGTAATGGTAAAGCTTTCATGATCATTCATTACAGATCCCGTGATTATCAAAGAACACTACCTGATGTAACATATGCAACACCACTCGGTTGCGTTAACTTCAAAGAAATGGGAAAATCGCATTCGTTCACTAGGTCAATTTAACCCAGCTAACTAAAAATTATATTACACAGTGCAGACCGTTTAATATCATTGCAAGATTTGAAACAAACTACTAAGTCTGACATTCGTCCAAAATAATGTCATTAAAACTATTGGAATATATCACGCCTGATTATGAATGTGCGGTTACTCCTGTCAGAACATATAATATATTCCCAATGAAATATGCATTTTGATTAAAGCTAAGAACCTACTAAACAAATTCAAGTACTGTTTAGTTCTTCTTATCTGACAGTACTTATCTGAATCTGGCAAAAGAAGTTTCAAGATATTAACAAATAAAATATTATTTAAATGAAAAAATGAATCTATATTAGTATTTGATAAGCGTCTGTCTGTCTATCCGCTCAGTTTACTCAGTTTAAAAGTCCCAGTTAATTCACGTGCTTAATTGGTGCGGATACCTCCATCCCGGAGGTGCCAGCTAGCTATGCATAGGACATACTAGTGCTAACTCGTCCGCTCCGCTGGACGATTAGTTGGCATCTCCGGGATGGAGATATCCACACCGATTCAGCACGTTAATTAACCCGCGAGTTACTGGGGGGGGGGGGGCTATTTTTTGCCCCCCCCCCTCCCGTTATTTTGCAATAACTCCTAAACAAACACCGGTATCGTCACCAAACTGGCAGCACTTTCTCCCACATCAATTCTACACATGTTGGCAAAAGGAAAAATATGAGGCTATGATAGGTCAACAGGGAATGACGTCAGAGTGACGTCATGTTCGTCATAATGGTTTGCGGAAAACGCTGTCAAAGGTACGATATTTGGAATAAACTAAATTGTTTTAAATCAAATTACTGACAATAGACCGGGCTATCAAACTGCTATCTCGGATTTTTGAGATGTTGTGAAATTCAAAATTTTGAGAAATCCAAATACATTTTTTTTTTCGTTTTTACCCAATTTGCAAGCAAAAATCAGAGTTATCCAAAAACCGGAATACATGTGATCGAGACGTATGCGGTGAATATGTGTACCAAATTTCAAGTCGATATCTTTAAAAATGACCGAGTTATGACCTTTAAATGTAACAAATCGGCCACTTCTCACAGCATTACTATGCATAAAAACGCATTTCCATTTTGGCTTTTTACTTCTATTTATATGGAACGAACAATGTTCTAAGGTCATTTTTCGCGTTCTAGACGAAAAACAGACCCATAAACATGTGTTACAACGCCTAATGACCGTAATCTGCAGTTTGACCTCGTGACCTCCAATGACCTTGACCTGACCCAAGGTCATAAACAGCTTAGAAGTCAGACACACGAATCATACCGATTTATCGACAGATTATGCGTTTAATATCGCAATTTTGCGCGACAATTCCATCCATCGAGACCTTTTGACACGGTCAAACATTTTGTACTTGACCTGACCTGTGACGTCATCGGTGACCCCGAGGTCAACAATATTGTTTCCCTCGATAAATTTAACAGGGCTATCGAATGCCGTTTGAAATTTTACATTCGGTCCAGTAGTTCCGGAGATCAGAGGGGGGGGGGCTAAAAATAGCCCCCCCCCCCCCCATTAAGTCGCGTTATGAAATATACCCCAGTAACTCGCGGGTTAACTGGACTGGAACTGGAACTGCATAGGACATAATTACCTATTACCCGTCAAGGGGTCACCGCCCCACCAACTCCGGTGCGTCGGTGACTTATCCCATCCCCCACAATGTCCTATGCATAGCTAGCTGGCATCTCTGTGATGGAGGTATCCGCACTAAGAAGCACGTGAATTAACTTGGACTTTTAAACTGAATAAACTGAGCGGTGCGGATAGACAGACAGACACAGACACATACACATACACATACACATACACATACACATACACATACACATACACATACACATACACATACACATACACATACACATACACAGACAGACATACACAGACAGACATACACAGACAGACACAGACAGACACAGACAGACAGACACAGACCGACAGACACAGACCGACAGACAGACAGACAGACAGACAGACAGACAGACATACATACAGACAGACAGACAGACAGACAGACAGACAGACAGACAGACAGACAGACAGACAGACAGACAGACAGACAGACAGACAGACAGATAGACAGACAGACAGACAGACAGACAGACAGACAGACAGACAGACAGACAGACAGACAGACAGACAGACAGACAGACAGACAGACAGACAGACAGACATACATACATACAGACAGACAGACAGACAGACAGACAGACAGACAAACAGACGCTTATCAAATAGTAATATATATGTGGGAGATGGGAACCAAGTCACCGACGCACTGGAGTTGGTGGGGCGGTGATCCCTTGACGGGTAATAAGTAATTAGGTACGACGAGTGTCCCACGGGTAGTAACCACCACTTGACCTACATAGTGTATACAATCGTCCAGCGGAGCGGACGGGTTAGCACTAGTCAAAACTATAGAAGGAATAATAAATTCCGAACACACAAGCAAATTTAACATAATGAATCATAATAACCTAATAAAGCGAATTCTCAGTCATCACACTCTAATTCAAGTCCCTGGTTTATTATTCTTGTCACAAGAATTCGCGTATAAAATTTTGTCTTAATTGTTGTCGTACTTTTCGTATTACCTCGCGACAATATCGCGACACATCGCGAAAATAGAGACCACGGCCAGCACATGTGTGTCCGTCAGCCTCCGAGTAAAAACGAGTACCCTGCAAAAATATCCCAGCAACGGAGATTACGGAAAATCCGACTGTGTTTTTTTATATAATAAATTTAGTCCGAATGTTTTTGTATGGATGGATTTCCGAGGTCAGGACCCACGCTAAGCAGAGCTTGTTGCGCAGGTCCTGACCTCACCACCCGATCGCGCAATTCCTGTTGGCTGGCAGAATTTAGAGAAAGTGTTTAACTGCACGATCAACATCTCATCATCCGTCCGGTGCATATGCACCAGTGCGGTAGTTGCATCTAACGTCAAAGGTAAAACTGCTCAGAATCTGACATCCGGAAAACCACGACAAAAAATGCAACCACAAAAAAACAAGCCATATCCCAGGTAGCGTGACCATAAAATGTGTGACAAATGATAGTATTCCTGGTTAGCAGAAGTACACTCCAACATTCCGGATTAACATGCATAGTGCTTGCGGCTAAGTCAGGCACAATGTATGACGATCTCAGAGCAGTATTCTTAGGATTGCACGCTATTTCCGGACCACAAGGTTTTATGAAATGAGCGGTGTTCTTTTGCGAATCAACGCCGGCTTATTTTGTCATCAGCACCCATGTTATGACCCCCGTGAGGAAGCAGTCTAACTCAAAGTAAGCACAATACACAAGAATAAGAAAAAAATAAGAGCAATCACCCGACCCTCCTGAGCACCGACCATTTGGTGGTATACACCCATGCACACGCACCTACTAACGCAAATACATACACATTACGTGCGCCCCCCCCCCCCCAACACACACACACACACACACACACACACACACACACACACACACACACACACACACACACACACACACACACACACACACACACACACACACACACACACACACACACACACACACACACACACACACACACACACACACACACACACACACACACACACACACACACACACACACACACACACACACACACACACACACACACACACACACACACACACACACACACACACACACACACACACACACACACACACACACACACACACACACACACACACACACACACACACACACACACACACACACACACACACACACACACACACACACACACACACACACACACACACACACACACACACACACACACACACACACACACACACACACACACACACACACACACACACACACACACACACACACACACACACACACACACACACACACACACACACACACACACACACACACACACACACACACACACACACACACACACACACACACACACACACACACACACACACACACACACACACACACACACACACACACACACACACACACACACACACACACACACACACACACACACACACACACACACACACACACACACACACACACACACACACACACACACACACACACACACACACACACACACACACACACACACACACACACACACACACACACACACACACACACACACACACACACACACACACACACACACACACACACACACACACACACACACACACACACACACACACACACACACACACACACACACACACACACACACACACACACACACACACACACACACACACACACACACACACACACACACACACACACACACACACACACACACACACACACACACACACACACACACTAATTGCACGTAGGGGACAGAGTCCGCGTGCCACAACCCTGAGGGCAAGATACGTTCACTGCGCTGCCGAAATACGGGGGGCCGGTTCTGCCGACCGACAGAGTACGGCGTTGTCACTGGCCACGTCACTGGACTGGCAGCAGGGAGCCGAGTCACTGGACATGTCACCGGACTGGCAGCAGCGAGCCGAGTTACTGGACGCCGTATTCGGCGGAGGAGTGGTGGTGACGTCACGGGCCGAGTCGTTCGACTGGGTGGGACTGGCCTCGGTGGGCGCGTCAGTCGACTTTGTTCCCTCGCCGGTCGTCTTGTACTGACGTGCGCCGAATATCTCGCTGCCGACGCGCACGTTTGTGCTTCCCACCATTATCTGAAAAGACGAAAGTTGAGTTTAAGGATGCGTATAAGCTTAAAACAACGGATGGCTAGATTGCGGAAAATCGGCACCTTGCTAAGCCAATGAACGCTATAAAACAAAATAATACTCGCCAACAGGATAGGAGGCTGACAAGTGATAAATCAACTATAAATATATGGCCAACAGGAACAAAACAAAAAAAAAACAGGACAAATGCATGTATGCATTAACGTTAAACGTCATTCAACGTAAAAATATCCTGATCGTTGTCGTTGAACATAGACTGTTGTTAATGAGCATGTGTTAATTGATACCTAAATTAATACGCCACAACACAAAGACGTCCAAATTCGGTTCAAAGCATTGCCTGCTATGCAGTAGCGACCGATCATCCGCCCGCGAAAAGGTTTAAATAACAGGATCTGGTGCTGATATGTGAAAGTTAAAATGATTCATGTTAAAACACATAATAAAAAAAACAGGGAGCAACTGCCGGGACACCGCCTGTTCCGATTCTCGGGATGGAGGAGAAGGGGGATTAAGGGGGAGTGTGACAGCAGCAGCGGCGTGGTTAGGGTGTCAATTTCGACAAAAGTCGCAAATGTTTAGGTTTTCGCACCTTTTCCCATGATTTTGTCCATGCCGATTGCAACCATGCCGGTAGTTTGCATGTGGGATGTTTGGACTTTGGAAACCCGGACTAATTTGATTTGAACATTGTATTTTTTTTTGCCATTGACATTGACTAGTTATTATTTTAATATTTTGTATAGTGCTTGATGAAATTTCTGCTGCGTACGTAAACAAAGTAAATTCTGCTAAACTGAATTGGGTCTCGATCATCTCAAGCAACATCCACTGAACCGAAATCAGACATTAATTTAGGTGGCGGGTTAAGGCTTTTTGTGGGTTAAGGCTTTTTGTTGTGACTAATCTGACCATGCGACGATTCACCCGATCGTCAGGGAAGAAGGCAAGCCGTCTTCTGTGCAAGCCGCAAGCCGTCTTCTGTGCTGAATTTATCCTGGCTCAAGGCGTTTCAAGATGGTGAGGATCTCAGTGAGTTGGTCCCATTCAAGAGGAAGATCCAGCTGCCAACGAAGGGTCAAGACGAGACGAACACATAGAGTCGAAAACAAAAATCAACATGAAAAAGGTCTGTTGGAAATGGTGCGAAACGACGAGATTTCTTCAAAAACCCGACGTACATGGGAGCCAAACAATTGAAGAAGAGATAAATCTTCGCCAAGGACATGAAGAAAACGTGGACTGGCGAGTCTAGCAGCGGAAATGCAGCTGAACAAAGACCGTTTTCTGAATGACAGTTCAACAAGATAATATATTGAGTTCCTTCGAGATCAGCGTGGCCCCAGGAAGATGAGTATAGGCCCTACACTGTGGCCCAGGAAGATTAGTATAGGCCTACACTGTGGCCCAGGAAGATTAGTATAGGCCTACACTGTGGCCCAGGAAGATGAGTATAGGCCCTACACTGTGGCCCAGGAAGATTAGTATAGGCCTACACTGTGGCCCAGGAAGATGAGTATAGGCCCTACACTGTGGCCCAGGAAGATGAGTATAGGCCCTACACTGTGGCCCAGAAAGATGAGTATAGGCCCTACACTGTGGCCCAGGAAGATGAGTATAGGCCCCATGCTCATCTTCCTGGGGCCATGCTGATCTTGAAGGAACTCAAGATCTTCTCTTGTTGAACTGTCATTCAGATTACGGTCTTTCTTCAGCTGCATTTCCGCTGCTGGACTCGCCATGTCCGACAACTTCTTCATGTCCTTGGCGAAGATTTATCTTTTTCATTTGTTTGGCTCCCATGTAAGTCAGGTTTTCGACGAGATCTCGTCGTTTCCCCACCATTTTCAGTCCTTTTTCATGTTTATTTTTGTTTTCGTCTCGATGTTAGCTTTCCTCCACAGTTTTGATGCCTACTCTACGACAAAGTCCGCTACTGCTTCTTTCAAGAAATCTTGCATATGCTGGCTGGTTCTGCAGACGTTGTAGAGCAGCAGGGCTTCATCCTTCGTTGACAGCTGGATCTTCCCCTTAAATGGAACCAACTCACTGAGATCCTCACCATCTTCAAACGTCTTGTGCCAGGATAAATTCAGCACAGAAGACGGCTTGCGTCAGGGAAGACGGCCTTGCCTTCTTCCCTGACGATCGGGTGAATGGTCGCATGGTCAGATTAGTCTCTAGTACACAAAAGCCCTTAACTCGCCTCCTAAATTAATGTCTGATTTCGGCTCAGTGAATGTTGATCGAGATGATCGAGACCCAATTCAGTTTAGCAGAATTTGCTTTGTTTACGATTAACACAAAGATGGAATTATTTAACTGGGACATTTCGATAGTTTATATATACATATATTGTACACCAGTTGTAATGTTTGTAGCGGAAGCTTTCGAAAACTACTGTGCTCTTCGTCAGCCTGGTTGGGGTACACAGTTCACAAACTCAAAACAATATTTGAAATGATAAAATATATAATATAAAAATGATATTGCTTTGTTTACGTACGCAGCAGAAATTTCATCAATCACTATACAAATAATCGAATAATAATTAGGTGTGTTTTGTGTTCCTACCCGCCATTATAAATCAATGGCAAAACAAAATCAATTTTCAAATCAAATTAGTCCGGGTTTCCAAAAATCACACATGAAAACAGCTACCGACATGGTTGCAATCGGCATGGGCAAAATCATGGAAAAAAGTGCGAAAACCAAACATTTGCGACTTTTGTCGGGATTGACGCACCCTACGGCGTGGTGGGCGGAAAGGGAAAGTTATGGGGAGTGCAGGGGAGTGAGATGACGTGGCGGGCGCACGTACCGCGTGTTCGTAGTCGGCCGACATTCCCATGGAGATCTCGAGCTGGTGGCAGTCGAGGCCGAGCTCGACGGCCACCTGCTGCCGACACCGGAGCAGCAGCTGCCGAACAGCAACAACACAGAGGTGTGAAGTCAGCTGTCAACAGGGACAAACCATGTGATAGCCAGCCAGATCCATACAAATGAAATGTATGCCTCTCAGCCACCACCCGAATATAACAGTATAGTTCACACATATACGCACATATATACGCACACGTATTGTGTTCATGTGCTACGGCGTCTGCAACCACTGCAGTAGTTATTCAGCAATATCCATTAACAAATCGTCAATGGAATTTAATAGGTTTAAAGGGACAAACCATGGAGAATGCACACCACACACTGCAGTATCCATTGCAGCACTCCAACAGTCTGCGATCGGTCCAGGAGGTCAGCACTCCAACAGTCTGCGATCGGTCCAGGTCAGGGTCGGATATGGTATGGTATTGTATTATGCATTTAAACATTTTCCAAAATAAAAGGCTATTCTGAGTGTCGAGTCAGAGTGGATAGGAAAAAGACATTAAAAATACACTCAGAATGTAACATACTAAAAAAACTATCAAATACAAAAAGAAAGAAAAGATTTTAGTGTTGTATTCTGAATGTTTAAAAAAAAATGAACATCAAATTCAACAAAATAATTCAATAATTAGAATTAAATTAAATAATTCAAATTCAATTCAACACCTTACAAAATAAAAAATAAACACACAGGCAAAGCACCCAGTCTTCACATCATACAACTTCTACAAATACAGCGCAACAAGCCCAGCTTAGCGCGGGGCCTGACATCGGAAATCCATCTATTCAAAGGTTTAGGACTAAATTTATTATATAAAAAAGTTCAGACACCGCACGCTTAAAAGCCTCCAGTGGCAAATCCCGAATCTCCAGCGGCAGTCGGTTGTCAAATTGCTTAATGCAAAAATGAGGCATCGCCTACCCGCTTCGGTTCGCGCGGGAGCATCTGAGTCATGGCAGGTGTTCCTAGAACGGATAGCGGTCAGTTGGCCTGCAGCTGAAGTGAGAATAGAAAGCTAATAGATCTCCGGTGCACAGACTTTTGTGCAGAAAAATTACTGAGTGAAAACTTACTTACTGGCCATGCCGTAGGCCGGCCCAATGCATCTCGCACGTCCGGTCGAATCTGCGTCGGTAGATCACACGCAGCCCAAAATTCAAGATTTTATTGAGTTTTTGCATGTTCCTTTCCGACCTGTCGCCAAAGACGGCCACACACTATCCAACATTAGAGATGACCACGACATCGACCAAAACGGTCAACAGGTCCTTGTGTATCTGATGACGCGTCGAGAATAGACCAATGGGAATACCACTATGATATTTTACGAGGACAGGCGCGTAGGTAGCAGTCCCAGGTCAAGTGCTTGTCGAAATGCACGCAAAAGTTCTTCAACACGGAGCTCCCACGGGCTGTATCCTAGCGAAACTGAATTGAGATCGGACTAGGCTACGACAATTTTGACGAGCCAAGTACGATGCCTTCGGTTTTGTCGGTGTCAACCTTTTAATCCCCCTTGCTAGAACCTTATTTGTGACTCGGCGATTTGCCCTCACAAAGGAATCGGTGAGTTCGCTGCGAGTGGCCTCAAGTGCAACTCGCTGTATGGACTTCTAGCCCTCGATCACCTGACGCGCACGCTGCGAAAGATGGAGGACGGACCCTGCTTCGCCTCATCGACATTACCCGGGTGGTTGTGTCGTTTCTGACGTCTCGTCGAATGGCCGACTTGTCTGTCCTGAGTGTCTAGGGCAAGCCGGAACGCAGGAGTACGGCACTCTCGAGCAAGAAGTCCCCGGCGCTGCAGCACGAGTCGCAGAGACTAGGCGTCCGATGCAGGAGGTCCGGTACAGAGCCAGAAGTTGGGGCTGGGGGTGGGGCCAGGGTCCCTGGAAGTCGGCATTGTCCACGGCGCTGCAGCACGAGTCGCAGAGAGGCGTCCGATGCAGGAGGTCCGGTACAGAGCCAGAAGTTGGGGCTGGGGGTGGGGCCAGGGTCCCTGGAAGTCGGCATTGTCCACGGCGCTGCAGCACGAGTCGCAGAGAGGCGTCCGATGCAGGAGGTCCGGTACAGAGCCAGAAGTTGGGGCTGGGTGGGGCCAGGGTCCCTGGAAGTCGGCATTGTCCCCGGCGCTGCAGCACGAGTCGCAGAGAGGCGTCCGATGCAGAAGGTCTGGTACCGACCCAGAAGTTGGGGCTGGGTGGGGCCAGGGTCCCTGGAAGTCGGGTTTTGGTCCAGGAGTGACTGGTGAGGCCAGGGTCGGCTCCGGTTGGTACCCACCTGGAAGTCGGGGTTGGGCCCGACGCTGAGATCGTGGTCGAAGGCGCCGATGGTCATGAGTCCGGTGAACACCAGCGCCGGACACTCCTTCCGCACGTGACGCGCCAGAGCCGCTGCCTCCGCCGCCGGCACACCGCCCTTATCTGCCGAAACACATACAACACACACATGACAAAACACACACACACACACATGACAAAACACACACACACACACACGCACACGCACACGCACACGCACACGCACACCCACACGCACACGCACACGCACACGCACACGCACACGCACACGCACACGCACACGCACACGCACACGCACACGCACACGCACACGCACACGCACACGCACACGCACACGCACACGCACACGCACACGCACACGCACACCCACACCCACACACACACACACACACACACACACACACACACACACACACACACACACACACACACACACACACACACACACACACACACACACACACACTTCAACACCCAGTGTATATCGCGGCTCACCATCACTGGCGTTGGCTTTGACCACGTGGCATGTCACATGTCAATGGCACATGTCAATGGCTTTTATAATTATTTCACCGCAAGAAGAATCATATTTGGGTTATGTCAGCTGGTTAGAGATGTTCAGAAATGGTCCGATCGGGTTTGATAGGGTCTTATCGGGTCTGATTGGACCGGGTCAGACCAGTTCAAGATCTAGTCACGCTGCAGATCTTACTGGGCTCGTTGCTGGTGTTGACCTGGACCATTACCCCGAGCGGGTCGAGGTCGGCCTTCTCGCGCGCGGCGTTGAGCGTGTCGGCCATCCGGGCCGAGTCGAGCGTCTCCACCATGGCCAGCGAGGTCAGCCGGGCCACCTTGGACGCCTTGTTGCGCTGCAGCCGGCCGATAAAGTGCCACCGGATCTCCGGACACATCTCCAGCAACTGCCGCACACACAGCCGACACACGTCGTCACACACACACACACACACACACACACCCGCACCCGCACCCGCACCCGCACCCGCACCCGCACCCGCACCCGCACCCGCACCCGCACCCGCACCCGCACCCGCACCCGCACCCGCACCCGCACCCGCACCCGCACCCGCACCCGCACCCGCACCCGCACCCGCACCCGCACTCGCACACGCACACGCACCACACATACGACCCACGGCTATACACCGGGTGCGCCAGAAAAAAAACACTTCAGATTTTGTTCTATAAAATATCTATTTTTCACTATAGATTCATAAACGAGGTGTCATTTTGATCCCAACGTGATGGCAAAACGTAAAAATCACTCAACGCCTCCGGAACTGCTCTCCCATCTTTCACAGAAGGTGTATATGTGGGCACCGCTTCACCAGCGGCAGGCGTACTTCCTTCAAGTGGAGGATGGCGTTGTCCACCATGTCCCTGGGGATACGCGCCACCGCTTGAACAATAGCGGCCTTGAGCTCTTCCGTCGTCTTTGGTTTTCCCGCATATACGCGGTCTTTGAGGTGCCCCAAAATGAAAAAGTCCAGGGGACTTGTCGGGAGAGTCCCCTGGACAGCCTAAAGTTGGTCCACTCGACGGCCGACTTTAGGCTGATGTGCCGGTCGGGGAAGTGGTCTCGCATCCAATCCAGGGACTGGCAGGCGGTGTGCGGGGTGGCGCCGTCCTGCTGGAACCACTCGTCGTTTAGATTAAGTGACCTCCTCCCCAGTTCCTTCCAAAACGATTCTAGTGCAGTCTGGATGTAACCCGCGGAGTTGATTGTCACCGCCGCGCCATTTTCGTTCTCGAAGAAAAAAGGGAGCCGATGATCCCTCCGCCGTGCCTCATCGCCAGCCACGCCGTCACCTTCTGGCTGTGGAGAGGCCTGCTGAGCACCTGGTTCTGTCGCGCTGTACCCCAGTGCACGGCGTTGTGGGTGTTCACCTATCCATTCAACATAAAGTGCGCCTCGTCACTAAACCACAATCTGTAGAACACCTGCGGGTTCTGCTCAAACCACTCGGCCATGGTGATCGGACGCTCCCCGTCACACAGGGTCGACTGATGCTGGATCGACAGTCGGTATGGGTCCAGTACAGTCCCCCTTCATTATCCGGACCACTCGGCCATGGTGATCCGACGCTCCCTGTCACACAGGGTCGACTGATGCTGGATCGACAGTCGGTATGGGTCCAGTACAGTCTCCCTTCATTATCCGGACCACTCGGCCATGGTGATCCGACGCTCCCTGTCACACAGGGTCGACTGATGCTGGATCGACAGTCGGTATGGGTCCAGTACAGTCCCCCTTCATTATCCGGACCACTCGGCCATGGTGATCCGACGCTCCCTGTCACACAGGGTCGACTGATGCTGGATCGACAGTCGGTATGGGTCCAGTACAGTCCCCCTTCATTATCCGGACCACTCGGCCATGGTGATCGGACGCTCCCCGTCACACAGGGTCGACTGATGCTGGATCGACAGTCGGTATGGGTCCAGTACAGTCCCCCTTCATTATCCGGACCACTCGGCCATGGTGATCGGACGCTCCCCGTCACACAGGGTCGACTGATGCTGGATCGACAGTCGGTATGGGTCCAGTACAGTCCCCCTTCATTATCCGGACCACTCGGCCATGGTGATCGGACGCTCCCCGTCACACAGGGTCGACTGATGCTGGATTGACAGGCGGTATGGGTCCAGTACAGTCCCCCTTCATTATCCGGACCACTCGGCCATGGTGATCGGACGCTCCCGTCACACGGGGTCGACTGATGCTGGATTGACAGGCGGTATGGGTCCAGTACAGTCCCCCTTCATTATCCGGCGCAGAGTCGACCTACTTGTGTCCAGGGGCTGCGATCGTCGCAGAGTCGACCGCTGCGGGCTCTGGAGAACAGAGTCGGCCACCCGCGGAATGTCGGACTCCGACCTGACGGTACGAGTTCTTCCAGGCGGCTTGTTCTTCGTCACCGATTCGAAACTGCGAAACTTTCTGACCCAGGTCTGAATAGACCTGCTCCCAGGGGCAAGGTCGAGCCTCCGGTGGTGCAAATTTAACTTTTTCAAGTACCGTCTTCTGGTTTCGTCAAGAGAATTGGTCAACAAGTATGTCTCAACACAAACCGCTTCTTGTTGGTCAGTCCACATTTCCACAGGCTAGGTTCTGTGACAATCCATCTTGCCATATTATTTGCTATTTGCATGCCAAAAATTACTAGTGTAGCACGTGCCATTCAGAAGCACGAGGCACAAATTTCAAGGTACTTTTTCTGGCCCCAGGTATTACTGCTGCCGCACACACAGCCGACACACACGACACACGGATATATGACTGCTGCCGCACACACAGCCGACACACACACGCCACACACGACACACGGATATATAACTGCTGCCGCACACACAGCCGACACACACACGCCACACACGACACACGGATATATGACCGCTGCCGCACACACAGCCGACACACACACACGACACACACGACACACGGATATATGACTGCTGCCGCACACACAGCCGACACACACACGCCACACACGACACACGGATATATGACTGCTGCCGCACACACAGCCGACACACACACGACACACGAATACATAACTGCTGCCGCACACATAGCCGACACACACACGCCACACACGACACACGGATATATGACTGCTGCCGCACACACAGCCGACACACACACGACACACACGACACACGGATATATAACTGCTGCCGCACACACAGCCGACACACACACGACACACACGACACACAGATATGACTGCTGCCGCACACACAGCCGACACACACGACACACGGATATATAACTGCTGCCGCACACACAGCCGACACACACACACACGACACACACGACACACGGATATATGACCGCTGCCGCACACACAGCCGACACACACACGACACACGGATATATAACTGCTGCCGCACACATAGCCGACACACACACACGCCACACACGACACACGGATATATGACTGCTGCCGCACACACAGCCGACACACACACGACACACACGACACACGGATATATGACCGCTGCCGCACACACAGCCGACACACACACGACACACGGATATATGACTGCTGCCGCACACACAGCCGACACACACACGCCACACACGACACACGGATATGACTGCTGCCGCACACACAGCCGACACACACGACACACGGATATATAACTGCTGCCGCACACACAGCCGACACACACACACACACACGACACACACGACACACGGATATATGACCGCTGCCGCACACACAGCCGACACACACACGACACACGGATATAGAACTGCTGCCGCACACATAGCCGACACACACGACACACGGATATATGACTGCTGCCGCACACACAGCCGACACACACACGCCACACACGACACACGGATATATGACCGCTGCCGCACACACAGCCGACACACACACGACACACGGATATGACTGCTGCCGCACACACAGCCGACACACACACGACACACGGATATATAACTGCTGCCGCACACATAGCCGACACACACACGCCACACACGACACACGGATATATAACTGCTGCCGCACACACAGCCGACACACACGACACACGGATATATAACTGCTGCCGCACACATAGCCGACACACACGACACACACGACACACGGATATATAACTGCTGCCGCACACATAGCCGACACACACACGCCACACACGACACACGGATATATGACTGCTGCCGCACACACAGCCGACACACACACGACACACGGATATATAACTGCTGCCGCACACACAGCCGACACACACACGACACACGGATATATAACTGCTGCCGCACACACAGCCGACACACACGACACACACGACACACGGATATATAACTGCTGCCGCACACACAGCCGACACACACACGCCACACACGACACACGGATATATGACTGCTGCCGCACACACAGCCGACACACACACACACACACGACACACACGACACACGGATATATGACTGCTGCCGCACACACAGCCGACACACACACGACACACGGATATATAACTGCTGCCGCACACACAGCCGACACACACACGACACACGGATATATAACTGCTGCCGCACACACAGCCGACACACACACACACACACGACACACACGACACACGGATATATGACCGCTGCCGCACACACAGCCGACACACACACGACACACGGATATATAACTGCTGCCGCACACATAGCCGACACACACGACACACGGATATATGACTGCTGCCGCACACACAGCCGACACACACACGCCACACACGACACACGGATATATGACCGCTGCCGCACACACAGCCGACACACACACGACACACGGATATGACTGCTGCCGCACACACAGCCGACACACACACGACACACGGATATATAACTGCTGCCGCACACATAGCCGACACACACACGCCACACACGACACACGGATATATGACTGCTGCCGCACACACAGCCGACACACACGACACACGGATATATGACCGCTGCCGCACACACAGCCGACACACACGACACACGGATATATAACTGCTGCCGCACACACAGCCGACACACACACGACACACACACATGACACACGGATATATGACTGCTGTCGCACATCCAGCCGACACACACACGACACACACACGACACACACACGGATATGTAACTGAAGTACTGATATTAAGATAAACATTGTCATTAGAATAGTCAGTCAATGGTTATGTTTCTTGGATAGCCATTAATTGATACACCCAAGCACAACACAAAGGAGACAATTTCCAAACAGCTAAGCCAACTGCAGAGTATGGGTGATTGCAGTTTCTGTCAAATGGTCACTTGCATCATCAACATGGAAGCCAGATCAACCAAATGAAGCTGAATGGTATCTGGGACAAGTTAACACACAAGCTGTGACATCTTGTTGGATGTTTACCACAATATGTTGGCAGTGTTGTGTTTATTATCTTGAATATTTTTCAACACTGTTTTGAGAGACATGATAATAATCAGAATGTCTAACCTAACTCTCATATTGCCAAAAAGAAAATAAAAATGTTGGGCAAAAAAAAAACATGGGGCAATGGTGTCAAACATTGCCCTGTGTTTTTGGCAATATGAGAGTTAGGTTAGACATTCTGATGAGTGTTGTGTTTATATAAAGAAGAAGAAAAAAACATGCAGTGATAAGCTGCTAACTAGTTAACATTGCAATTCCTGGATATACAAATACCCTGACATAAGGGTATTATAAGTTTACGCTTCTTACACACTGTGAATGAATCAAGGGCTTAGTATTCTTAAAGGAAATGTTTCACCTTTCTGAAAATTGTCAAATATACACTTGTTGTAGTCGAAAATATGAAGTAAGTGCTGCTGAAAGCGATAGTGATATTTTTTTCTCTCGAAAAGTCACTTAACTTTATACAATTTAAGTTTTTAAATTTGGGATGATGACGTCATTATTGAGCTATAGACCGCCGGTGATTGGCTGACAAAGTGGGATTGGCTGACAGTGTTTGTCAGCCAATCAGCGGCGGCACTAGCCTAGACCCCATTTTGCAAATGATAAATTGAATTGCTTAAAAACGGCTAAGTTTTGGGGAAAATGACCTTAGTATCTTCGACATTTCAATAACAGCCAAAGATAATGGCTATCTCAGTTCAAAACCAATACAAAGGTGAAACATTCCCTTTAACCCGCGCACTGCAGGGGCTTTGCGCCGAACACGAACTGCAGGGGGGGTTGCTTCCCCCCCCCCCCCTGAGATCTCGAAAACTACGCTACGTAGCGAGAAGCGGAAAATAGCATTTGATAGCTTGATACATGTTCTATCGAAAGTATTTCAATGTTCTTTTAGGTCAGGTCAAAATTGAGGTCACCAGAGGTCATCAAAGGTCAAATTTTCCAGTTTTTTCCTGTTTTAGGACATCGCTCCAGAAATTCCCATATATCTCAGAAACGATGCTAGTTAGAAACAAACGTAGAAAAGCAAACGCCAGCCAGTGAAATTTGCAATCGCTAAGGTGTACTCAGATTTGATCTCAGGTCAATATTTGAGGCTCCAGAGGTCAAAAAGGAAAACAAATATTTTGTTTGCTAAATCGTTTTTGCTATTAACCTTTTACTTAATAAAGATAACGAAAAACTGTTCACGCCATTGTGTTTATCTTGTCAAGGCGCTTGGAATGATATACAAGGTGACCTTGTTAAGTCAACTTAACAATTTGACCTCAGGTCAAGGTCAAGTGGTGACCCAAGTAGGGCATGTTGCATATGGGAAGACGTATCTCGACGAGAAAAACACATTGATGTCTGTTTTACTTCTTTATCTTCATTATGTCGGGAGTTATTGACAAAAAAGTGATGGTGACCTCACATGACCGCAAATGACCCAATAGGGATCACTGAACAAAAAATACACTTGGATCATCAAGAATATCCTATAATAACATGATCCAGAAGTAAATGGACTAATGTCATGCATATCCTTGAAATGGGAAGCATTTGTATATTTCCCCATTGACTTATTATGGGGAGGTTACGAAATTGACCTGACCTTAAGTCACCGATATCAAAATTCCGAGATAAACGAATTGTAAGTATGTATGCCCTCATGACATCCTGTAAGTTTCAAACTGATCGGTGAAAAACTCTGGCTTTGGCACAACTGCAAACATTTTTGGAGGTGGGGTCACTGGACCTGGTCTGGTGACCTGACCTGAGATGACCCAAGGATATTTTTATTTTCTTCAAAGTTTGCGCAATTGATGTCCTAACAGGTGTGCCAAAACCCGGCGGCGCTGCGCGCCGCCGTTTTTTCGCTATCTTTGACAAACCTGAGGGGGGGAAAATAAACAGGGCAACATCAACAATCTGCAGTGCGCGGGTTAAGATAACTTGAATGCTGAACTCAAACTGTCCTGACACTTCTTAGACCTCTATGGCACAGATGAATTAGAAACCAAGCAACAAAATCCAGAAAATAGGGAAAAAATGAATATCTGGTCACATCAAATCACCAGACTTTCACACAATTACCTATGTATCGGTGCCTTTGTGCATCAGTATCATCCACACCACTAATAGCGTGATAAGTCTGATATTTGGATGTGACCAGATTGGACCTTAACCTTATTTTTCAATGGTTGATGTTGCAGGATTGCAGCACCAGCTGGCTATTGGGTTGTGATCTCAAATCAATTATTGACCATTTAAACACCTGCAGCTCTGTTTGGGACAAGTTGTCAGTATTTCAGACAGGACTTTACATGGACATCACCAACACTGAGAACACTAGGGATATTGTCCCTAGTAACTTTCAGCCATCCCTCTTGGGGTCCCATGTTAAAGTAGACATGTAATTGAATTTGTCCCTACTAATTTTGAAACTGTGGCAACACCATTTGGACTTTGCAATGCTGATAGATTAGATATAATATAATCAATGTAAGGTCTTTAGGAATTAAATACATGAAACACCGGAATGTGTTTCTGAGAGTCAGACCTTCATTATAAATGAAAACACATGGCAAAAGACCAATAATTGTGTATAAACATGTTCTCAAGATGAAACCCCATATTTAGGGTAAACAACCACAACACTGGACATGTCCTAACACTCGACTGTCATGCTATTGGTGTTCTTTTGTGCATCAGTATGCAAAGTCTAGTATCATGTAGCATGCAAAGTCTAGTGTTAGGATGTGTCCGCCATTATGGTTGTTCACTCGGTATTAGTTCAGTAATTCACCTCCCCAGTTTAAGGTGTACTTGAGGTCCCTAATAGAAGGGTCCCTGTGACCATAATTCAAATTGCTGTAAAGGTTAGGCCAGGTTTGATTACGGGCCTGTTCCAGTGGTGCCTCTAACCTCTAACCTCTTCCAAGTTGCTCCAACTTGCAACTGTCTGTGCATTAGTATAGGACAGTTGCAAGTTGGAGCAACCTGGAAGAGGTTAGTGCTGCCACAGGAACATGCCCATAGTATCATTTTTGGTGATGTCATGTCACCTACATGCCATTAAGATGTTGTTCCCACACAGCGCTGTTGCAACTTGGAACTGCTTGCCATCTGAAGTTAGGAGGAGTAGTAAGGCTGTGTTCAAGCAAGACAAAAGTAATCTTGTCCGCTGTAGCAAAATAGCAGGTGACGTGATAGGGTGATGGGGTGGGTGAAGGGTGATGGGTGATGGGCTCACTAGTCACTGTTGACTGTGATGGGTTGTAATTGCCTGTATGCTTGCTTGTACATTGACGCTGGAGCATAAGAGCCCTTTGGGAAGTCTCCTGAGTGCTGCAATGCAAAGAAGAGTATTCAGCCGACTGTAATATTATGACAGACCGAAAAGTGGGTTATCTTTGACTGTCTACAAAATGGTCTGGGGGTCAGGGAGGGGGGGGGGGGCGCAGCGCAGCGAGCGAAGCGTTCTAAATGTGGGTCCCTGTGACCATAATTCAAATTGCTATAAAGGTTAGGTCAGGTTTGATTGTGTATCATTTTTGGTGACGTCATAGCTTTGGTATTACTGGTACACTTTTCTGTCTGTTATAATCATACTCTCTTCTTCTAGTAGGGACCTCAATAACACCATTAACTGGGAGGTGAATTACTGAACTATTGCTGTTTACTCTACTTGCCTCTGAGTTTGATGCCTTTTCCAGCAGCTCATTGACATAGTTTTCACCAAATATCCTCTGTCCAGCATCATATGCCTTGATGATGTCCTCAACCGGCTTTGTCTTGGAGACTGCAACCAATCTGGTGTGTTGGTGATAGAATTCCTGAAAAGTAAAGCATACACAGTGCACAATGCATAGGAATGAAATAATCCATTATGAAAGTATGATCCATAAATCATTTTCATTTTAGCATACTTGGTTCCATTACAGACAAAGCTACCATTCATACCTTACCAGGTATTCACAATCGAGTTTTATCTAGAATTAATTCACTTTTCAGCCAAAAGCTATTGACCGGGGGAAGGGGGTGCAGTCGGTCATAATAACGATCACGTTTTATCTAGTATGAATCAGTAAATTGTTACTTCTGCCCCAAAAGTCAGAAGCTTCCCCAAAATTCCCGAAGCTGCCCCTAAATTTACAAATCTGCCCAAATTTTTTCAAACCTGCCCCAAAATTTCCAGACCTGCCCCCCAAAAAATCAAAAGCTGCCCCAATTTTTATGTTTTAGTGCCAACCCTGCCCAGACAAGATCTTGTTGAAATTTGCCACATTCTGCATACTGGCCAAAAGGGGCACCATTGATGTACTTGAGGTGAGACGTCACCAGTCTTGTGAATCAGTGGCAGGGTGTAGGCATTGATGTGCGCAAACAAAATGCTTTGCAGCCGATAAAGCCCAGGCTACACTATGCATGATTTCCTGAAAATCATGTGAGTGTTATATGTGTTGTCGGGATTTGTGTGACACAGCAAGTTCAGCTGATAGTAAATGCATTGGGTGAGCTACACTGTCACATCATGTAGATCCTGGATGAAACATCAAGGAAATTCTTCAGACACGTCACAGACGGAACGCTGAAAAATTCAAAATTCTGAACATGTTGTGTTTTCCATGATTGCGTGTTACAGGGTTTTGATCATTTTGCTTGATTTCATGTATTGTAGTGTATGATAGACCTAAACTTGAATCATTTGTGCTGTGTATTGTGGCGGCAGGCGGAAGATGAATGGAGAAGCATTGGGGCAAATTGTGAGTGTTGAAACTTGTGTTGAAGCTGGTAGATATTTATGCAGTGGTTTATCCATTTTAAAAATGCAGTAGTTTATTCATTTTCCTTGCATGATTAGCATGATCAGCAGATCCCAGACATCAAGGAAGTTCTGCAAACACAGAACATGTGATGATTTGCGGGACAATCATGCAGTGTAGCCTGCGATTAACATCTGGGAGGCCTTGGACACTGCTGCTGCTGTCTGCAGGTGGAATTTGAGCTCTTGGTCCATGTTGTGGTGTACTTCTTGCATCCTAACACTGTTCAGGAGATACAACAGACGAGGGATCGCAATTCGCAGGCCCAATGTGCATAAATCGGTTCATACAAAAATGGCATAACATTATATCAATAATCAAGTGTATGTATTTTAAGAACTCAATGTGTTAGCTCAATGAATGTCCTATAAATCAGGTTCTTAATGCGCCACTTAAAAAAATTCATAAATTTGCCTAACGTCAGTTGTTTGGCTTCGGAAAAACCTACCTGGGGTCTAATGCTTTCAGCGCACTTTATTTTTGCAAGCACAGCAGCGAGACGGTTTCCTATTTCACTCATTTTTCCTATATCCATGGCGACGGAAAACATGCGCCAATACTGCCTCGGCATTCTTCTTCCAAACCCCAATTATTTCATAAATCGCTACCAAATGAAGAAAACTGACAGAGCGATGGAAAAATACCAGCCCAGCTTGGGCGTATTCTATTTACCGTGGCTTGGGTATTCCACGACATTTCGACAAGTCGAAATAACCCTCATCTCTCACTTTTTGTTAAAATGTGTCTATAAGGTTGTCTTGGGTTCTGAATTCAGCTGTGGCAATATTATCTCGATCTGACCTCAGGTTTTCGAGTTATAGCCTCGGGCATTTTGACAAGGTCACGCTGCAAAGGTATTTTTGGAGGCAAAAATAGCGGGAGGGTCTATAAAACCGACCAGATTAGCAGACGACCCCATGCTCCGAAACTACTAGACCGATCGGAGTGATTTTTTCACCATTCGATTTAGAGTGGTCTGAAACGGTGCCGTTTTGGATTGTATACGGTTTGGTTCACTCTAAATGTACCAAATTGGACCAAAACTATTAGGGGCTGTTCCAGCGCCCTCACCCGGATTAGGTTGAGGCCTTATTTTTTCCACCGGCCGTTCCCGCGCCTCAACTAAAATCGGTTGAGCCTCCACCAACCTCAACCGGATGCCTTGCAACCGGATGAGCAAAATCTCAACCGCTCGTCGAGCAGATGAGATCGGGCAAAGTCGGTTAAAGGAAATAGTTCACCTTCGGAATTTTTTTCAGAACACGATTTTATTGTATTTTGAATACAGTTTCTTTTTTTCTTTTTAAAAATGGTCCTACATCGCGCCAATTCAGAACAGAAGGTTGTAAATTATTGATTTTATGGTGTGCGTTATTGGTCTGCGCATGCTCCATGGCAGTGCTGGCACTTTCAGACGGTACGGTACATCATATATGCGCCGTATTCCTTCGCCAAAAAGTCAAATATCTTCGGCTGGAGTCTTTTCAGCCAAGAAAAGTTCCAGATAAGGATTTCTCAACACGGGCTACAAAACTGCTATTTCAGTTCAAAATCCATGTTGAAGGTGAACTATTTCCTTTAACGGCGGCGCACCAGTGACAAACTTTTGCAAATATTTTTCGGCGCCATTCGCGAAGAGCATTGTGGACAGCTTTTGCATGGATTCCATTGTTGTTTAGATCTAAAAGGAAATAATTCACCTTCAACATTAGTTTTAAACTGAGATAGCAGTTGTGTAGCCCGTATTGGGAAACCCCTATCTGCAAGTTTGCTCGACTGAAAAAACTCTCCAGCCGAATATATTTGAGTTTATGGCGAAGGAATGCGGTGCTGGCGAAAGAATGTTGTACTGGTTCTAGCCCGGGCAGAGGCTATACCATCAGCCAATCAGCTTCCAGCTGGTGCTAGCAAGCGAATCGCCAGCCGCCGGTTGGCACATCTCCAATGCGAGTCTATCTTTACGCGACTACTTTCGAATCTGATTGGCTGAACCATTTTTTACATTGCGTGACGTCAGGATTCTGACTCAGAGAGTATGCATATAGTTTTGATAAACAATAAAAATGTACGGCCTTCTGTCCTGAATCGGCGCGATATAAGGCCATTTTTGACGATATAAAAAGAAATTGTATTAAAAATATAACCAAATCGTGTTGGGTAAAATGTTTCCAAGGTGAACTATTTCCTTTAAACGCACGGTGGATAAAAATGCCTCAACAAATTTCTGACACGCACGGTAAAACGCAAAACTGCGAGGAATAAAATAATGTCTGCATTAGGCGGCCGCACATTGCGCATTCGGCGCCCGATATGACTGCGAAATTCAGCCTCGGAAAATCGCGGCGATACTGCGGAATATCGTCCTTGTTCCGGCGGATTCGGCGCTGTCTGCTCACGAGATTCCGACCCGCCGACTTACAGCATGTCGCAACCTGTGCCTGTCCCAAGGTAACTTAATGATGGCCATTTGCCGACGAAGATGTAAATTTAGAACCACAAAACTTTTACATAATAAATTTCACAGCAGCAAGAGCATATACAAATGTGTACCTCTATCTTGCATAGATTCGCCACTGTTAGCCTGATCAATTTTGTTGTCCGCGGTTCCGCGGCGTTCAGTCGCGGAAAAAAGCTCGTTCGAATCAGCTTTTTCCCGCCGGTCCGCAGATGACCAGCTGACGACATTTGTCAGCGATTTTTGACGTTTCGGCTGACGCGAAGGCGGAAAGTCGCTAAAGATGCGCGGAAAGTTGCAGCGATATCGCGACCTCTGCGCGCCGAATGGCCTAGTGTGCGTCCGCCTTACAGCAGAGACCGTGACCGTGCCCGTGAATTCGCACCCAAACAAATGATGGCCAACAGCTGATAATTCCACCGAGTCTCTACCGCTCGTTCCCGCGCGCCGCTCCACCGCACCCCCACCGGGCACGCCTCAATCTATTCCGGGTGAGGGCGGGTGAGGGCGCTGGAACCATAGCGATCTTATATACATAGAGAGGATCTACACTTGAAATAGCGGCGTTTCATTGGGGGAATTCAAGCAAGAAATATGCGTCTAAATATTGTGCGGCATTGTCAGCGACCTCTTTCACAAAGACGACTTTTCTATGTTTTGTATTTATTTTCTGAGAGATTGGCCATTGTTTTTCTAAGAGAGGTCCCAAGAGAAACAATGGACATGATTGAACATTTTTATTTTGGTTGTAGACAATCATTTGGCGTTGATTTGGCGCATTGCCTGTTAGCAATACCCAAGTTTGCCGTGGATATTAACAAACATAAACAGAGTACGTGTTTTGTTTATAAGATGTTAGGCTTTTATGTATATGAGCAATACCAGGCGGGATAAGTGATACATTTTATATGACATGAAGCCGACTCAAACGTTGTGGATGCTTTCTTAATTCTTACCTTTTGTGTATTTACTTTGTTGTGTGTGTTGCTCGAAGATGCCAAACACTTGTATTGAAGGATGCCACAAGACGCCACCCAACGTGAGCTTGCATCGGTTCCCGACGGATATCGCCGTGTGCAAGAAGTGGAAGGAAGCGCTGGGAAGACCAGCGGTTTGGTTTCCTACCGAAAGCGACAGGGTGTGCTCCTGTTATTTTGACCCAGCAGCAGACTTGTCAATGATTCAATGTGAATCGACTACTTTTGATTGAATCATTCTTATTTCAAATGAATGACTCATGAATCGATTCACATCATGCGCAAACCTGTTGTGAGTCACTGATTGAATCATTCATACAGAGAAAATAGGCTGATTGAATCATTCATTGCTCAAAGAATCATTCTTTTTTGGTCGAACAGCTTAAACTGTCCACAAAATATGCCAGCGGCCCAGCATTCATCTGTGCCCTGTGGTCAAACCAGGCACTTAATGGCCAATTATATGAGCTCTGTGTCCTGAGCTGTAGCCTGTAATTCATCTATGCGTAAAGAAAGCGAGGCTTTGTGTCCAACTCCAGTGGGCACAAAGCCACTGCTCAATCAGCCCTAACTAGGTGAATACCTTGGAACTGGTAGGGTTAGGGGTAGGTACCTAAATACTTAAAAAAGGTAACTAACTCATACTTTGGTTCATAAACCACACAGTACACGCACACCTTTTTCACACGAAAAATTATCAAAAGGTACCCATCTTTTCCTAATTTCTAGGCTATACCATATAAAAAACTAAATCATAAACAAACATTTGCATGACCTCCGCATGTCCCAAATATCACTGTCGCATCGGCGCCGCTTTATTCCACATCATGCTTTATAAAAAAATAATACCTAATGCAAAATCAAAATAAATGTTCGCTTAAAAAAGTGAAACGTGAAGTCATTAATGCTTTTGGAACTTGAAATTTGCAATTATAATAAATATTATAAATATCATTTTATAATCAAAATAAACAACACGCGTGTCCAATTGGCTCACATTCGGAAATACATTCCCGGACTATTCGGATTAGTTTCAAAATTGGTACACAGATAGATCACGACCTAGTGATCATTCTGGTACAATCTTAGAGTCGCACATTTAAAATCAAAGGAGTTAGAGCAGGTCATATGTTTAAGGTCAAACAGCACACTATTCTAATGTGCATGCAAATTGGCACACAGGTAGAGCATGACCTCCCTGTCACGCTCATAAAATCTTAGAGTCGCACATTCAAAATCAAAGGAGTTAGACAAAGGAGTCGACACTTCCCTTTAATGTTGAGTGATTGAATCAAGATTGAATCATTCATTATGGTAATGTTGAGTGATTGAATCATGATTGAATCATTCATTATGGTCCGTGAATCACTGTGAATGGACTCATGACAAATATGAATCATTGACAAGTCTGCCCAGCAGTGACCAATAGGTACGGCAGTCATGTCCGCCTGCTAGAAGGAGCTGTGCCAAGAAAGTCAGTTGCCAATGCTGATAACACAACAGACGTAACATCCGATCACACATATGCCCTGCCAGACGCCAAAGTCTTGAAAAGACGCATCGACGTTCTTGTCGATAAAGTAAAAGAGCACCAAAACAAACACGATAGCGCCAACAAGCGCGAAACGCGATTGCACCATTCAATGGCCATTCAATGCGCCATTCAATATTTCACCTAGGCAGTCATGACGGAGACACCATGTACGGGATCGATACCCACAGTATCATCCTCACCCGTACAATTGCTACCCTGTACTATCGCGTGCGTCAGCACCATATCGCTCGTCTGCGTACCCAGCGTCTCCAAGTCGGTAATAAACGGAAGACGCTGAACAAGCTGACTCTCTTCAGAGGTCACTAGACGCAGTGGTCACTACTACTATTATATTTTTGAAAGAAGTGTTACAGCGGGAAGAAGCGGCGAGGGGTCTTCCCAGTGATTGGTAGCCCCCGCCCCTTACCCAACCGGGCCAACCCGAGAGCGGCCCTCGAATATGTTTTTTTTGCAGGGCCGATCGGCCGGCCGGGCTTGCGATGCGCCAAACGGGTTGACGGATCGCACGCCCGGCCAGCGGCATGGGTCACCCTCTCGAGGGGTTGAGCGTAGCAAACGCGAGGCAGTGCGGGCGGGGGCACAGGCGGAGCGCCGGGGTGATATTCCACAGCTCTCCCCGGCCTGACCGCCCCGGTCAGGCCTCCCCGGAGCCGGGACCGCAATTGCCGACGATACTGGCGCCGTCCCGACTTGGCCGGACGGGCCGCACAATAAACAATGAATGCATGTGGCGGTGTGCTTTTGTTTTGTAGTGTTGCGTTGTGTTGTTTCGTGAACATTATGTTAAAAAGCAACTGTGTTTGTAAACAAAAAACGTGATGTGTCTGGTTTCAGTTTCAGTTTGTTACATGTTATTTCATCAGTGCTGTAAAAACGTACCGTCCCAATGCCACCTTTCCGACGCGTCCATCCGTTGATGAACAGTGTCGGACTACCATCGCCGCTTGCACGCGGATTTATGTCATGCACTGTGTGTATATGTGTAATGAGTATTGTGTACTGCGTTGTAAATGTGATGCGGGTCCTTGCGTCTCACCGCTTGGGCTGTAGTAGAAAAGTCGTTTCGCATACAAAAAGATAAATGATGATAAATGATGACTATGATTTTGCCAAGAGAATGCCAGAATCAAAACGTTGAGTGTGGCTGACAGGGAGGGAACGACAGTGCGACAAGACATTGTGTCAAAACATGGATGCTATAGGTGTACCTCCCTAATGGGGACGGGAACAGAGGGAAATAAATAACATAGGACACGGACAGGGAAAGTCACGTATGCAAATATAGATTAAGGTATGCGCCGAGCGTTTCTTATTCCGCAAATCTTTGCCAAAGTTTACATTAAATTCCCATTTTTGGCTTTTCCCATCTGATTTTCCTAGCCAAGAGAGGCTGGGGTTTTGTCTTGGCACCAACGTCTGAGCGATACAGTTCTTACTTAGATAAAATATGATTTTGCTAAACAGTACATTACGTCCACGGGCGTTGCATGAAAAAAATGGAGTTTGAGAAATGCGACAGACTCCCGCTAGCTGAAAATGTGGATCTCCGACAAATCCTAACAAAACAAAAAGGGTCCTGAAAATGTTGCCCCCTCAACCAAAAAATCCTGGTGACGCCTATGCCCGTCCTCCCCGGTGGCGAAGCCCACGGAGCTGTGCTACGACAGAAAAATACAAAAAGTTTTGCGGTACAGCATCCATCAGGCACCCGCCTTAAGTGATATCTGCCGGCTGGAATATAAAATACTAGGTTGTGCTGCAAGTATAGACCCGGACAAAACTAAACAAAATAGACCATTTATCAAACACCATTTTTTCATGTGTTTGTGATTATGAAGGGCATGCATGTATGATGTAAATTAGGAGGAAAAGAAAACTTAACTTCCACTCCCTCAGCTCCGGAGAGCGTTGTAATTTGTAAGCCTATAGGCATATAGGCAATGGCAGACATTAACCAAATTTATCACGAGCACCAAATCTTTTCAAAAAAGGAGCTTAAAAACCTGCAATGAAACGCCGCGAAACCAAGTGTTTAAACATGGGAAGGGCCTCTCTATGTATATAAGATCTCTATGGCTGGAACAGCCCCTATTAGTGCAAATTTGCCGACGAGCCCATGCTCCGAAACCATTGAACCGATCTAAGGGATTTTTTTACCATTCGGTCCGGTGTGGGCCAAAACGGTGCCATTTTGGATTTTATACAGATTGGTCCACTCTAAGTGGACCAAATTGGACCCAAACCACCAAAAACCGTTGCCGATGAGCCCATGCAACGAAACTATGGGACCGATCTGGAAGATGTCTTCGCCATTCAATCCGACGTGGTCCAAAACGGTGCCGTTTTGGATTTTATACAGATTGGTCCACTCTAAGTAGACCAAATTGGACCACAACTTTTAGTGCAAATTTGCCGACGAGCCCATGCTCCGAAACTATGGGACCGATCAAGGCGATTTCTTCACCATGCGATCCGGCGTGGTCCAAAACGGTGCCGTTTTGGATTTTAATACAGATTGGTCTACTCTAAGTGAACCAAATTGAACTAAACCCACCAAAAACCGTTGCCGACGAGCCCATGCTCCGAAACTATAAGACCTATCTGGGTGATTTCTTCACCATTCGATCTGGCATAGTCCTAAACGGTGCCGTTTTGGATTTAATGCAGATTGGTCCACTCTAAGTGGACCAAATTGAACCAAAAACACCAAAAGCCGTTGCCGACGAGCCCATGCTCCGAAACTATGGGACTGATCTGGGTGATTTCTTCACCATTCGATCTGGCATGGTCCACAACGGTGCTGTTTTGGATTTTATGCTGATTGGTCCACTCTAAGTGGACCAAATTGGACCAAAACAAACAAAACGGGTTGCCGACGAGCCCATGCTCCGAAACTATGAGACCGATCTGGGAGATGTCTTCACCATTCGATCCGGTGTGGTCCAAAACGGTGCCGTTTTGGATTTTATACAGATTGGTCTACTCTAAGTGGACCCAATTGGACCAAAACCACCAAAAAACGTTGCCGACGAGCCCATGCTCCGAAACCTTGACCGATCTGAGCAATTTCTTCACCATTCGATCCGGCATGGTCCAAAACGGTGCCGTTTTGGATTTTATACAAATTGGTCAACTCTAAGTGGACCAAATTGGACCAAAACTTATAGTGAAAATTTGCCGACGAGCCTATGCTCCGAAACTATGGGTCCGATCTGGGCGATTTCTTCACTATTCGATCCGGCGTGGTCCAAAACGGTGCCGTTTTGGATTTTATACAGATTGGTCTACTCTAAGTGGACCCAATTGGACCAAAACCACGAAAAACCGTTGCCGACGAGCCCATGCTCCGAAACTATGGGACCGATCTAGGTGATTTCTTCACCATTCGATCCGGAATGGTCCAAAACGGTGCCGTTTTGGATTTTATACAGATTGGTCCCCTCTAAGTGGACCAAATTGGAACAAAACCACCAAAAACCGTTCCGACGAGCCCATGCTCGGAAACTATTAGACCGATCTGGGAGATGTCTTCACCATTCGATCCGGTGTGGTCCAAAACGGTGCCGTTTTGGATTTTATACAGATTGGTCCACTTTAAGTGGACCAAATTGGACCAAAACTTTTAGTGCAAATTTGCCGACGAGACCATGCTCCGAAACTATGGGACCGATCTGAGCAATTTATTCACCATTTGATCCGGCATGGCTGTTTTGGACCACGTCGGACCGAATGGCGAAGACATCTCCCAGATCGGTCCCATAGTTTCGGAGCATGGGCTTGTCGGCAACAGTTTTTGGTGGTTTTGGTCCAATTTGGTCCACTTAGAGTGGACCAATCTGTATAAAATCCAAAACGGCACCGTTTTGGATCACGCCGGATCGAATGGTGAAGAAATCCCTTAGATCAGTTCAATGGTTTCGGAGCATGGGCTCGTCGGCAAATTTGCACTTATAGTTTTGGTCCAATTTGGTTCATTTAGGGTGGACCAAACTGTATAAAATCCAAAACGGCACCGTTTCAGACCACTATGAATCGAATGGTGAAAAAATCACTCAGATCGGTCCCGTAGTTTCGGAGCATGGGCTCATCTTCTAATCTGGTCGGTGTTTTTAGACCCTCCCCAAAATAACGCATTTGATTACGAGCGGCTCGCTCGTCCTTCCGTGGTGTATGGGAACAATATGATTATGAGCGGCCCGACCCGGCCCGTGGCGACGCTTTTGAGAGCTCATATCTCTGCATTCGCACGTCCGATTGACAAGCAGACTTCTTTGCTGAGCAGCCCCATCTAACCTACCCTGTTTGAGATCAGTGCCGACTCATGTGGATGACTACCACTGCGCGTGGCGCGTGCCGCGTGAGGGGTGTTGAAAAGTATTTTCTCGCAATAACTCCGCAACGGCTGGGCAGATTATGTGCAAATTTCGTGTGTGGTTAGGGACCCCTCAGCCGCCACTTTCACATAACTCAGGGGTGGGGTGACTGCCCTTGCGCACGTGCACACCCCTATTCTATATATATCAGGAACGGCTCAGCCGATTGTGTTCGAATTTTGTGTGTGGTTAGGGACCTCTCAGTCGCCGGCTTCCCACAAGTCAGGAGTGGGGTGCCGCTGCACGTGCGCACCCCTATTATATATCTCAGGAACGGCTGAGCCGTTTGTGTTCAAATTCAGTGTGTGGTTAGGGACCTCTCAACCGTTTCTTTCCCACAAGTCAGGGGTGGGGTGCCTCTGCACGTGCGCACCTTTTTTGTATCTCAGAAACTACTTGCCCGATCGAGTTGAAATTCCCCATACATTTCCTTCGCGCTTGGTCGTTCATCGCCAACTACGGCGCCTGACTGGTTAATCAAATGTAAAAAAGACTTATATGGCTGAATTGGCAATGAAACGGATATTGTATTTCTGGCCTTTGTTGCGTGACCTTGAATGACCTTGACCCCATGTGGGACAGAAGCCCTTCTCTTCATATCACATACAAGTGAGCGCGTGCCAGGGCTGTCCGATATTTGGATGCGCCACTCTTCCACTGGCGTTCAACCCAGGTTCAACCGGCCTGACGCCGAACCAGCCGACGGCCGGCTATTTCGAGAGCAGTCTCACCGACGGACCACGCGCACACGCACGGGCGCTGTGCGGCGGAGATTCTGAATACAGCTCTCGGCCCTGTCGGACGTCTCTTCCGATCCATCACCGACAATGGTGACAGCGGCGGTTGAGGGGACCTGTGCCCCTCAAGACGGCCTCACCAGCTGCAGTAACATCGCAGTTTGGAACGTCCGTTATCCGTGACGGTGCGCCACCCCTACGCCAAGCCATCGGCTAGGGAGCTGGCCCATCTGGACAAGTCATCGTCCAGCAGCATCGTCCCGGTTTCAACTCTGCCCCGGCAACATCATCTGCCAGGAGGCCAACCTCATCAGCTGCAACTGGACTGCAACGGAGCCTGCCGACATCACACGGCCAACCAACCTGCGCCGTGTGTCAACTACTCAAAAGTGGAATATTAAAAAATCTTGTGATTTTTTTTTCGCTCTGTGATACGCAAGAAAAAATTACAGAAGAAAAGTGGCACGGAAAAGTGAAAGTGCGATTCACATGAACTGTTGTATTTTAGATTCTGACAAGAAAGAAGAAAATATAGAAATATCAAGTTAAATAATTCCGAGTTCCAGCAAATATGTAAACAAATATGAAAAAATGAACTTATGTTATTTTTCGTCGAAAAAAAACAGTGAAGTGCAGTGACAATTATTGTGAATATGTGCTGTACTGTCCAATTTTATTCTCAAGACCTCGTAAAGTGTCTCGTGTGCTGTGCAGGGGCCCGATAACGATTTTAAAGTTGGGGGGGACAAATATTTTGGCAGACTTCTCACTTCTCATCTTGGTGCACCTTTTCGTTCTAAAATTTTCCTCATTGAAGGTTAACCTGCGCCCCGCTGGGGGGAATTTTACCCCCCCCCCCCTCCTCCAGCATTTTTATCAACAACCTGAAAATAATGGGGGATAGCTACGTCAAACATGCAGTAACTTATGCTGCATCAATTCTACATCTTCTCACCAAATTTAACTGAAATTAAGGTAGTACTTTGGAAGATAAGAGCGTTTTAATGACGTCACCACACGCGAGTTTGACGCAAAAATCAGCTAAACTTTGCCAGACCGTACAAATGCCACATTTGAAACAAAATGCAATCGAGCAACTCTAAAAGGTAGAAAATTGCAAGGGCTAAAAACTTGTCACCTCGAAATTGTGAAAATTTGTTTTTTTGACCCCCAAAATAAAAATAAAACGATTTTTTTTTTAATGCCCTCCAAATCTACATTTTCAAACATTAAAAAAACGGAATATATGTTACAGAACGAAGTATGGACGATACTCAAAACAAATTTCAAAGCAATAGCTTTATGTTTGACTAAATTATGGCTCCCTAAGTATAAGTAACTCATGACGTCATTTTTTAAATTCCCATTTATTTGCTTGTATTGATTAGATACAGACAAATGAATACCATCATTGTATTTCTGAGACAAATCTGGTCTAGAAGCATGTCTTTTGTATTTAGATTAATCAATTTCAAATGTTTACCTTATTGCGACCTGGCTGCTACTATGGCTGCTACTATCGAATTATACGTGTAAAATAGCCCATAAAACATGAGTCGCATGTTTTTCGTAGACCTGTGCCTTTTGTAGCCTGACCTTGAACTTGACCTTTGCTTACAATTTCACTTTCGGCTTATACGGGAGATGCATTATACCTTTGAGAGCACCTTGTGCGATAATGGTCACAATCTAAGGCTTTGGATCGAAAGTATGGCTCACAAACTCAAATACCTCAAGTTTGACCTTTGACCTGATCGTGACCTGACATGTGACCTTATTTTAAGAATTTCGGGTGTGGATTATATTCGTCTCCTTGAGACCTTTTGATCGCCGCCTTGCATGTCCTCTGCGGTTATTGGTTCAGAAGCTACGAGGGGAGGTTGATATCCCCCCCCCCCCCCCCCCAGCGGGGCGCGTTCGGCTGCCGACCCCAGCGAGGCGCGGGTTTTAAAGGAGGGACATTCCCACCTTAAGATTAGTTTTGAGTTGAGATAGCCATGTTGTTGGATTTGCAATGAAATTAACCCGCGAGTTACTGGGGTATATTTCATAACGCGACTTACGGGGGGGGGGGGGCTATCCCCCCCCCCCCTCGGATCTCCGGAACTACTGGACCGAATGTAAAAACTAAAACGGCATTCGATAGCCCTGGGAGATTTATCGAGGGAAACATAATATTATTGATCTCGGGGTCACCGATGACGTCACAGGTCAGGTCAAGTACAAAATGTTTGACCGTGTCAAAAGGTCTCGATGGATGGAATTGTCGCGCAAAATAGCGATATTAAACGCATAAACTGTCGATAAATCGGTATGATTCGTGTGTCTGACACTTCTAAGTACCTAAGCTGTTTATGACCTTGGGTCAGGTCAAGGGCATCCGAGGTCACAAGGTCAAACTGCAGATTACGGTCATTAGGCGTTGTAACACATGTTTATGGGTTTGTTTATCGTCTAGAGCGCGTAAAATGACCTTAGAACATTGTTTGTTCCATATAAATAGAAGTAAAAAGCAAAAATGGAAATGCGTTTTTTATGCATAGTAATGCTGTGAAAGGTGGTCGATTTTTGTCATTTAAAGGTCATAACTCAGTCATTTTTGAAGATATCGACTTAAAATTTGGTACACATATTCACCGCACACATCTCGATCACATATATTCCGTTTTTTTGATAATTCTGATTTTTTCTGGAAAATTTGGTAAAAAAAAAATGTATTTGGATTTCTCAAAATTTTGAATTTCAAACAAACTCAAAAATATGAGATAGCAGTTTGATAGCCCGGTCTATTGTCAGTATTTTGATTTAAGACAATTGAATTAATCTCAAACATCGTACCTTTGACAGCGTTTTCCGAAAAGCATTATTTTGCAACCAAAACCGAAGAACATGACGTCACTCTGACGTCCTTCCCGGTTGACCTATCATAATCTCATATTTTTCCTTTTGCCAACATGTGTAGAATTGATGTTAGAGAAGGTACTGCAAGTTGGGTGACGATACAAGTATTCGTTTAAGAGTTATGGCAAAATAACGGGAGGGGGGAAATAGCCCCCCCCCCCCCAGTAACTCGCGGGTTAAGTAGGGTAGCAGTTAAAACAACCACATAGGTCTAATAAAAAAGAAATTCGAGTTTGGTCTTGACAATTGTAACAAATAAACCCCACGTGTTTTCGAATAAGGATCTAAAGCCGATGACGTCACCTCTCTTTACCAAATGGTGATGATAGTCGACTTGTTTTAAGGTTAGACTTGGAGATATTTGCGTGTTTCAAATGGTTTGGTAATGGGTTTGTTTTGTATTCAAAGCGCCAGAGTGGTCTCGAAATAATTGTGCCAAACTTTGGCAGCGTAAAATATTTCTGTATAGCTCTCTAGAGCTCAATATGACGTCATCAACCCAAATATTAAAACTTAACTTTGTATGAAATTGAGCACTGTTTGCGAGAAACAAATGTCATAATCGTGTTCGGCAGCAATTATTTCATATTTTGCACCACAAGCGGCGTACATTTGACAACTTTTGGGAAGGTAGGAGTGTCCCTTTAACCCGCGCCGTGCTGGTGCTCGGCGCCACCTTCGCCGTGCAAGGGGGGGGGGCGTTTCGACGCCCCCCCACACACACACACGAACTCGGCTCCTATGAGATGATGTAGACAAAAGCCGAAACCACTGTTCGAAAGATCCTAAAAAATCACTGTGAAACTACTCTGGACATTTTGGGGTTCAGGTCAATAGTGAAGTCACCAGAGGTCATCCAATGTCAGATTTTCCAGTTTTAGGACATCGCTCCAGAAACCCCCAACTATCTCGGGAACTATGCTAGGAACAAACGGGAAAAATCGAAAGCTCTTGAAATATGTAATTAGTTAAGTGTCACAAAAGTTATCTCAGGTCAATAGTTAAGGCTCCAGAGGTCATAAAAGGTCAAAAAGGCTATTTTTTTGGCAAATAGTTGTTCGCAACTAACTTTTTACCTAATAAAGATAAGGTTATGATTTTGACGGCATCGTGTTCGTCTCGTCAAGGCGCTTCGAATCACATCCATGTTGACCAGTGTAGGTCAACTTATCAATTTGACCTCAGGTCAAGTTCAAGTGGTGACCCAAGTAGGTCAGGTTGCATATTGGGAGACGTGTCTCGACGAGACAAACGTATTGATGCCGGTTTCACTTCTTTATCTGCATTCTATTGAGAGTTATTGACAAAGTGTTGGTGACCTCAGATGACCTCGGCTGACCCTGTAGAGGTCACTGAACAAACATTGCACCTGGATCATCAAGGATAGCCTATGATAACATGATCCAGAAGGAATTGGACTGATATCATGCGTATCCTCGGAATAGGAAGCATTTGAATATTTCCCTATTAACTTATAATGGGGAGGTCACGCAATTGACCCGACCTTAGGTCACATATATACACAATCTCAGATATTTGAATTGTAGGTGCCAATGACCTTATGAAATCCTGTAATCTTGAAACCGATCGGCCAAAAACTGTGGCAATGGTACGACCTCAAACAGTCTAAACGCCCCGGCACGGCGCGGGTTAACCCGCGCGGCGCTGGGGGGGAAATTTGACCCCCTCCTGGATTTTCTAAATAACTTGAAAACTATGACAGATATCAAAGTGCAACTTACGGTACCTTATGGTGCATTCATTCTACGTTTTCTACCAAAATTTTATTGAAATCCGTCGAAACATTTGGGAGATAATGACGTTGTAGTGACGTCATGTCATGCCATTTTTGGTGAAAAACGTGAAATGCTTAAAAAATCGTAGAAAATAGCATGTTGATGCAAATCGCAAATAAAAGTCGTCAAAAGAAAGGAAATAACATTGTCTTGAAAATGACTATCTTGGATTTTCAAAATGTTGCGTTTTTTACCCCAAAAATGCAAAAAACGTATTTTTGGGGAAGAATTTCCACAAAGTTTTTTTTTAACTTTTCAAAAACCCGGAAGACATATTAGAGAACCGTGTATGAACGATGCTCAAACCAAATTTCAAGGCAATATCTTTATTTTTGACTGATTTATGACTCTCTAAGTATAAGTAACTCATGACGTCATTTTTTAAATTGCGTTTTTAGCTTTTACTGACCAGATACAGACAAATAAATGTCACCACTATATTTCTAAGACAAAACTAGTCTAGAAACATACAATGTTTATTTAGATTAATCAATTTCAAAGTGTGTTCTTATTGTGACTTGACCTTGACCAGAGCGCCATTATATGGGGTCAGGCTGTGAAAATAGCTGCTTCTATCGAATTATACGTGTAAAATAACCCATACAATATGTGTCGCATGGCTTTCGTAGACCTGTGACTTTTTGCGACCTGACCTTGACCTTGACCTTTGCTTACAATTTCGCTTTTACCTATAAGGGAGATGTATTATACATTTGGGAGCACTCTGTGAGATAACAGTTGCAATATAAGGCTTTGAACGTAAAGCATAGCCCAAAAACCCAATATTTAAATTTTGACACTTGACCTGACCGTGACCTGACATGTGACCTTATTTTAAGAATTTCTGGTATGCATTAGATTCTTCTCACTGAGAGATTTCGATCGCCGCCTTGTGCGTCTCGCTGCGGTTATTAGTTCGGAAGATACTAGGGGGGGGGGGTAAATTTACCCCCCCCCCCCAGCACCGGGCGTTCGGATGGAGACCCCAGCGCCGCGCGGGTTAACATACCAAACACAAATTATGAAGAGAAGTGGGGGGTCATGCCCCCCCCCCCCGTTTCTCACTATGAACCGTATGCCTTTGTGAACCCGCCTGTCGTCTGATAAAATGCCGGACGCCTGACGTTTTTATTGAAGAAGTCCACAAGTGTGGGCTGCACCGACCGCTTCAACCGTATCACGGTAACCTACGACATTTACCATAACTCTTGCTCGCAGTTGCCGCCCCGTCGGCAAAGACAGAGAGGACAGCTAGAGGGCCGCACGCCAGTTTGACCGCACCCGTACGTTGACGTGGGATAAACTTATAAACAAAATGCAGCAGATGTTTCTCGCCGTCAGTGCGTCATTTTAACGACGACGCGCCAAACAGACAACTGCTACCAAATTTACCCAATTGAAGTTTTCCATTTATTTCATAGAATGGAAAAGGGAAAAGGAGGGAAAAGAAAGGTATACGATACTGATATGAAGGTAAGCTATATAATACTTGACATGCTATAAAAGAAAACCATACACAAAATGGAAGTGACATGAGGAGGCTTCATATTTTATAAAACTTTCTGTGAAGGAAATTGAAAGAGCTCGTTTTTAGGGAAATTTCTGCCACGTCAAAATTGAGGGGGGGGGGGTGGGGGGGCGCCGCCGCCCCGGTCCAGATGTTGGGGGGGGGGGGCAAGCGCCCCGCTGCCCCCCCCCCCCTGTTCCCGTGCCCCTGGTGCTGTGTGCAGAGGAATTGTTTTGTGTTGGTTGCTTCCTCTAAATTTGCGGAGTGTTTTGCAAGTGCAAGTGTTTTCTGATCATTATTGATATTTTGCACTTCGCAATGTCGTATTGACATTGTAAAGTAGCGGCATTCGTTTCAGGTATGAACATTCAATTACGTGCTATATCGTGGTTAATTCACTGAAATCATATTTATATTCCGGCCAGAGCAGCCGAAGCGGGCAAAGTTGCCGAGGATGGTCCTGCCAAAGATCAGTTGAATCGTCCAGCCATAAGCGGCACGACCTTGACGGGCACGCGAGGCGAGGCCTGGCAATGGTCATTTTTCTATAACGTTAAAGGTTATTCAAGCCACCGTGGCAGGTAGTAGGTGTAATTGCCACGAATTCACTTGCTTATCTGTTCATATACCACGGTCGCAATGCCCACATGTCTAAATTTATACTCCGCGCATGTCCAGGCGTTTGCTCTCTTGATGTGGTCGCTTCGGTTCCCTACGCTTCCCTGGGGAAGGGAAGATATGTGGGACAGAAGCCCTTCTCTTCATATCACATACAAGTGAGCACGCGCCAGGGCTGTCCTATATTTGGATGCGCCACTCTTCCACTGGCGTTCCGAACGGCAACCCAGGTTCAACTCAGCCCCCACCAGTAATGGTTGGCAGCACTCGGGCGTTTGGGCGTTAAAAACATACTACACCATAGGGTTCCCATGTTAAATCGATGATTTTCAGACGAGGCTGGCTCGTAACCTATGGTACATATTTTAAATCCGACTTCTGGAACAGATAGCTACAATCCTTAGCTACAACGTTTCTATTTATCATTTTTCGATATTCTGGGCGTAAAAAGGTTACATGGGCTTGGGGGTTAAAAAATGTCGGAACGACCGCTGACCGCTTCCAAATGCTACTACAGTACTGAAATATACACTACTTCGACTACTACTTCGTAGTAGAATTTAATATGAGCGCTTCCAAATACTACTAATGTACTGCAAATACACTACTTTGACTACTACTTCGTATATTTGCTGGCGCTTAATTCAATAAATAAAGATATAATCTATGGAAATATAAGTTATTGATAGCAAGCAATACCATTAATTTATAATAGACAAAACAATTACGATACAAATTATATCTTGTCTAATTAATTTGGGCGTTACATTCCTTACTGTTCTACCCGTTGTTCTATTACCCTGGTTCAACCGGCCTGACGCCGAACCAGCCGACGGCCGGCTATTTTGAGAGCAGTCTCACCGACGGACCACGCGCACACGCACGGGCGCTGTGCGGCGGAGATTCTGAATACAGCTCTCGGCCCTGTCGGACGTCTCTTCTGATCCCTCTCCGACACCCTTGATCTCGTGACCTTTTTTCGTTGACCTCGTATAACCCCGGCAGACTGGTTATTGATTCGACTCTGATTGATTCGATTGGAATCGTTCAGTCAAAATCCCTTGAATCAATCAAGGATTCACCACCGGATTTTTTTATTCACGAATCATGATTGAATCAAAACCCGCATAGAAACAAGGCTGACTGAATACAAAAGACTGTGCAATGCTATTTCAATGGTACGTCAAACGTGATTTGATTTAAAAAAAATGTTTTGATTCTTTGAATCGGGAAGAATCATTTCTCAAAATGGTTATCCATGAATCAAACGGTGACTGAATCGTTCATACTCTAAAATGAATCGTGATTGAATCCTTCCAAAAAGGTGAATCAATAACCAGTCTGGTCATTGCATTGCAAAATACTCGTCAATATATTGCCTAACAAAGCAAGAAATAAAAAAGGTGCGTTTTTCCTCTAATTTCCATATTTTCCTTCGATACACGTGCGTGTTCCCAAATTACCCCCCAAGGGGGAGGGGTAACGGGCGAATATCTGCGAACCTATGGAACCGACTTGGGTGGGGTCTTCGCTATTCGATCCGGCTAATACAAAACAGTGTCATTATGAGTTTTAGCCACTTTGGTCTAATCGAAGTGGACCAAATTGGACTAAAACCGCAAAAAAATCGTTGCCGACGTGATACTCCAAAACTATGGGACCGATTTGGCGGCGTCTTCACCATTCGATCCGGCATGTTATAAGACGGTGCGGCTTTGAGTTTTATCTATTTTGGTCTATCTAAGTGGACCAAATTGGACTAAAACCGCAAAAAAAATCGTTGCCGACAACGTCATACTCCAAACACTATGGGACCGATTTGGGCGAGGTTTTCACCATTCGATCCGGCGTGGTCTAAAACGGTGCCATATTGAGTTCTATCCAATTTGGTCAAATCTAAGTGAACCAAAACTTCATTTTTGTCTTCTCCAAAACCGTCAAAAACCGTTGCCGACGTCATACTCCGAACCTCTATGGCACCGATTTGGGTGGGGTCTTCACCATTCGATCCGTCGTGGCCCAAAATGGCGCAATTTTGAGTTTTATCCACTTTAGTCTAATCTTAGTGGACCAAATTGGACCAAAACCGCCAAAAATCGTTGCAAAAGACGTCATGCTCCGAACCTATGGGACCGATTTGAACGGAGTCTTCACCTTTCGATCCGGCTTGGTCTAAACGGTGTCGTTTATAGTTTTATCCACTTTGGTTCAATCAAGTGGACCAAATTGGACCAAAACAGTCAAAAATCGTTGCCGACGTCATATTCCGAACATATGGGACGGATTTGGGCGGGGTCTTCACCATTCGATCCGTTTTGGACCACGCGGGATGGCTGCGTGGTGTTGCTCGTCACCCTGCAAATGTGCATACCAAAAATCGGTCTAGCTGCAATGGTAGCTGAGATATCCGCCCGTCCGCCCGTAGCTGAGATACCCCCCTCCCCCTTGGGGTAGTTCGAAAGCACGCACGCATATTGGCGGAAAATATGGAAATTAGAGGAAAAACGCACCATTTTATTGCTTGCGTTGTTAGGCAATATATTGACAAGTATTTTGCGAAGTGAAAAATTGAAATCAGAGGTGTACTCGGGGTCACACAAGGTCTACGAAAAAAGGTCACGAGGTAACGGTTTCAAGGTCATTCAAGGTCAAGCAACAAAGCCCAGAAATAAAATATCTGTTTCATTGCGAATTCAGCCATATAAGTTTTTTATATTTGGTTAACCGCGACATACTGGGGGGGGGGCTATTTCCCCCCTTCCGTTATTTTGCAATAACCTCTAAACCAACACCAGTATGGGCACCAAACTTGCAGTTCTTTCTCTCACATAAATTCTACACATGTTGGCCAAAGGAAAAAGATGAGATTATGATAGGTCAACCGGGAATGACATCAGAGTGACGTCATGTTCTTCGGCTTTTGTTGCAAAAATAATTATTTGCGGAAAACGCTGTCAAAGGTACAATGTTTGATATAAAGACAATTGTCTTAAATAAAATTACTGACAATAGACCGGGCTATCGAACTGCCATCTCGGATTTTGTTTAAGTTGTTTTGAACTTCCAAATTTTGAGAAATCCAAAAACTTTTGTTTTGTTTTTACAAAATGTAAACACAAAATCAGAATTATCAAAAAACCGGAATATATGTGATCTAGACGTGTTCGGTGAATATGTGTACCAAATTTGAAGTCGATATCTTCAAAAATGACTGACTTATGACCTTTAAATGACAAAAATCGACCATAAAAAATGCATTTCCGTTTTGCTTTTCACTTCGATTTATATGGAACAAACAATGTTCTAATGTCTTTTTTAGAGTTCTAGACTAAAAACAAACCCATAAACATGTGTTACAACGCCTAATGACCGTAATCTGCAGTTTGACCTCGTGACCTCGGATGACCTTGACCTGACCCAAGGTCATAAACAGCTTAGAATGTACTTAGAAGTGTCAGACACACGAATCATACCGATTTATCGACTGCTTATGCGTTTAATATCGCAATTTTGCGCGACAATTCCATCCATCGAGACTTTTTGACACGGTCAAACATTTTGTACTTGACCTGACCTGTGACGTCATCGGTGACCCCGATGTCAACAATATTATGTTTCCCTCGATAAATTTCCCAGGGCTATCGAATGCCGTTTGAATTTGTACAATGGGTCCAGTAGTTCCGGAGATCCGAGGGGGGGGGGGGAAATAGCCCCCTCCCCCAATAAGTCGCGTTATGGAATATACCCCAGTAACTCGCGGGTTAAGTCAAATGCGTTATTTTTGCCTCAAAAAATACCTCTGCAGCGTGACCTTGACAAAATGCCCGAGGCTATAATTCAAAAACCTGCGGTCAGATCGAGCTAATATTGCCACAGCTGAATCAGACGGGTTATTGATTCGACTTTTTTGGAACGATTCAATCATGTTTCATTTTGGAATCTGAATGATTCATTCACCGTTCGATTCACGGAGACAATTTTAAGAATTGATTCTTTCCGATTCAAAGAATCAAAAAATACTTTAATCGATTCACTTTTGATTCAACATTAAACAATATGTGGTCAATGTATGTCAAATCAATAAAATTGGAAACATACATATATATGATCATTACAGGGAATTAATTACCTTTTGATTTTGTTAGCAACAATTTATTTGGCTACCGTTACGGTATTACAATGATGTGATCTAAATTTAAGAATGAAATACAATTATTCCCTAATTCAAAGTTGGAAGTTTGGGAAAATTAATGATCGGTATTTTCCCTCCACTATTGGAAAGCGACACACTTGTCAATCGACGCTTTTGTATCAATCTGTTCAACGTTGTTGAATGGGCACTTCGAAACAAATCGCCTACACTAAGTAGGTCACCGTCGACATGCATCGATGAGCTTCCGATTGAATTGCCAGTTTTTCAATGGTTGTGAATTGTAAAGGATGAGCGAATATATAATCACAATGAACGCAAAATATATTTTCCACACCATTGCGTAAAAAAGCAATACGGGAAAAGCCCGGAGTTTGATGGAAACCGAAAAGTACTTGGCAAGAACCGGCCATTAAAAGTGTGGAACGCTTATCAAGATTAACTTGAAATGTCTCTCGGAAGGAATTTTTATATGCAAAATGCGATGAATTTACATCATATTTTCGCCTCGTCTGTCGATTTCAAGTGCTAAGTCCATTTTTGTGGGAAAAGGTCATAATTTTCACAGCAATACTATTTCAGTATAAATGAATGTCGCCAATGGGATTACATTTGTGCAATTTACCAGTGTACTTGAATCAGGGGCCCGGGAACACGGGGGGGGGGCAGCGGGGGTGCTTGACCCCCACCCCCTAACATCTGGACCGGGTAGGGGGGCGGGGCCCTCCCCAACTTTGGCGAGTAGAAGTTTCCCTAAAACGAGCTCTTTCAATTTTCGTCACAAAAAGTTGTATACAGATGCCCCCCTCCCACTAAGGTTTTTCGAGGATAGCGAAAAAACGGCGGCGGGGCGCCGCCGTTTTTTGCCGTTTCAAAAACGGCGCACGGCGCACAGCGCCGCCGTTTCAGCCGCCGTTTTTGGCACACCTGTTCGGGCATCAATTACCCACCAATAAAAGTGGGTAATCAATAAAGGCGATAAAGGCGAAATCTGACGCGTATTACCGCCAGATAAGCTGAAAGTGACCCCTATTGGAAGCCGTGCAGAGTTCCATAAAACAAATTCTTGGGCACAAATTTGACTCCATTTTGCCAAAACGACCCCAGATATGAACAGGCAAGGCCTTTGGCATCACAGTTATGTATCATCTGCTAAACGAACTATTTTAGAAATGCTTGAAATTGCGACCCGAATACCACCTATTTACCGTAGCCCAACATGCCGGCTCGCTGTAGCATTGGTGACGTCACGGCTCAAGTGTTGCCAGGCAAATTGACTGGGGTTGGGCGTAGGTACATTTACTAGGTACATTTAGTAGTATTTACTAGTAGGTACATTTAGTAGGTACAAAACATTACTAGCCCATAGGGTTCACGTGTTAAATTACTCATTTTAGGGAAGTCATATCTCCGATTCTATCTAACCGAATTGGATGCAACTGCTTTCAAAAGACAGGTCGTTCAATTATCTTGTGACGATAAAATACCCTTTTTTCACGTAACCCAGCCAAATTCCTACGGCGTACAGGGTGAAGATTGCATTGCACGCGACACGGGCCGTATCCGCGGCTCGGCATCCCGTTTCTCCGCGCGGAGGCGCCCCGAGCCAAATAGCGCGCGCCTCTCAGCTAGCTGTAGTGTGGCCTTGAAAAATCGCAACATCACCATTGTCCCAAGTCATAATTAGCCGCACCCTTGACTTCATGCATTACAGGGAATAGGTCACCTTGAAAGTTGTCTCGAAGTTCAACCATACGGTGCATCTTGAGCTCAAAACTACGAATATGACTTTGGTTTGGACAACTGATGGATATATGTGGAGAAAGAAGTAAGTTTCTCTTTCTATTTCACGAGAAATCGTACGATAGCAGCAGGCGATACGGCTCCCCCGCTCCGCCTGACGCCAAGTACAGTCTCTGACAAGATGCCGCCGCGCCGCCCGGGCGGCTGAGCGGATATTAACGAGGCGTCGTGACCAGAGACTACGTGCCAGAGAGTGTACCTGCCCCAGGCGGCGAGCCGGCGGCGGCGAGCGGCGAGCGAAAGGAACTGATCGTGGCCCGGAACAGCGGAATTGAAACCGGGCCCACTAGTCCTGTGTCGAAATTACTTAACGTAGGGAGGTAATTCTTTCGCCACAACCCATTTTTAGATCTGCTCTACAAATCTGCTATCTCAGTCCAAAACTCCATGTTAAAGGTGAACTATTCCCTTTAATTGCATGCATTTTTTCAACATTTTTAGTTCAGGCCAATATTGAGATCACCAAAGGTCATCAAAGGTCAGATTTTCCAGTTTTAGGACATTGCTCCAGAAACCCCAAAATATCTCGGGAACTATGATAGTTAGGAAGAAACGGAAAAAGCAATCGAAAGAGCTTTAAATATTCAATGACAAAAATGTTATCTAATTTGTTCTCAGGTCAATAGTTTTGGCTCCAGAGGTAATCAAAGGTCAAAAGGGATATTTTTGGGCAGAACGTTCGCAAATACATTTTTGCCTAATACAGATACGGCAATGATTTTGACGCCATCGTGTTAGTCTCGTCAAGGCGCTTCGAATCACATTCATTTGGATCAGTTCAAGTAAACTTAGAAATTTGACCTCAGTTCAAGGTCAAGTGGTGGCCCAAGTAGGTCATGTTGCATATAAGGAGACGTGTCTCGACGAGACAAACACATTGATGCCGGTTTCACGTATTTATCTTTATTCTATCGAGAGTTATTGACACAAAAAGTGATGGTGACCTCAGCTGACCTCGGCTGACCCTGTATGGGTCACTGAACAAAAGTTGAACCAGGGTCATCAATAATAGCCTATTATAACATGATCCAGAAGGAATTGGACTGATATCATGCGTAATATACACCATTTGAATATTGCCCCATTGACTTATAAGGTCACGAAATTAACCCGACCTTTGGTCACCCATATACAAAATCTTAGATATTTGAATTGTACGTATGTACCTATGACTTTATTAAATCCTGCAAGTTTGAAACCGATCGGCCCAAAACTGTGACTGTGGTACGACCGCAAACTTATTTGGAGGTGTGGTCACGTGACCTGACCTGAGATGACCCGTGGTCAAGAATACCGCCAATACCAATAATACCAATAGTTCGTCAATACCGCCAATCAGCACACCCGCGGAAGCGGAGGTGCCATGCAGGCTTTTGTTTCCATGGCAACCATCGCGACTCATCTAATTCAAAATCTGGCAAACATGGTTAATTTCTTAGTATGAACTATAATGATTGAAATATGAAATGTCTGCCTTACTATTTTGAAACAATTCAAATCAAATGGAAACTTAGTTGTGTATTATTTCACTCTTTGAATTCAGTACGCCAGGATTTGTCTGTTTAAGGCCCGTGGAGCGGTAGCTTGCTGTCGAGTGTCATCTCAGCGCAAGGACAGAGTCTCTATGGCCTTGCAAGGACAGGAGGGAGGGGCAACCTTTGGCGTACAGAGACGCGTCAATTCCTTCAGAAGTAGGCATGACAAGTATAATATTATTTCTTAGACAAGGAATTGGTATTTTGGTCTGATTATAATTATAAATAGTCTGTGGTAATTGGTCTGCATAGAAAATTTACACAAAAATATCGCCAATTGAGAAGACACGACCTATCGAATCCTATATGGATTCGATATATATGGTAAGCGTTGGGTGTTCGGGAATGATAATCATGTTAAAGGAAATAGTTCAGGGTCAGGGAAATAGTTCAGGGATTAAAATTATTTTTGTCTGAAATAGTTCAGGGTCTGATTAGATTAGAATTTGTTCTTGTTTATTTTTCCTAATAAACAAACACAAATAAACGGTTCGTGAAGAGATGTGTTCATGAACAGCTCACGTGGCAAGGTAGGCTAATTTAGAAGCCAGACCACATTTGTGTTGTTTTATTATGAAAAACGTTTTATGTATATCCGCAGACATGGTAGACTAGACAAGCACATCATTGTGTCAAATGTAGGTTGACTCGCGGTTGTCGACAGTGACTCCGCCACCTACGAATAACTGTGTAACGTCAGTGTCTTAACACGCGCAGTGGAGAGGGGTATGCCACTAACACGCAGTGGAGGGGGGGGGGGGCACTTTAGTGCCCCCCCCCCCCTAAGATCTCCGAAAGTATGAGAGCTATAATGATGAAACTTACAGGGTAGGTAGGTGCTATGGTTATCTACATTTTGTAAAATTGTATTGACCTTCGGTTTATATCTTCAAGGTCAAACGAGGTCACGAAGGTCAAATCTGGCCAAATGTCACAATTTTTGGAATTTGACCTATGTGACGTCACAGGTCACCAGCAATGTGTTCAAAATTGTTTCGAGGGATGAACATTTACATTTTATACCGAATGGCGTTTGAATCATCCCGATCAGACTGTTGGTTCCGAAAATATCGATTTGCCGACCGCGATTCTGGCCGCCATCTTGGACTAATACCTCCATATACCTCATAATCCATATACCTCAAACATTTATCAACCGATTTTTTTGTGTGTTGCGTCACACGATCCGCTATTAAATTGGCGTTAATGTCACGGAACAAACACCACCCTGCTCTGCTTAGTTTTCGAAATATTCACGAAAAACATGTGGGGGGGATACAAAAGTGCCCCCACCCTCCGCTGCGCGTGTTAACCCTATTGCCTGTGGGCGGCCATAATTACGTTAAAGGATACTGCTATCTCCGGAGGATTTCTAAAAAACAACTTAAATGAAAGGTAGGGATCAACAATCGTGCATGCTCAAGCTCAAACTTGCTCCTGCAGCACCTAGAGCAGGTTATCAGCAATTTATTTTGTATCTATTTCTGACTCCAAAACGTTCGTCCCAGCTGTGCACAGTATATTCATGATGTATTCATGATGGCCGCTCTCATCCAGTTTGGCTGTGAAATTGGCGCCCGCCCAAAGCCGAAGCGGCCGAATTCGCCGAGACTTGACCTTGAAAAGTCTATCTGTGTTATAAGGTATAGGTCACAAATCTCCTACAGTCCCAAAATCGAGCCATAGCAAATCTGTATATATATATATATATATATATATATATATATATATATATATATATATATATATATATATATATATATATATATATATATATATATATATATATATATATATATATATATACATACATACATACATACATACATACATACATACATACATACATACATACATACATACATACATACATCCATCCATGCATGCATGCATGCATGCATACATACATACATACATACATACATACATACATACATACATACATACATACATACATACATACCTACCTACCTACCGACCTACCGACCTACCGACCTACCGACCTACCGACCTACCGACCTACCGACCTACCGACCTACCGACCTACCGACCTACCGACCTACCGACCTACCGACCTACCGACCGACCGACCGACCGACCTACCGACCGACCGACCTACCGACCTACCGACCGACCGACCTACCGACCTACCGACCTACCGACCGACCGACCGACCGACCGACCGACCGACCGACCGACCGACCGACCGACCGACCGACCGACCGACCGACCGACCGACCGACCGACCGACCGACCGACCGACCGACCGACCGACCGACCGACCGACCGACCGACCGACCGACCGACCGACCGACCGACCGACCGACCGACCGACCGACCGACCGACCGACCGACCGACCGACCGACCGACCGACCGACCGACCGACCGACCGACCGACCGACCGACCGACCGACCGACCGACCGACCGACCGACCGACCGACCGACCGACCGACCGACCGACCGACCGACCGACCGACCGACCGACCGACCGACCGACCGACCGACCGACCGACCGACCGACCGACCGACCGACCGACCGACCGACCGACCGACCGACCGACCGACCGACCGACCGACCGACCGACCGACCGACCGACCGACCGACCGACCGACCGACCGACCGACCGACCGACCGACCGACCGACCGACCGACCGACCGACCGACCGACCGACCGACCGACCGACCGACCGACCGACCGACCGACCGACCGACCGACCGACCGACCGACCGACCGACCGACCGACCGACCGACCGACCGACCGACCGACCGACCGACCGACCGACCGACCGACCGACCGACCGACCGACCGACCGACCGACCGACCGACCGACCGACCGACCGACCGACCGACCGACCGACCGACCGACCGACCGACCGACCGACCGACCGACCGACCGACCGACCGACCGACCGACCGACCGACCGACCGACCGACCGACCGACCGACCGACCGACCGACCGACCGACCGACCGACCGACCGACCGACCGACCGACCGACCGACCGACCGACCGACCGACCGACCGACCGACCGACCGACCGACCGACCGACCGACCGACCGACCGACCGACCGACCGACCGACCGACCGACCGACCGACCGACCGACCGACCGACCGACCGACCGACCGACCGACCGACCGACCGACCGACCGACCGACCGACCGACCGACCGACCGACCGACCGACCGACCGACCGACCGACCGACCGACCGACCGACCGACCGACCGACCGACCGACCGACCGACCGACCGACCGACCGACCGACCGACCGACCGACCGACCGACCGACCGACCGACCGACCGACCGACCGACCGACCGACCGACCGACCGACCGACCGACCGACCGACCGACCGACCGACCGACCGACCGACCGACCGACCGACCGACCGACCGACCGACCGACCGACCGACCGACCGACCGACCGACCGACCGACCGACCGACCGACCGACCGACCGACCGACCGACCGACCGACCGACCGACCGACCGACCGACCGACCGACCGACCGACCGACCGACCGACCGACCGACCGACCGACCGACCGACCGACCGACCGACCGACCGACCGACCGACGACCGACCGACCGACCGACCGACCGACCGACCGACCGACCGACCGACCGACCGACCGACCGACCGACCGACCGACCGACCGACCGACCGACCGACCGACCGACCGACCGACCGACCGACCGACCGACCGACCGACCGACCGACCGACCGACCGACCGACCGACCGACCGACCGACCGACCGACCGACCGACGACCGACCGACCGACCGACCGACCGACCGACCGACCGACCGACCGACCGACCGACCGACCGACCGACCGACCGACCGACCGACCGACCGACCGACCGACCGACCGACCGACCGACCGACCGACCGACCGACCGACCGACCGACCGACCGACGACCGACCCGACCGACCGACCGACCGACCGACCGACCGACCGACCGACCGACCGACCGACCGACCGACCGACCGACCGACCGACCGACCGACCGACCGACCGACCGACCGACCGACCGACCCGACCGACCGACCGACCGACCGACCGACCGACCGACCGACCGACCGACCCGACCGACCGACCGACCGACCGACCGACCGACCGACCGACCGACCGACCGACCGACCGACCGACCGACCGACCGACCGACCGACCGACCGACCGACCGACCGACCGACCGACCGACCGACCGACCGACCGACCGACCGACCGACCGACCGACGACCGACCGACCGACCGACCGACCGACCGACCGACCGACCGACCGACCGACCGACCGACCGACCGACCGACGACCGACCGACCGACCGACCGACCGACGACCGACCGACCGACCGACCGACCGACCGACCGACCGACCGACCGACCGACCGACCGACCGACCGACCGACCGACCGACCGACCGACCGACCGACCGACCGACGACCGACCGACCGACCGACCGACCGACCGACCGACCGACCGACCGACCGACCGACCGACCGACCGACCGACCGACCGACCGACCGACCGACCGACCGACCGACCGACCGACCGACCGACCGACCGACCGACCGACCGACCGACCGACCGACCGACCGACCGACCGACCGACCGACCGACCCGACCGACCGACCGACCGACCGACCGACCGACCGACCGACCGACCGACCGACCGACCGACCGACCGACCGACCGACCGACCGACCGACCGACCGACCGACCGACCCGACCGACCGACCGACGACCGACCGACCGACCGACCGACCGACCGACCGACCGACCGACCGACCGACCGACCGACCGACCGACCGACCGACCGACCGACCGACCGACCGACCGACGACCGACCGACCGACCGACCGACCGACCGACCGACCGACCGACCGACCGACCGACCGACCGACCGACCGACCGACCGACCGACCGACCGACCGACCGACCGACCGACCGACCGACCGACCGACCGACCGACCGACCGACCGACCGACCGACCGACCGACCGACCGACCGACCGACCGACCGACCGACCGACCGACCGACCGACCGACCGACCGACCGACCGACCGACCGACCGACCGACCGACCGACCGACCGACCGACCGACCGACCGACCGACCGACCGACCGACCGACCGACCGACCGACCCGACCGACCGACCGACCGACCGACCGACCGACCGACCGACCGACCGACCGACCGACCGACCGACCGACCGACCGCCGACCGACCGACCGACCGACCGACCGACCGACCGACCGACCGACCGACCGACCGACCGACCGACCGACCGACCGACCGACCGACCGACCGACCGACCGACCGACCGACCGAGAGAGAGAGAGAGAGAGAGAGAGAGAGAGAGAGAGGAGAGAGAGAGAGAGAGAGAGAGAGAGAGAGAGAGAGAGAGAGAGAGAGAGAGAGAGAGAGAGAGAGAGAGAGAGAGAGAGAGAGAGAGAGAGAGAGAGAGAGGGTGGGAGGGGGCATATTTCGGCAGGCCAGGGAGAGGTGAGTGACAGGCCAGAGGGAGGTGGTGGAGAGAGGTGCAGAGCAGGCCAGATAGAGGTGGTGAGTGAGTGAGTATCTATGGCCTTGGACCTAGACGTTACAGAATTAGTCACATCCACGCTCGCACTCGAATATACGTGCTACTGACGATATTTTTTACGAAACTTTCCGCTTAAGGCGGGCCGCACACTAGGCCATTCGGCGCGAAGCAGGTCGCGATATCGCTACGACTTTCCGCGCATCTTTAGCGACTTTCCGCCTTCGCGTCAGCCGAAACGTCAAAAATCGCGGACGAAATGTCGTCGGCCGGCCATGTGCGGGCCGGCGGAAAAAAGCTGATTCGAACGAGCTTTTTTCCGCGACCTGAACGCCGCGGAGCCGCGGACAACAAAATTGATCAGGCTAACAGTGGCGAATATATGCAAGACAGAGGTACAAATTTACACCGCATGCTCTTGCCGCTGTGAAATTTATTATCTAAAAGTTTCGTGGTTCTAAACTTACATCTTCGTCGAAAAATGGCCATCATTAATTTACCTTGGGACAGGCTGTAGGCACAGGTTGCGACATGCTGTAGGTCGGCGGGGCGGAATCTCGCGAGCAGACCGCGCCGAATCCGCCGGAACAAGGACGATATTCAGCGGTATCGCCGCGATTTTCGAGGCGGAATTTCGCAGTGATATCGGGCGCCGAATGCGTAGTGTGCGGCCGCCTTTAAAACTAAAAGTTGAATATCTTCCAAGATAAACAATTTGTCGGGGAAAAAAGTTCACAAACATGTTCAGCTGACCTCACCTGACATGTAGACATACAATTAAAGGGAAATAATGACCTTTTGATTTTGTTAGCAACAATTTATTAGGCTACCGTTTATGGTTTTAAAATTATTTTATTTAAATTTATGAATTAAATAAAATTATTCCCAAATTCAAAGTTGTAAGTTTGGAGAGAAAAAAACACAAAACAAGTACCTTGTGTACTTCATGAAGGTCATTAACAAATTCGTCCTTCCCTACCATTGTTTACATCGAGTGCGGCATTTTTGGAGGCTCTGTGACGTTTCCGATCAAACTGATCCGTGAAGCAATCCGTGAAGCATCCGTGATGCATGACTGACTATCAGTATAAGTCATGAATAACAACAACATGCAAACTATACCAACTCGAATAAAATAAGGGCGGAATGAATTGAACCCCAGGCAAGCTAGTATTCGCAAAGCAATCGGCACTGCGCCACAATAGCAAAAGGTGAGGGAAATGCATATTGGATACAATATTATTACGTCACAAGTTTCTGAAGTGTCAACTACTATGAAATACAGGGATAAAATACCTTTAATAATGATAAACAAGAAAATTCAAACTTAAAAACAATAATTTGAATAAGTCTTTAATTAGCTTTCAACTCAAAATCAGATATATTTTGCAATGCTACACAAGAATGGCACCAGTGACGTCATTAACGAAGCTTGCTGCGGGACTTGGGTATACTAATCAGGAACAACTCGCCACAAATGGTTAAGTGCGCCGAGAAGCATGACAATAACTTTGTAAACAAATCGCCGACGCTAAATAGGTCGCCGTCGATGTGCATCGATGAGCTTCCGATTTAATTGCCAGTTTTGGGTTATTGTTTGTTAGTTTTTTTGGGGAAAAATTATTATTTTGCATGATAATATAAATCATAGTGTTGTATACAGCCACAGACAAATTATACAACACTCCTAATGTTGCAAACAAATTAATCGGTTTGCAAAAATTGAGGGTCGCAACCACTAACTATGCCGCCGTTGATGTGCATCGATGAGCTTCCGATTTTATTGCCACTTTTTCCAATCGCTGTTAGTTTTAGAAGATCGCCGGGCATATAATCACAACAAGCAGAACGCACAATATATTTTCCACTCCATTGCGTAAAAAAGCAATACGGGAAAAACCCGCAGTTTGATGAGGACTAAAAGTACTTGCAAGTACCGATCGTTAAAAGTGTGGAACGCTTAGCAACTATAACTTGAAATATCTTTCGGTAGGAAAGTTTGCATGCAAAATGTGATGAATTTACAATATATTTTTGTCTCGTCTGGCGATTTCAAGTGCTAACTCCATTTTTGTGGGAAAAAGTAATTATTTCCCTTTAAGTGTGATTCGACAACTTTCAAAAAGGCGGGACAGTCCCTTTAATATCATTTTTTAAACTTGCGTCGAGCATATTTCAGGTCGATAAAGTATTTGATATATGCTTAGGCGTTATTTTTTTACATCCTACCGCTTGTGTTGTGCAGTTATGATACGGCCGCTTCCAAAACAGGTGCTTGTCAGTCATCGGCTCTCGACGTCATGCTGTTCAAACTATGTTTGTTTTTAAATTATGAGTCTTTGCAACAAAATTTGGGTATCTGAAGGCCAAACATTTTGTGCCTCCCCTCCCCCCCTAACTAAGCGGCTGGGTCCGCCCCTGTATGTTGCCGCCTTAGAAAGGGGAAATGAGAAATATTTATACTGTACTCCTCAATGTTATTCATTTATAATGTATAGCTAGGTAGGTACCTACCTATTGGGCATGAACCCGCAGGAGCGGCAATAAGGCCAAATGGCGGCAACAAGGCCAAATGGCGGGAATAAGGCCAAATGGACGACACGACACGGCGCGACAAGCGGACACGACAGAGCCAACAGCCAGGGGCTCCGCCACAGGGAGGGGCGGAGGGGATGCCCCCCCCCCCCCCCCCCCCCCCCCCCCCCCCCCCCCCCCCCCCCCCCCCTCCCCATTTTCGGATTTTAACATTACGCCTATGGGAGTTGCATTGGAAAGAATAGACTTCAGAATGCCTCCGTCCACCCCCCCCCCCCCCCTCCCCCTTAACTTTCGGAAGGTGGCGGCGCCCTTGCCAATAGCGTCAGGTCACTCGTCTCAGACAAAGAGAGAGGTCTGCGTCTGAAGGAACAGACAGTCAGGCGCACCAGCTCGTCCGTCCACTATGTGTCCGCTCGCTCGTCCACTTTAGCACTCATTGCCTGGCGTCAACATAGTGAGTGCCTGTTGGAGCCTCGGAGTGTGTGATGACCTGCGAGAGGACACAGCCTGGCATGAGATGATGACAACTTTTTGTTTGTTTTGTCGGCTGCCCGGTATCATGCTTCAGCGAAGCATTCATTAAATTAATATATAGGATTTTACGAGGATGATCACTAAATGTCACTAACTAGTAGGAAGGTACTTCATGGCAAAAAATCACAACATTTGATACCATTGTATTTCATCAGCAGCAGAATGACAGAAGTAAGCACATTGGATAAAAAAGCAATACAAAATGCGACTTTTTTCCTTTCCACAGAACATTTCGGATCAAGCATTAAAACTTAACGCATCAACCATCGAGCAAAACATCAACAAATAACTTCACGGCATTGCTCATTCGTTGCAACCGTGTAGTCAAAATTATTTCAAAGAACCTGGTTCACCGTTGAGAATGGACAATAACAAAACATGTGTACATGGTACATACACCATTATGGCTGTGAGATTCGCAACATATGAGTACTTAGCGACCTCTTTTGATCTTTGACTACACTATCCGCCACGATCCTGGCGACACATCGCAGCGTCGGACCGAGCCCACGGAGGAGACTCTCCTCTTACTCCACTGGCCGAGCCATGTGAGCTCATCACGGCCACGGGCCGCCTAGCTCCAGCTGGCCGGCTGGGGAGCCGCCGCCGGCACCCGATGGCTCACCCGCGACTCCAGAGGCTGCCGTTGCTGCTGCTGCTGGCCGTCGGCACTGCCGCTGCGCCGGCTGGCGTAGCTGGTGTAGCTTGACTCGCCGGCGTCGTGGTGGCCCTCCTCGTGGTACGGGTACTGAGTCGGGTCGTAGTGGCCGTCGTAGTCGCCCTCCTCGGGGTAGCCGCGGCCCGGCAGGCCGAAGTCGGGCAGGCCCAAAGAGACGGCCTCCTTGACGGTGTCGTACGCCGACAGGCCGAGCTTGCTGTAGAGCGCGCCGACCTTGGTCAGCGCGATGATGCCGATGATGAGGCCTGCGACGGCGACCACCGGCGCGGCCACCGCCAGAACCGACTCCAGCTTGCCCAGCGTGAGCGGGATCGCGCCGAACAGGTCGGTGATGGCGGCGCCAACGCCTTCGAAGCGCGGCTGCGGCGCGCCGAGGGCCCGCACCAGCACGCGCTCCACCGTCTTGCCGAAGTCCGGCGAGGTGGATAAGTCCCGGGACGCGGAGCTGTCCTCGGAGGAGTCAGCCGCACAGGCAGCGGCGGTGAGCGCCAGCAGGCAGAGGTAGCTGGTCGTGGTCTTCATGGCTGCTGTTGGACTATGCGGTCTGCGCTGACTGAGATGCTTCACCGGTCACAGCAGGGCTGGAACTGTACCTGGTCGCCCCCGTCGCCGCTTATAAGGTCCGCTCCCGGCACATTGCTGCCGGACCCTGAGTGACCTCACTCGGCCCTGCCGACGCATCCCGACCTACATAGCGCGGCCCGGTCGGAAACGGGCCAACGCAACACCGCGCAACGGCGCCTCGTTTCTCTCTCGGCTGTCCTCCCGCGGGCCCTCCTACAACTACCGACTACGACACCTCTGCAGCCTGTCTCACCCATCACTTGCAACTTGTAATGCAAATGCCCTTGCTCCGGAATGTTCCCTCCCGTTGGACATAGCCGCCGTTCGTCCTATATTACCGAATAACAGGGGTTCGGCACTGTAAAAAGTATAGGTGGGGGCTGAGAGGAGCGGTACGGTGTCGTAACTAACGGAGCGAGCGGCGTGCCGCTGCAGGGACGGGCGGGCAGCAGCAGCCAGAGCAGGGCACGGGGTCCGTCCGCCGCGCCGCAGGGCACATGAGTAACGCGGCGGGCAGGAACTTGGCCGCCCCGGCCGGCCGGCGCGGCCCGCCGTTACGCAATCGGCCGCCGCAGCGGAACTGAGCTGCGAGTTGGCGGATCGGCCGCGCGTCATGACCCCCTTCAACGGCCGGCCGCGGATCCGGGAGAAAGAAAAAGTAAAAGTAAGCTTAAAAAGTAAGAGAGGGAGAAAAAGCAAGTGACACAGCTGACCCGAGCGCCATAAAGGTCGCTGTGGGCGAATAGCCAAATAGCTTGATGTTGGGCCTGAAGAAGGTGCGTACAAATGTCACTCGCTCGTCACTCGTCAGCATGGAGTACAGACGTCGTATGCGGGTGACGGGAGACGCGTCCAATTAACTTTTTTTTCGGATTTCAACATTGGCCTACGCCCTACGGGCGTTGTATATAAATAATTGCCTTTAGAATCCTGATGTCCCAAGTTTTGGTATAATAGGTGGCGGCGCCTCTGGTCGTCAGTGATTTCGGCGCTCAGTCGGCCGTCGGTGTCCGCGGCATGTGTACACACACTGCATACATAACAGTTAACACCATGAGGGTCTGGGTTCTCTGTTTCGTGGATGAAGCCTCACCTCTCCACCATTAGCCTCACACTGGTATTGCCATACTGAATGCCTGGTGTGAGCAGTGTAACCTGATGATCGAATGCGATTAAGCAAGAGATGGGTTTAATCAGCAACAGTAGGTTTGCAAATTACTGTTTGAAATACATCAGTTGCTATAGTTCGGAACATATCACCATGTTACTGCTATCCATCCCTCACCATATGCTTGCATAGGCGTCTGATGAGTTCCGAGAAATACTGTGCACAGAGCTCTATAAGGGAACATTGAACGGCATCAAACACAAGCTCTTAGCGGGCTGCAATCAAAACATCCGTAGCATCGGCGCAGCAGATCATATAGTTTGACTGCTACTGCGTTGTAAAGTCGTAAGTCGGATCGAAAACGTCCTTGCGAGATTATGGCAGCGGTGGATCCATACAATCTCCAAGGGGGTCATCAATTGCAGTGGTGACCCTACCTATACCCAAATCTGAAAACTCAACGGATTTGGTTCACTATATTTTGAGGATGCCCCTATTTCAGTATTTTTGTTTAATTGACAAAACGTTGCCTATAGGTATTTGCAATATCAGTGTATTTTTTCAATATCCCTTTGTATGTATCTAAAGTGCCGCGAATGGTGCAAAAATATATCATTTGTACAGCCAAGGGCGGCCCCAGACGGCTGATGAACAGGGGGGGGGGGCAACTTGACCAAGAGGGTAGTCGAGATTCGTGACCAGGGGTAACCGTTTTTTTACGAGTAGTAAATCTTGTGCATGCGATAGCAGTGTATCATATTGCTTTGTGTCTCGTGCGGACTTCAAACATGTTCTTGAACTAAAAAATAGGCAGAATTTTGCGAAAGGAGGGCTTGAAGAAAATTTGTCACAAAAGCTGCCCTTAAACTTAACTACCTACCAATGATATTTACACAAAATGGACACACATACAACTATTATTGCGCCAAAATTTGAGGTTTTGAGCGAGCTGGATAACTAATTTTTGCTATTGCCTATTGGAACCAGGATGCAGGGTCAAGACGAGGAAATATGTCTGAAGCAAAAGGTGGGGTCAAAAGACATGTTGCCTCCCCCCATTGAAGGTCAAAGGTGGAGCCATGGCCCCATGCCCCCCCCCCCCCCCCCTCCTGCGGTCGCCAGTGTGTAGTCTATATTATACCCTTTTATACTGGAATAAAATCTTTGATTTTACTCATTGATCTTTGATTTTACTCTTTGACTCATTGATTGATTTGCACCGCGTAGCGACGTGGAATTTTTTGCTTTATTTTTGGGTCGGATAACTAGGCCCTGCCAAATTAGAAAGCTCCTATATGTATCAGCCCAAGGGCACCAATGAAGCCACTCTATGAGATTCTTCCACCGCAAAGATAGAATGAATTTCGCCGCGGTGGCACACAAATGTGATATTTGTCTACTTTTGTCTCACACAATTATATCAGCTTGGTTGCAGTTGCCAGTTTAAAATACGTTTCATAGATTTCCAGCCATGAACCACATTATATCAGCGGCGGCGCCACCGGGGAGGGGGGGGGGCAGGAGGGGCAGTCGCCCCCCTGTCGTCGGACAGGGGGAAAACATATCTGTTTGCCCCCTGTCATTTAAGGAGGCCCCTCCATTCTTCAAAGAGGCCCCATCTCGCAGGCTCCATCGCGGAGGTCACAGGACCCCTGGGAGCCAGAGGGGGTCATATGGAGGTCAGAGGGGTCCTCTGAAGACCAGAGGCGGCCATCTGGAAGCCAGAGAGGAGGTCAGAGGGGGCCAATGCAGGTCAGAGGTTGGTCTCTGGAGGCCAGCGGGGGTCCTTTGGAGGTCAGAAAGGTCCCTGGAGGCCAGAGGGGGTCCTATGGAGGTCAGAAGTGCCCCTGAAGTCCAGAAGCGGCCCTCTGGAAGCCAGAGGCGAGGTGAGAGGAGCCCTATGAAGGTCAAAGGGCCCTTCTCAAATGGAGGCCCCTAAATTTCGACTTCCCCCTGACAAAAATCCATGGCGCCGCCCCTGCATTATATAGCAGCCTAAACGACGGGTGCTATTGGGTTCGTTCGAGAAAAAAAAGATAGTCAACACACATCGTGACATCAAGGATTTATCAGGACGCACGTATGTAATATGCGCCGCGAAGCGGCGCGTTTTTTTGTCTCTTAATTTTGCACTATTTCGCATAAAATAGGTGGGTTTTCAGCAATTTGATGGGGGCACCAGGGAATTGGTGCCCCCCCCCCCCTCTCCTCCTGGATTCAAGGGGGTCCGGTGCCCCCTTATTCCACCGCGCAAGGAAGCGGATCCCGACTCCCGAGGGGCCCTGAGGGCCCCTCGTGTCCGATATACGTTGTTACTTGTTACCTCTGGTATAAAGGGACGATGGTGCCCCTTCATAGTCCAAGGGACGGGAGGCATGAAGGGGCATTTTTGTTTGCATAATTTAGCAATTATAATTTAGCATTATTTCGCGAAAAAAAATGTCTAGCTACCAATGTTTGTGATTTAATGGGGGCACCATGCCATTGTTTTCCCCTCCTGTATTCAAGGAGCCACGGTTCCCCGGTGCCTCCCTCGCCCCACAGTGCCGCCCACCGGCACGGTGGTGCCCCTGGCGCGGTGGTGCCGCGGTGCACTGACGCGATGGTGCCCCGGGTGCCCCGGCACGGTACGGCCCTGGTAGGTACATCAACTATATACCAAGAGAGCCCATATTTGTATTACTATTTTGTTTACTATCGCCATCCCGAAAATAAACGTTGTTGTTAACAAAAAACTGTAATTGCGCTGGTGCCCCTGATAGGCCGGTGGTGCCCCTGATATGCCGGTAGTGCCCCTTGGCTCCAAAGGGGAGGGGGGTCATGACCCCGTGAGCCCCCCCCCCCCCCCCCCCCTGGATCCGCCACTGGATTAGCGAAATAGAAAAGCAAATGACAAAGAACAGTAGCAGCGTGATTTGTAACACATACCTACCCAGATCCCGTTGATATACGGTCGCACTATGTCTATGTTCGGGTGGAGTCGTCCTAGATGTCTTGGTGTCTCCTGTTCGAGTCATCACACATGTCTATGTCTCGGCGAAGTCGTCACTTGTGTGGAGATGGCTGTGTGGAGATGGCTGATTACAGGACGCAGAGCAAGTCCAACGGATTTTGATCACAACTGAGACGCGGTCTCGAACACTGCTATCATGTAGGTATTGCGGTACAGCATTTCTTCTGAAGTGTGTATTGCGGAACAGCATACTTATTATTTGTAACAAAGAACAGTAGCAGCGTGATTTGTAACACATACCTACCCAGATCCCGTTGATATACGGTCGCACTATGTCTATGCTCGGGTGGAGTCGTCCTAGATGTCTTGGTGTCTCCTGTTCGAGTCATCACACATGTCTATGTAAACGGAGACAATTCATAGTGTATTGCGGAACAGCATTTCACCTTACATGCTGTTCTGTTACAGGGAAATATTCACCTTGTCCTACAAAAAGGGAGATATCACTTGAAATCGACAGACGAGACCAAAATATATTGTAAATTTATCACATTTTGCATATAATACTATTGAAAGATATTGCAAGTGACACAAGTGACACAACTTTCGCAATTGCTTATACAAATTTGGAAAATGGGAAAATTAATTACATTAAGTGTCTGGCAGAGGCTCTGCTTGGCGATAATTTTTGGCACTGGCGGATCCAGGGGGGGGGGCATCAGGGGAAAATGCCCCCCCCCCCCCTACAGGAATCTGGGAGGGACATTCAATACAAGCATTCCTCCCCGCGCGTTCCCTGCACTGAACATGAAAAACAATGATCTTAGGAGAAAACTTCATGAAAACGGATTTTTTATCTCTCGACTGATTTAATTTGAAGTTCGTCTGTATCCCTTTCTTTGAATGATAGACAAAACAGCGCACCTAATACAATTCAAGTAGCCCCGGTGACACTTAACCCGCACTTCGCTGGGGGGGGGGGGGGCAGAATCTGCCCCCCCCCCTTCCGGATTTTCTCAATAACCTGAAAACTATGATAGATAACAACGTCGAACTTTGAGTACCTTATGTTGCATCAATTCTACGTCTTTTCACCAGATTTTAATGAAATTGATGTATCATTTTGGGAGATAATGACGTTTTAATGACGTCATGGCATGCCATTTTTTTTGTGTGGGAAAACGATAAATATTGTGTGGAAAAAGAATGTTATTTCCTTTCTTTTGACGTTTTTTTTGTAATTTTATTCAAAACTCCATTTTCTACGATTGTTCAACAATCGTAGAAACAATCGTAGAAAATGGAGTTCTGAATCAAATCACAAAAAACGTCAAAAGAAAGGAAATAACATTCTCTTCAAAATGACTATCTCGGATGTTGGATTTTTCTTCTTCTGTTTTTGACCCCCCCCCCCCCAATTTTTTTTTCGCAAACAAAGTCTACAAAATCTATTTTTGTGAACTTGACAAGTTAATTTCTTAAGCTCGAATACCAAAATAAGGTGACCGGCCCAAATCCGCGGAGGGGAAAAAATGGGGGTACCTTTTTGCCACAAAAAGATGCCCCCCCCCCCCACGGAGAGAGGCTGGATCCGCTAGTGGTAATTATGTGCTCTTCTATCCTTAACAATCCTCAAACATTGCATACAAAGGTAACCAAATTAGCAGTTAACTTATGCACCCAACGGCGGCCTAGTTGGTGGTTGCGACCCTCAATTTTTGGAAATTTGTTAATTTAGTTTCAACATTAGGAGTTTTATTGCGTTTTGTCTCTGGCATCTGTATATGTATATAACACATCTGTATATGTATATAACACTATGCTTTAGCTTATTATGAAGAAAGTCCCCAAAAATCAACAAACATTGCAAAAACTGGCAATTAAATCGGAAGTTCATTTATGCACCCAACGGCGACCTATTTAGTGTCGGCAATTTGTTTCATTGGCCAACCAGGGACGTTGACACGCTTCTTGGCGCACTTCGGTACTTCATTTATGGCCCTATCACTTGTTTATAAATCAACATTCTAACCAGAGATAGTGATGGATCATACTGTTCGTCACCATTTGTAAGTACATATTTAATTTCCCAAAATGTATTTGTTAAATATAAAAAGTCGTTATTTCACTTTTGAGGCACGATCAATTTGATACCATACCTACATGTGTCACAGAAAAAGAAAGAAAAGACAAGGTGAATATTTCCCTTTAAACACCGGTCTATTTTAAGGCTGAAGCAGTCTTTACACAGCTGCAGAAAACGCATGCAAGAGCCTGCGGGCGCCTATTCAAATATATGGGACATGACAATTTTGGCAGTTGATTTTCTTCCGGAAATGTCCCGCACCGTGCAAGAGTTGCGACCTCCTTTCGATGTAGGTATTTGAATAGGCTCCCAGACGCATGCATGCGTTACCTGTCTGGAAGACAAGCCAATGGAGCTAATATAAATATATAACTGCCACGTGATGTCTTCTTTTGCAAATTTATTTCTTATCTCTCCTCTCAGGAAACGTAGGAACCTATCTAATTGTCGTGTTTACATCATGGATATCAGTAACGTGATCGAACACAAAGTGTACAAACATGTGACTGTATAATTGCAAATCCGGCCGACAACACGCTGCCCGGTCATCATCTATTATATTCAGTGAAAACAACTTGTTTAGCCCAGCTCAATGGGACGATACAATGGCCTCTATTTATTGTTCGGAGAACGCACGTGCCCATATGCTTAGTCACGGCAAACACAACGGCACTGATTTGTTTACAGAATATATCCATCTATATTCATGGCATGTGTGGTGAGTCAGCGCGTCGCGTGCTACCTAGAACGACAAGGAACTGAAGTGTTTGTTGATTGTTTCTTGCATGCGATTCGGACTAGTCGAGCGGATGTGAATGCCTCTGCAGGCACCATCATGTCCATTGTCCATTGTACTTTAACGAGGTCACATAAACATCACAGAGCGAGATGACAGCATGACATCCGTGGGTAAACCAGGGTTCTAAACTTTGGCTACATATCCCTATGAAGGCATAGGGACGATGAGATCCTTTGGGTGTCATTGATTTTCTCAACATTCTTTCGTCCAAAGCTCTAAACACTATGCCTGCACCAATGGCTATGAATGACAAATATCGAATTTAAATTGCCTCTAAGTTTCCATGGTCTAACACAATCGTACGACATCGGCAATAATAATCGGAAATTACTGCCCATTGTACTAAATCGAAATACAATGGTCGCATACAATTGTAAAGGAATACAATGGTCGCATACAATTGTAAAGGAATACAACGTTATTAAACAAAACGGCCGAAATTAACACCTACCTATGCCATTTGATAATGAGTGAAACCCCTTGTTGAACCCAGGAGAGAGACTACATTAATATTGACAAACTACTTAAGGTCTACAAAATTTATTCTGAAACCCTTCAAATATATGAGTACCTACTATATTCAGCCTAATACAAACTTAATATATTCTTTTTTAGCTCATCATATCGTAGTCAGTTGTAGGAGGGCTCGCGGAGGACTTCCGAGAGAGAAACGAGGCGGCGTTGCGCGGTGTTGCGTTGGCCCGTTTCCGACCGGGCCGCGCTATGTAGGTCGGGTTGCGTCGGCAGGGCCGAGTGAGGTCACTCAGGGTCCGGCAGCAATGTGCCGGGAACGGACCTTATAAGCGGCGACGGGGGGCGACCAGGTACAGTTCCAGCCCTGTCGTGACCGGTGAAGCATCTCAGTCAGCGCAGACCGCATAGTTCAACAGCAGCCATGAAGACCACCACCAGCTACCTCTGCCTGCTGGCGCTCACCGCCGCTGCCTGTGCGGCTGACTCCTCCGAGGACAGCTCCGCGTCCCGGGACTTCTCTACCTCGCCGGACTTCGGCAAGACGGTGGAGCGCGTGCTGGCACGGGCCCTCGGCGCGCCGCAGCCGCGCTTCGAAGGCGTCGGCGCCGCCATCACCGACCTGTTCGGCGCGATCCCGCTCACGCTGGGCAAGCTGGAGTCGGTTCTGGCGGTGGCCGCGCCGGTGGTCGCCGTCGCAGGCCTCATCATCGGCATCATCGCGCTGACCAAGGTCGGCGCGCTCTACAGCAAGCTCGGCCTGTCGGCGTACGACACCGTCAAGGAGGCCGTCTCTTTGGGCCTGCCCGACTTCGGCCTGCCGGGCCGCGGCTACCCCGAGGAGGGCGACTACGACGGCCACTACGACCCGACCCAGTACCCGTACCACGAGGAGGGCCACCACGCCGCCGGCGAGTCCAGCTACACCAGCTACGCCAGCCGGCGCAGCGGTAGTGCCGACGGCCAGCAGCAGCAGCAACGGCAGCCTCTGGAGTCGCGGGTGAGCCATCGGGTGCCGGCGGCGGCTCCCCAGCCGGCCAGCTGGAGCTAGGCGGCCCGTGGCCGTGATGAGCTCACATGGCTCGGCCAGTGGAGTAAGAGGAGTCTCCTCCGTGGGCTCCGTCCGACGCTGCGATGTGTCGCCAGGATCGTGGCGGATAGTGTAGTCAAAGATCAAAAGAGGTCGCTAAGTACTCATATGTTGCGAATCTCACAGCCATAATGTTGATGTACCATGTACACATGTTTTGTTATTGTCCATTCTCAACGGTGAACCAGGTTCTTTGAATAATTTTGACTACACGGTTGCAACGAATGAGCAATGCGGTGAAGTTATTTGTTGATGTTCTGCTCGTTGGTTGGTGTGCTAAGTTTTAATACTTGATCCGAAATGTTCTGTGGATAGGGAAAAAATCGCATTATTTATTGCCTATTTATCCAATGTGCTTACTTCGGTGTCATTCCGCTGCTGATGAAATACAATTTCAAATGTAATGTTTTACCGTGAAGTACCTACTAGTGAGTAGCATTTAGTGATCATCCTCGGAAAAAAATTATAGATTAATTTAAATGAATGCTTCGCTGAAGCATGATACCGAGCAGCCGACAAAACAAACAAAAAGTTGTCATCATCTCATGCCAGGCTGTGTCCTCTCGCAGGTCATCACACACTCCGAGGCTCCAACAGGCACTCACTATGTTGACGCGGGGCAATGAGTGCTAAAGTGGACGAGCGAGCGGACACATAGTGGACGGACGAGCTGGTGCGCCTGACTGTCTGCTGTCTGTTCCTGCAGCTATCTGTCTGTTCCTGCAGCTATCTGTCTGTTCCTCCAGCGTCAGCTGACTGTCAGCTGTCTGTTCCCGCAGCTCTCTGTCTGTTCCTCCAGCGTCAGCTGACTGTCAGCTGTCTGTTCCTGCAGCTCTCTGTCTGTTCCTCCAGCGTCAGCTGACTGTCAGCTGTATGTTCCTGTAGCTCTCTGTCTGTTCCTCCAGCGTCAGCTGAATGTCAGCTATCTGTTCCTGCAGCTCTCTGTCTGTTCCTCCAGCGTCAGCTGACTGTCAGCTGTCTGTTCCTGCAGCTCTCTGTCTGTTCCTCCAGCGTCAGCTGACTGTCAGCTGTCTGTTCCTGCAGCTCTCTGTCTGTTCTTCCAGCGTCAGCTGACTGTCAGCTGTCTGTTCCTGTAGCCCTCTGTCTGTTCCTCCAGCGTCAGCTGACTGTCAGCTGTCTGTTCCTGCAGCTCTCTGTCTGTTCCTCCAGCGTCAGCTGACTGTCAGCTGTCTGTTCCTGCAGCTCTCTGTCTGTTCCTCCAGCTTCAGATGACTGTCAGCTGTCTGTTCCTGCAGCTCTCTGTCTGTTCCTCCAGCGTCAGCTGACTGTCAGCTGTCTGTTCTTGCAGCTCTCTGTCTGTTCCTCCAGCGTCAGCTGACTGTCAGCTGTCTGTTCCTGCAGCTCTCTGTCTGTTCCTCCAGCGTCAGCTGACTGTCAGCTGTCTGTTCCTGCAGCTCTCTGTCTGTTCCTCCAGCGTCAGCTGACTGTCAGCTGTCTGTTCCTGCAGCTCTCTGTCTGTTCCTCCAGCGTCAGCTGACTGTCAGCTGTCTGTTCCTGCAGCTCTCTGTCTGTTCCTCCAGCGTCAGCTGACTGTCAGCTGTCTGTTCCTGCAGCTCTCTGCCTGTTCCTCCAGCGTCAGCTGACTGTCAGCTGTATGTTCCTGCAGCTCTCTGTCTGTTCCTCCAGCGTCAGCTGACTGTCAGCTGTATGTTCCTGCAGCTATCTGTCTGTTCCTGCAGCTCTCTGTCTGTTCCTCCAGCGTCAGCTGACTGTCAGCTGTCTGCTCCCGCAGCTCTCTGTCTGTTCCTCCAGCTCTCTGTCTGTTCCTCCAGCGTCAGCTGTCTGTTCCTGCAGCTCTCTGTCTGTTCCTCCAGCGTCAGCTGACTGTCAGCTGTCTGTTCCTGCAGCTCTCCGTCTGTTCCTCCAGCGTCAGATGACTGTCGGCTGTATGTTCCTGCAGGCGCAGAGCTCTCTGTCTGAGTGACCTGGCGCTGTTGGGTCTGTCGTGTCGGCTTGTCGTGCTGTGTCGTGTCGTCCATTTGGCTTTATTGCCGCTCCTGCGGGTGTGTGTGAGTCCTATATACAGACGACAGATATTGGGAGCTATCTAATCACGTTACCATGCCGTCCCGCCGCACGCTCCTAATGGGAAGTATTCAGACCCTCTATTGCTGTTTGCACGGCCAGGCGCCGTGAGATGAATCAATTGTCGTGCCGTGACGTGTTCAGCTGTGTTCAGAATCAGCTGTCGTGCCGTGACATATTCAACCGGCCAACCGGCCAATCCTTCATAAGTGCCGTGACATATTCAACCGGCCAACTAGCCAATCCTTCATAAGTGCCTACATGTCTCGAACTGAGGGAACTACTAGGATGGTAGAAACATCTTTTATCTTCCATTGCGGCCAACATGGCAATGAGCTTCACGAAATTAAACGATACAACACGTAGCTCTAAGTTAATCACCATGTCTCCGCGTCCAACCTAATGCCAATACTATCCGACGTTTTTGCTTTATACCCGGTAGAACTAGAAAAAGCTGTGCGGGTAGCATACTGGTACGGAATATGCCAGGGGCGTCGCCATGGATGTTTGAGTGGGGGGACGAAGTGCCGAATGAACCAGCAGTACGGTTCGCTACAATGTGAAGGAAAAACAGTTTTTACCTTATATTTTGTACTTAGGAACGTATTTTTTAGTTGAATCTAGCACCTTTATTTCCCCAGGGGCCTCCATATGACCTAAAAGGTACTCCCATTTTTTTCCTTTTGCGGATTTGGGTTCAGGGTTGATCACATTGTTTTGGAATTCGAATCCACAGACCACAACAGACCTTTTCAAATAAAAAGAGTAATGTAAATTTGTGTTTACTATCGTATGAACACAAAGTGACTTCTCCTCGGCATGCTAACTGCTAAGTAACGCTCACTACAACACCCTTCCCGCCTTGTGATGCGGAATACGACCACGCAGCAAAGCTCGATTATTTGTACTGTCGTACTATCAAACCTGTTTCTAATTGTTCGCTATGCCATTCTTACGTGTAAGGACGTGTCAATTAAGTGCAAAAATAAAATTGATGGATATTTGCCTCCAAATATCTCAAATTTGCATTGTACATGCTATTTTATATACAAATAAGTTATTCGCTAATAACTTTTGACTGAATAAAGCTAGAAAGGCACGGTAAACGTCATTGTGTTGTTATCATCAAGACGCGTTGATTGCTGTGCAGCATGACCTCTTTCTGACATTTGATGACCTTGACCTAAGATCAAGGTCATGGCGCAATGTCACCTTTCCAAATTTAACCTACACGGTGATGTTATATATATATTTGAACTTGTCTTGCAGATAGGAATGCATTGGTATTAAAATAATTGCGCGATCGTTGATGATTATAAAGCAAAGTGAGACATTTTCGGTCTTCCTTTACACCGAAAAGGAAGTTATGAAGTTGTTCTTCCACATCCAAATTAAAAATTAAATGGCCAATTAAAATGAATTCCAAAGTTGCCATTGACGATCAGGCGTTATTTAAGCACAATCGAATTCCTCGCAACAAGACAAGTTTTAAGATATATAACATTGCCACATAAGCCACAATTGGAAACCTAACCTATTGTGGTATACATATTACAATAATTGCGCGATCGTTGATGCTTATAAAGCAAAGTGAGACATTTTCGGTCTTTCTAATTTGACCTTAGGTGAAGGTCACCACATGTTAGAAAGAGGTCATACTGCATATCATTCAACGCGTGTTGACGAAAATAACAACATTTTACCTTTTTTACCATTTTACCTTTTTATCTTTATTCAGTTAAAAGTTATTGGGAATAACATTTTTTCACAAAAAGAACATAAAATGACAAAAGGTAGCATATTTGAAGACAATCACAGTTTCACCATCAGTTTGATTTTTATGTATGAATGACACTTCTTTACACTTAACAATAATAAAGTCAAAAATAGGAAATACATTTGCCTTGGGTATCCAGATTGTTTTTTAATACTAACTTTGAAATTTAAGGGCAAGGTCATCCAATGTCAGAACGAGGTCATCAGGGGCGGTACCACCTATACGGACCTGCAGTCACTCGACCGGCGACCATTAATCTAGTCTTCACATCGTCACTCGCCGCAAAAGAAACCTCGTTATCACACCAAACATCTCAGGCTGCAGATCACATTTTACATTTAAACCAACACATGTGACATGGTACAGGCTTTTGCAAGTGCAGCAACTAGTAGTGACATCAAGTATAACGCACCACACCTGTCAGTCTGGATCAGTTCAGTGCCGCATCACGTCTTTCTTACTGATGAACCTAGGCACCACCTGAAACCTAGGCACCACCATGGTGTGCCGTTCTCGCCCTTATAAAACCATCACGCCTCTCATAGCCGAACACCTGCTAGGCCGCAGCTGTCACCTGCTTCACGCAGCGTTCGATAGACTGTCCGTGGACGGGGAACAGCGGCACCTCCATCGGCTTCTCCAGCAACTCCTTGAGCATGTCGGATGTCATGCTACACGTCAGAGACGGCTCATGCGCTCCGCTCCAGCTGATCAGCTCTGCGAGAGAGTTGGCATACTCGTTGAGAAGTGGGTGTCTCCTCGCCCTGACTTGGTTGCTGCCTTTCTGGCTGGCGCCACGAATCTGCATGATTTTCTCCACCACGAACTCCCGGTCTGTAGCCTTTTTCATAAAGAAATTGTACAAACCTGTTGTAGTTGTAGTTTGTAATTTGAACTTTACAACCTACAAATCCAGCACGTTTCATAAACACTACACACACCACATCAGCGGGGGTTGTAAATTCGGCGGCGATTGTAGCTTTTGTTTGCGTCAGCTGACAAAGTAAATATACAAGGTTCTTGAGGTGCGTCAAAGACACATAAAGAAATATATCAAATATCCCGAATTCACCTGTTCTAATATTATAACATTGTGATTATTTTGAAGGAAAAATATTTGATACTGAAATAATATAAGTTATATGAAAAAGGGCGTTACTGCAAAGAAAATGACAAGAACATTTCTTTTCGGATCAAGCAGAAACTGTAAATAAACACCGCGACTGTGGAAGATTTGGAAAGGGCGATTATTCGCTAGTGTCAGTGTCAAACCATGACTGCAAGGCTCGCACTGGGCATGGGTGGAGCCAAGGCTATGTAAACCAGGTAGACCGCTCCGGCCGAAAAAATGGCGACAACTCGTAATTTAGTTGCAACGACCCCGCAGCTCCTGTGACGCGGATGAGGGCCTCGCGGCCGGCCGGCCGGTCGCCTACGTAGGGTTAACGCGTAGACCCCTCCCACTTTTTTGTCGTTTAGTTCCTTTGTTTGTCGGCTGATTTTTAAACTTAAGATGTCTGTCTACCACAAATTAAGCGTTGTATTGGGTGCCGTTGCGAAAATTGCAATCTGACCCAAACTTTTTAAGTTATGGGCCGCAACAGTTTGCTGCCTGGTGATTCCGGCCCGCCGCGTATGTAACATTAATACGCATTCCCCCCGTTTTTTTCTCTCGCTTGGATCCTTCGTTTACCGGCCGATTGTTAAAATTAAGATGTCTATCTACCACAAATTAAGCGTTGTATTGGGTGCCGTTGCGAAAATTGCAATCCGACCCAAACTTTTTAAGTTATGGGCCGTAACAGTTTGCTGCCTGGTGATTCCGGCCGGCCGCGTATGTAACATTAACACGCATTCCCCCCGTTTTTTATCGCTTGGTTCCTTCGTTTACCGGCCTATTGTTAAACTTAAGACGTCTATCTACCAAAAATTAAACGTTGTATTGGATGCCGTTGCGAAAATTGCAATCCGACCCAAACTTTTTAAGTTACGGGCCGGAAAAGTTTGCTGCCCGGTGATTCCGTCCGGCCGCGTATGTAACATTAACACGCATTCCCCCCCCCCGTTTTGTTTTGCTGCTTGGTTCCTTCGTTTACCGGCCGATTGTTAAACTTAAGACGTTTATCTACCAAAACTTAAACGTTGTATTGGATTCCGTTGCGAAAATTGCAATCCGACCCAAACTTAAGTTACGGGCCGGAGAAGTTTGCTGCCCGGTGATTCCGTCCGGCCGCGTATGTAACATTAACACGCATCCCCCCCCCGTTTTTGTTTTTGCTGCTTGGTTCCTTCGTTTACCGGCCGATTATTACACTTTTTTGCAAACTAGTTCAGATTTTGTATTTGTCATCGACACATCAAGTAATCATAAGTTGGTCAAATTCGTCTTACAAGTTACACTACACTACATAACATTCACAACACATTCATCCCCTTTACAGGATCTATTAAACGTACCATATAGTCCACACAGCCACCGTGACCTACACAATCCGCTCGTAGAAGAGCATGTAGGCCTGTACCTTGTGCACCTTGACCAGCGTCAATTCTGTGACGTGTGTGTCACTGACGTGGAACCACCTGCCCGCCTCCAGTTCCGGCTGCTCCGGTTCCGACGCCGGCTGCCGCTCTGGCTTTGGCTGTTCCTGCTCGACCGTCTCAGCACCGGCGTTCTCGGCTGTCTCTGAGGTCACTGAGGCCTGTGCAGCGCTCTGCTCGGCCTGCTCGCACCTACTTCGCAGAGCGTGCGTGCTGTCGCACCTGTCGCGCTGCGCGACGCCCCGCCGCCTCCGCCGCTTTCTTCTCGTTCAGCCAGCGGATGCGAAGCCACAGCCTGGTACTAACGTATTTGCTCACTACCCGCTGGTCCAAGGCCGGCCACCTGGCGAGGATTCGCGCACGAAGGTGCGACTTTATGCCCGGACCGGCCCAATATCGAGATCCCATTTCCTCCCGGAACACTTGTTCTAGGCCCTGCACCGTCCGGAACCATTTCACACTGGGAACAGTCAGGTTCCCCCGGCTGAGGGCACACGTCCACGCTGAGGGCACTTCCTTGAGTGTTGCTGGTGCCACTTCTTGGGATCTAGTCCCCAAGCTTGGGTCAAAGTCCCGACACTTCGCCGCCACGTACCCTGCCACGAACGCGAGAGATTCGTCTGTTGGCGGCATGGGAGTCGAGACCAGGCACGCTCGTTCGGGTTCCGACAGATCCGGCGGGGGAGGTTGCAACGTTACCTCTTCAAAGATGATCTCGAGGTCGTCTGCACCCCAGCTCAGCTCCTGGTCGCCCTGCAGATCGGGGCAATCCAGATTGGCCATGGCTTCGTTGGAAACGAATTCTGGACGGATGGTGGGAGGCTGCGAGCTGGATGCTGCCCCGTCCTGGGGCGCCACCACGTCCACTGTGGGCGCCGGACAGTGGTCAGCGCGAAGGTGGGTGAGTTCAGGTGGAGGCTTCCCCATCGGTCCGGCCGTCAGGAACTGTGCCCTTCCGTGACGCTCGGGTCTCTCCATCTGGACAGGCAGTGACGGCCGTCTGCCGCTGGCTGCGATGATCGGCTGTGGAGCCATCATCAGAATGCGCAGCCGGGTCTGGGCCTCAACTGCGTTGGGATGCGTGTTCTCCCCGCACATTGCACGCAGCTGCGAGAAGCAGTTTTCCACCAGGTCCTGGTTCACCCGTGCCGACTTCACGTAGGTGACGCCGAGTCGCCGGACGTCGGACAGGAGACCTGGCAGGGACCGGCAGTTTCGCAGGATGCCGTTGGAACGGAAGCTTCCTGCCAGCAGCTTGCTGCCGCTTCCGAACTGGAGCGTGTTCGTCACTGTGGTGCGGCCGCGGCGGGAGTTTGGTGGTGCCGCGCATCAGCGCCTCCATGCTGGCAAGAGCACGGCACTGCTGGCGCTCAACGTCTGGCTGTACGCCAAATGCGCACCGCTCCAGCTTGACATTAGACTTGGTGCGGCTGTTGCAGACGTCGAACCAGCGGTCACAGGTACGGACAGCGAGCGCCTCACTGGCTCGGTGAGGTAGGTAGATTTCTGCCGCTGCCGCTACGTGCTCTGAGAGAAGCTGGGCTGCAAGCCGCACCCGCTGGCTGGTCTGACCTCGACCCTGGAAACAAACCAGTAATGTAATATATTTTTGTTGATATCAATGTTTTATCGATATCGATGTATCAATGTAGAGTCAAAGCGTACCTACTGGAGAAAACCGGCAAGGCTTGATCAATGATCAGTACTCTGAATTTCATATCGCAATGGATTGGGGGACATTTCATACAGGGACAGAAACGTTGTGCGGGGAAGTTTAAAGGTTCAAGTCGTGAACAGGGTGAGCTTATCATCAAACTCAGAAGCGAACTGCTAATCCGCATATGAAATTCACAAAAACGGCGCTATATGCTACGCTAGCAGTGTATACATCCAGGGCATACTATCACAATTAGTTATGTTTCTTTTTTGTCAAATGTTGAAGATCGTCCGTAGGCGGTATATGCTTAGCAGGGACATTTTGCTAATGACTTCACAAGGCTGATGCAGGAACTTGCAATGTTACATAATAGTAATGGTAATGTTACAAGAGTACCTACTGAATTCAGACAGATTGACACATATTTACATTGACACAGATCAAGATAAGCCGACACTAGTAGGTAAAACAAACTTACGTCAATGTGGATACGGGTCAGACGCGGGCAAAGCCTCAGCTGTCCGTCGTTGGCCAGCGCAGATGTGCCGCCGGCGGTGGCAGGAGCGCTGCTGGCGGTGGCAGGAGCGCTGCTGGCGGTGGCAGGAGCGCTGCTGGCGGTGGCAGGAGCGCCGCTGGCGGTGGCAGGAGCGCTGCTGGCGGTGGCAGGAGCGCTGCTGGCGGTGGCAGGAGCGCTGCTGGCGGTGGCAGGAGCGCTGCTGGCGGTGGCAGGAGCGCTGCTGGCGGTGGCAGGAGCGCTGCTGGCGGTGGCAGGAGCGCCGCTGGCGGTGGCAGGAGCGCTGCTGGCGGTGCCAGGAGCGCCAGCGGCGGTGGCAGGAGCGCCGTTGGCGGCGAAGGGAGCACCTCTGGCGGGATCGCGGCTGGCTGCCGAGTTGTCCAGTCCCCAGACCTCCTCAAACAGACCGGCATCGAGCACAGTGCCGTCTGGAAGTTGGAGACCGCCAGACAGCACGTGCGTCCGGATGAGTTTCAGCAGGTGTGGGGCGTCGGCGAACACCCATATGTTCCTGCAAAGCAGAGCAATTGATTTCAATTGAAATATTTATAGACGACAACATGAAGCAGGTGACAAAAGTTGCCCATATGGTACATGACCATTTCTACAAACAATGCATTAAGATTTGTTTTTAAAAAATAGTCCGAGTATTTGAATTAATGGATTTCTGGAATCAGAGGCCTATGATAAGCAGAGGTCAGTTGCGTGGGCCCTGACCCTATCATCCAATAACGTAGTTCCAGTTCAACGACAGAATTTAGTGGCGAATGTTTAATGTGCTAGAAGTTGGAACACGGTCCGCCCAGCTCCTGATTTCATCTGACATGTTTGCGGCCGCTGCCACCGACCGCAGGTCATCCCGGTCAGGAGCGAATATCGAGCGCCGAAGCGACTCGAACCCACCTTGCCAGGATGGGCGAATTTCCATCCCAACGCTCTACCAACTGAGCTACGTGTTGGACGGGAAAGATATATTACAAAGAGAAGACGCACCTTGACATAAGCATATTTAACTAAAACATGCTCACTGCACCTACTCAAGCACACATATATTGCTATTGCTATATGATGATTTATACTGAATGAGACACGCAGTTGTTTAACAGACTGGTTCCGTCTGCAAATAAATAGAAGCTAACTAGTTGATCCTCTCCATATTATATGTTTGCAAAAACATACCTCGCTGGATCCGCTGGGTTGGTAAACCACGTCCGGTGAGCTGTGTCCGAGAAGGCGCTGGTGATCCCCAGATCGGCCCAGAGCCGCTCGTTGGGTGAGGCCATGTCGCTGACCGCGGCGACCACTCGAAGGCCGACGGCCTCCAGCCGAGATATGACGGCTGAGAGCTTGTCAGGCGTCATAGGCTGGTCAAAGTCAAACCAGACTGGCTGCTTCCACGCTGAGGTCAGCCCCCGGACCATGACGAGCTGCATTTTCGAAGCTTCCAACACTACGTCACGTCCCTGGTCGTAACAAATCCGGCTGTCCAGGCTCATCTCGTCGAAGGCAACGACACACAGTCTTCCCATGTCGTCGAGTCCGGTTACGGTGGCCTCCAGTACCCACATCGCCGACTCCATCATGCCGGGAACCATCCGGAAATGCTGGGTCCACTCGGACAGGGTGGTGAAGGACGGGAGCGGGATCCTCATGGAGTCCTTCACGTACTGATATGCCCGCCTCGACAGGACCCGCAGACCCAAAGCCGTCCCGACGTCCTGCTCCGACCAGCGGACACCTCTGCCCGTTGCTGCAGCTCGGCGTTGGGCAGCACTCAGAGGGCCGCTGGCCGCGGCAGCCTGGAGGGCAGCATTCCGGGTGCGCAGTGCCCTGTTCTGTTCCCGGAGCCTCTTCGCACGCTGCTTGGCCTTGCTAGACGTTTGCTGGAGCTGGCGACGGATAACCTTCTCGGCAGCACGACTGCGCTTCAGATCGGCCTTCTTTCGGTCGAGCTCCTGTGCCAGGTCGTGGATCATCTCCAGCGGTGTCTGGACGAGGCAGGATGTTGAATGACCGAGGGAGGATGGGAGTTCGGACCTTACAGGACGAAACATGCCGGAGCGTAAGTAAAAGGTAGGATAATGTTGAGTTGCAACCAACAAACCCCAACCAATGACGCCAACGGACAGTATAATATACGTCCAAATCGGAGCCATAAGCTGGCGCAATTAGTGCAGATCTTCTTGTAAGTATTGATGGCAACCGTTAGGTGCTTATGCGAGATGATTTTGGCTTGGTGGCGCCGCAACTCTGCACATTATGTGGCGCCCACACTTGTACTCAACTCAATCAATCGACTCAAGTTACTCTCGTCGTGTGGTCAGCACTTCGGGTCCTGATAACGATCAGGGTTCGCTGGCACACCGTACGCTAGCTGTGATGCAAATTGTATACGTAGAGTTGTAGACTAGGTATGCTAACACAACACCACGCATGTCTAGATACTAAACTTGCATCTCAGCTAGCGTACGGTCTGGTGGCGAACCCTGATCCTTATCAGTACCCGAAGTGCAGACCACACAACGAGAGTAACTTGAGTCGATTGATTGAATTGAATACATCTCTCGTGGCGCCTTATGCGAGATGTCCCTATTCTCAAAATTAATATAGGACAAGGAGTGGAGGTTATAGAAGCGCGCACGCGCACGCGCACGCGCACGCGCACGCGCACGCGCACGCGCACGCGCACGCGCACACCCACACACACTTACCTGATCAAGTCAACAGTTGACCGTTCTGCATGGTCAGCCCCCTGGGAGGCCTGGGCGGCCTGGGCGGCCTGGGCGGCCTGAGCGGTCACCTGGGCGTCGACGTGGTCAGCCTCCTGGGCGACCTGGGCGTCGTGGCCGGCCACCTGGGCGTCGACGTGGTCAGCCCCCTGGGTCACCTGGGCGTCGACGTGGTCAGCCTCCTGGGCGACCTGGGCGTCGTGGCCGGCCACCTGGGTGTCGACGTGGTCAGCCCCTTGGGCGAACTGGGCGGCCTGAGCGGTCACCTGGGTGGCCTGAGCGGTCATCTGGGCGGCCTGAGCGGTCTGGGCGGTCTGGGCGGGCTGAGCAGTCACCTGGGCGTCGACGGTGTCAGACCCCTGGGCGACCTGGCCGGCCAACTGGGCGTCGTGTGCGACTCCCTGGGCGGTATGGCTCTCTCCAGTAGAGGTGGATGCCCTGCAGAATATTATTTTGCATGCTGTTAATTGTTCATAAATAACCATACACATCCATACATTTTCACTTCAGCCACTTAGTTCATTTTTTTCTCACTGTATATGCTGAGTCATTTCGCAAGAAATATATCAATAAATAACATATTTGATCTATGTAGTGCTTGAGCAAGGAACATTTACTTCTTTGTTTTATTATTATTTTTCAGCTGACCTCTCCTTCAAATGATGAAAAGGTGTTTTCAACTTTTTTTAAAGTGAATTTGTGATTACAGATCTTTTGCAAATCAACTCACAGCCTTTTTATTTACAATTCACTCCTCATTAACTTTGCTATATAATATACTCAATTTAAAAAAAAACAAAAAACTTTCAACATTTCAAGGACACATCAACTAAAAAAGAATTTAAAAACAAAGAAATTACATATTTGCTTCCAGAAGAAAACAAAATTAAATGCTCCTGCATGCCATTTGTAAATAAAACTTGTCAACCATTCCTAAATGGTCAGTTCATGTTAAATGACATCAGTCAATGCACTGTTGTCTGTGCTATGGCATGAGACAATAACTTACACGCACGCGCACACGCACGCGCACACGCACGCGCACACGCACACGCACACGCACACGCACACGCACACGCACACGCACACGCACGCGCACACGCACACGCACACGCACACGCACACGCACACGCACACGCACACGCACACGCACACGCACACGCACACGCACACGCACACGCACACGCACACGCACACGCACACGCACACGCACACGCACACGCACACTTACCTGATCAAGTCAACAGTTGACCGTTCTGCATGGTCAGCCCCCTGGGAGGCCTGGGCGGCCTGGGCGGCCTGAGCGGCCTGAGCGGTCACCTGGGCGTCGACGTGGTCAGCCCCCTGGGAGACCTGGGCGTCGTGGCCGGCCACCTGGGCGTCGTGGCCGGCCACCTGGGCGTCGACGTGGTCAGCCCCTTGGGCGAACTGGGCGGCCTGAGCGGTCACCTGGGCGGCCTGAGCGGTCATCTGGGCGGCCTGAGCGGACTGGGCGGCCTGAGCAGTCACCTGGGCGTCGACGGTGTCAGACCCCTGAGCGACCTGGCCGGCCAACTGGGCGTCGTGTGCGACTCCCTGGGCGGTATGGCTCTCTCCAGTAGAGGTGGATGCCCTGCAGAATATTATTTTGCATGCTGTTAATTGTTCATAAATAACCATACACATCCATACATTTTCACTTCAGCCACTTAGTTCATTTTTGTATCACTGTATATGCTGAGTCATTTCGCAAGAAATGTATCAATAAATAACATATTTGATCTATGTAGTGCTTGCACAAGGAACATTTACTTCTTTGTTTTATTATTATTTTTCAGCTGACCTCTCCTTCAAATGATGAAAAGGTGTTTTCAATTTTTTTTTTAAAGTTAATTTGTGATTACAGATCTTTTGTAAATCAACTCACAGCCTTTTTATTTACACTTCACTCCTCATTAACTTTGCTATATAATATACTCAATTGAAGAAGAAGAAAAAAACTTTCAACATTTCAAGGACACATCAACTAAAAAATAATTAAAAAACAAAGAAATTACATATTTGTTTCCAGAAGAAAACAAAATGAAATGCTCCTACATTCCATTTGTAAATACAACTTGTCAACCATTCCAAAATGGTCAGTTCATGTTAAATGACATCAGTCAATGCACTGTTGTCTGTGCTATGGCATGAGACAATAACACACGCACGCGCACGCGCACACGCACACGCACACGCACACGCACACGCACACGCACACGCACACGCACACGCACACGCACACGCACACGCTCACGCACACGCACACGCACACGCACACTTACCTGATCAAGTCAACAGTTGACCGTTCTGCATGGTCAGCCCCCTGGGAGGCCTGGGCGGCCACCTGGGCGGCCTGGGCGGCCACCTGGGCGGCCTGGGCGGCCACCTGGGCGGCCTGGGCGGCCACCTGGGCGGCCTGGGCGGCCTGAACGGTCACCTGGGCGTCGACGTGGTCAGCCCCCTGGGCGACCTGGGCGTCGTGGCCGGCCACCTGGGCGTCGACGTGGTCAGCCCCCTGGGTCACCTGGGCGTCGACGTAGTCAGCCCCCTGGGTCACCTGGGCGTCGACGTGGTCAGCCCCCTGGGCGACCTGGGCGTCGTGGCCGGCCACCTGGGCGTCGACGTGGTCAGCCCCTTGGGCGAACTGGGCGGCCTGAGCCGTCACCTGGGCGGCCTGAGCAGTCATCTGGGCGGTCTGAGCTGTCTGGGCGGCCTGAGCAGTCACCTGGGCGTCGACGGTGTCAGACCCCTGGGCGACCTGGCCGGCCAACTGGGTGTCGTGTGCGACTCCCTGGGCGGTATGGCTCTCTCCAGTAGAGGTGGATGCCCTGCAGAATATTATTTTGCATGCTGTTAATTGTTCATAAATAACCATACACATCCATACATTTTCACTTCAGCCACTTAGTTCAGATTTATTTTCTAACTGTATATGCTGAGTCAATTCGCAAGAAATGTATCAATAAATAACATATTTGATCTATGTAGTGCTTGAGCAAGGAAAATTTACTTCTTTGTTTTATTATTATTTTTCAGCTGACCTCTCCTTCAAATGATGAAAAGTTGTTTTCAAAATTGATTTTTTTCAAAGTGAATTTGTGATTACAGATCTTTTGCAAATCAACTCACAGCCTTTTTATTTACAATTCACTCCTCATTAACTTTGCTATATAATATACTCAATTAAAAAAAACTTTCAACATTTCAAGGACACATCAACTAAAAAAGAATTTAAAAACAAAGAAATTACATATTTGTTTCCAGAAGAAAACAAAATTAAATGCTCCTACATGCCATTTGTAAATAAAACTTGTCAACCATTCCTAAATGGTCAGTTCATGTTAAATGACATCAGTCAATGCACTGTTGTCTGTGCTATGGCATGAGACAATAACTTACACTGCCAGGAGCTCCTGCACTGATCTTCTCTGCTCCTTCAGCTGCCATCTAGCATCTCGTGCCCCACCATCCGCTTCTGACCTGCATCAGAAATGAGCAACATACCAGCACTTGGTAATGATAAAGCAAAGTTAATAAACAGAACACTGAAACATTGATTGGGCAACATTTGTTGGTTATAAAACAAGGAAATAGCAAGATAAAAACTGACAATGCTCTTCTGTATTCAACATTGTTTACAAAAAGAATAGATAAAGAGCACACTGATAGGTCCCAATATCAAACAAAACAGACAACTCTGAGCATATCAATGCCTTTTATTTGACACCAAACAAACTTAATTACTCCTGTTAGGTTCTTTCGTTTATCATATTGAACATAACATTGGTTGCCCCCTCATAGATCACACACCACAGTGCTGTACCATCAGGCATAGCAACAATTGTATCCATACAATGGGATGTGTTAAGTGACAAAAAAAACAGTGTCAATCAAGGCTACTTCTAGAATTTCAAAGCATGTGCTTAGACCTCACATTCATCATGTAATCCAGTGAAAGGATGAGAGCATATTACACAGAACTTAATCATCTTTGCTAGCAACTAGGCGATCCAAATTTGTTTAGCTTAAGCTAGTCAACAAAGCTGGTTCACTTACTGGATGAAGCTTGACCCTGGCAGCTTCAATGAAGGGATGGCACCCTGTTCAAGCCTTCTTTTCTGGGTGTTGTCACTGGTGGTTACTTTTAATTGATGGAACTCACAAAAATCTGATGTCAAAAAGTGTTCAGAGCAAATGGTTCCAGAAGCAGGATTTATTAAATCTTTTCTGCCACACATGTGGATCCATATCTTCCGCAGAGACGGGTCCTTGGGAAACCGATGGAATGATATGCTTCGATCTGCACCTTCATCGCCCCTTTGGCGTGAGCTTTTACTGCCGCCTCCAACAGCACAGAAGGGCATCTTGGTATGTCCTGTAATTTTAAGGTGCATTAGTAACATTGATCAAATACCCATAGCAGGATATGACTTTTGTGAAGCACCTACCATGCATCGGCATGTCAATGCCTAAGTAGGTTATTGATATTCATGTTTTTACCTTTGCATACAAGAAGGACACATTGAGCACAAGTTTGAACAACTGTAATACTGAATTTAAATCAAGCTATACAAAATATGTCTAAGCAAAACATCCACCAAGCTTGAATGAACATCAAAACTAGCCAAATGCTGCCCCAGTATGGCAACTGAATTGCGATAACAATACAAATAACACTGATTGAACTTCGTTGGCAAAGTACCATGAGGAGCACCTCCAAAGATGCTCATATTATTATCCTTCCTGACAAGTTTTGTGAGCAAATAATCACATAAATCGAATCAAAATTGATTGACCTTTCACATGAGCATTTCTACAGTTCTCAAAGTTTTCTCAAACTAGAAAAAAAGCCTCGAGAAGCTCCTATACACCCATGCCCTACACACGACGCACCGCGATTAACGTTACGTAAACAAATCATGTTCGGCTATTCTGGCCCTCATCCTCGTCATCGGCTGTTAACCAATGAGCGGCGATAACAGCTCACGCTGATTTGACAAAAATCTGTCAGCAGCGACATCTGGCTAACGATAAAATCAGTGAACACGGTCATGCTGCGGACGTTGCTAATATTTGTCGCCCTTTTTCCCCATGTTAAATAGGCGGAGCGGACCCCCCTGGGTGGAGCCACGGGGGCGCCAACCTCTGACGTCACGCGCAAATTCCAATCAGCTGTTGTACGGTTAAACTATTTATCGGATTGAGCGCGCCGCCGCAGTAGAGCTGCAAATTTAGTGGACACTCAGGCCACCGAGTGGCGGTATTTAACGACCTGAGTACTATTGTTGATTATAATAGCTAAATAAGCATTATTCAAGCTATGTTGTTAAATTAATTTATTTGGCTTGTGCTAGCATTTCTTTCTGTGAAAAGAAAAGTCAACAAGTGCAAATAACTTCTTACCAAAATAAATACTATTTATTATATAGTATTTATTTATCTCATGAGTCATGTCATACTCATGAGTCATGTCATACTCATGAGTCACGTCATACTCATGAGTCATGTCATACTCACAAGGGCGGATCCAGCCGGCCGTTTTGGGGGGGGGGGGGGCAAACCGTTTTTTTAGCGGACCTTACCTACCCCCAATTTCGAATTTCTTCCCGGATTTGGGCCACTTTATTTTGCAACCACACGATTTCGATTTTTTCCCCATTTTTTGTTTTAGGTTTTCGACCTTTTGGGATATCGAAAAAGGAAAGATGTCAGCTTGCAGTTTGTATTGTTCCGACATTGCCTTACACTGATAAAAACTATGTCAATTGTCAGCTGTACCCAGGGGCGTCGCCGATAATTTTTGAGGGGGGGGTCGGCTGAAATGACGACAAAAAAATGTACCCCAATTTGTTATGCGTGTATTTAAGCCTTTGCAACATTTCTAATGTGGATTTGCATGTTATAGTAGGTACTTGTTATTTAGCGCCGCGAAGCGGCGCGATTTTTTTTTTGCTCGGGTTTGCCTGATAAAACCCAGAAACATAGGCATTTTTAGCTTCTTAGCCTTGTAGAGGATAATAAGCTAAAAATGTTATTCATTCAATTTAGCGTTACGACGAAACGAAGACGATGACGATGGCTTCGTTATGACGATGGCCACTGATGTGACGCCGTGAAGCGGCGTGAACATTTTAATTTTAGGTCGTGGAAAACGCATTTTTAATATTGGAACCAGACCGTGAGTGGAGCCAAGCCTCAGGTGTTCGAGCCCGTAGTAGCCGCCAGCTCCACACACGTCGGCGACTCAGAGAAGACTGTATTTCTCCCGCAGGCGCACTGCCACCTAGCGGAGGACTCGGCTAACCGATCAGACTCACACACCCCCCCACCAGTCAACCGGCGGGTGACGTGCATAAACATAAGGTCAAAATAAAACACCACGAGAAAGAGGACCGTACGGTGCGATTACTGTTTACATCAGCTCGATAAGGCGCTCTGGCTGGCGGCGGGGTCGCTCAGAGCGCCGTGGTGCCTCGAGTGGCGGGCCGGCCACCGGAGCCGCCGGCAGCGGCTGCAACGGCGGCGGCTGCAGTGGCGGCGGCGGAGGCGGCTGCACCGGCCCGGCATCAGAGGCGGTGGGCGGCGGCGGCCCGGGCAGGGGAGGCCTTGGCAGGGGTGGCCCGGGCAGGGGCACGGTGACAGCAGTGTCCGGGTGGGCGTGGGCGTATCGTTGGCGGAGGTGGCGCCTGTTGCGGGTGAGGACACGGCCGCTGGGCAGGCGGATGAAGTAACGCCGATGCGGGCCGACGTCGGTGATTACGCCGTGACGGTCCCAGGTGCCGGTCGCCGGATCCTGCAAGGCGACTTGCGATCCGATGTGGAGAGCAGGCAGGTCACGGGCGTGCTGGTTGTAGGCCGTCCGGGTGCGTTCCTGGCGTGCGGCAGCGGCGCGCTCGGCATCGTCGGCTGCCCGCTGCCACTGGGGGGCAAACGAGCGCCGGTGGGCGGGTAGCATGTCTCTTGCCGGTGAGTTGAGAAGGATTTGGGCAGGCGACCTGCCGTCGGGGCCAGGCGTGTTTCGGTGCTGCAGTATTCCCCGCGCCCAGCTGTCGCTGTTCATGTGTCCGTCACGCCAGCAGCGGCGGATGAGTTTGGCGGCAAACTTGACGGCGGCTTCGGCTCGGCCGTTGGACTGGGCGTAGTGAGAAGAGGTGCGGTGTAGCACGGCCCAGTTTTTCAGGAAGGCCTGGAAGGCGGCTGAGGTGAACTGGGGACCATTGTCGGACCAGAGGACTTCTGGGGCTCCGGCCAGGCAGAAGATGCCACGGAGTTCCCTGATGAGCGTCGAGGCACTGGCGTGTCGGCCGACCGGGCAGACTGTGAGCCACCCGGAGAGAGGGTCGACCGCCACCAGGAAGTATTGGCCGGCGTGTTGACAGAAGTCGGCGCAGAGGTGTTGGAATGGGCGGCTGGCCTGCTCGTGCGTGCGCAGCGTCTCTTTCGGCAGCGATGGCAGTTCCCTCTGGCAGGGCTGGCAGGCCTTGGTGATGTTCTCGATATCGTTGTTCATGTTGGGCCAGAAGACAATCTGGCGGGCTCGACTCTTCGTCTTTTCTTTTCCCTGATGGCTGGCGTGCAGCTCGGCGAGGACGGCTGCGCGCATCGGGCGGGGAATGACGAGCCGGCAACCACACACGACCAGTCCGTCATCGACAGCGAGGCGGTCGTGGACCGGCCAATATGGCCGCAGGAGCGCGGGAAGGTCGGCCTTCTGGGACGGGAAGCCGTCCATCACGGTCTGAAGAAGGATCTGCGCCTCCTCGTCCCGGTCTGCCGCTCGCCGTACCTCATCCAGCCTGAGGTCGGTGCAGAGTTCGCTCGCCTCGCCTGTGATGATTGCGGCGACGGTTGTGGCCGATCTGTCCTCGGCCAGCTCGTCCTCCTCTGTCGGCGGGTCCACCGGTGACCTTGAGAGGGCGTCGGCTGCCAGATGGTCCGTGCCGCGCTGCCACCGAGCAGTGAATGTCATCACCAGCAGTTTCTGCCGCAGGCGCTGGAGGCGCGGGTTTTCAATCTCATCCAGGTTCTTGGAGTTGAGGATTGGCACCAGAGGGCGGTGGTCGGTCAGCACGTCGAACTCGGGGAGCCCACTGAGGAAGAGGCGGCACTTGTGACACCCCCACGCCACCGCCAGCAGCTCCAGCTCGATGGTGGCGTAACGGCTCTCTGCGTCTGTCAGGAACCGGGAGCCGGCCTGGACTGTACGCCATGTGCCATCCAGCTGCTTCTGCTGAAGCAGGAACCCGAGCCCCTTCAGACGGCTCGCGTCGGTCGACAGCAGAGTGGGCCGCGTTTGGTCGAAAAAGGCGAGCGTGCGCACCGATGATAGCGCCGCCCGCGCCTTTTCGAACGCCACCTGGTGACAACTGTCCCAACCGAAGGTTCGTTTGGTGCTCAACAGGTGACGCAGCGGTTCCAGGTGCTCCGCAGTCTCCTCTGAGAACGGGGCCACCTGGTTGACGAGGCCGAAGAAGCCGCGGAGTTCGGTCAGCGTCTGAGGTGTTGGGAACGCTGCGATTGCGTTAGTGAGCGTTGGGTCGGGCAGATATCCGTCTTCTGCCACGATAAAGCCGGCGAACTTGACTTTCTTCCGCTGGTGTTGCGTCTTCGCCGGGTTTAGCGCCACCCCGCGATCCCGGCATCGAGCCAGGAACTCGCGGACCCGGGCGACGTGTGCGGACTTCGTCTTGCTGTAGATGATGACGTCATCAACGACGCGCTGAACACCGTCCATGTCGATGAAGCACTCATCCATCCGCCTGTTGTAATGTTCGCTGATGGACGAGACGCCGTACGGCGCACGGAGGTACTGATACCTCCCGAAGGGTGTGATGAAGGTCGTCAGATGGCGGGAAGACTCATCCAGAGGGCACTGGTGGTAGCCCTTGGCGGCGTCAAAAACGCTAAACCACTGGGCCTCGGATGCCACGATTGACGCGACGCACTCAGCTGGCGTGCTGGACTGGTACAGCTCCCGTTTCACGGACTGGTTGAGCTTGGATAAATCCACGCACAGACGGATGCCACCGGTTTTCTTGGGTGCCACCACGATTGGGGCGCACCAGTCGGTCGGCTCGACCACTGAGGTGATGATGCCGTCCTGCTCCAGCTTGTCCAACTCCTGACGGAGTGGCTCACGGAGGGATAGCGGAATGCGTCGCGGAGCGCGCACCGCGAATGGAGTGGCGTTCTCTCGAAGGTGGATCTTGAAGTTTTCCCCCGGCATCGCCCGGACGACACCGTCCAGCACGTCTGGAAACTCGTTGAGCGGGCTCTCGACCGAGGCTTTATGTCCGGTGGTGGTTGGTGGCGCTGTAGTCTGCCGAACAGTGGCAGGGGGCAGCACATGTGTCGTCGACGCGGCCGGCAGCGAGGCTGCGCGACTGAAATCTGACGCCGCGGCTGCTCTGGGCCCGGCGGTGGGCGCCGCCGCGGTTGGGCTGCGCGATACAGGCGGAGATGGCGTCCGCGTTGCCGCCGGTGATGGTTGTGACGTCACGGGCGGCAGCCTCTTCTGAGCGGCAAATCTGGGTGGCCTGTTGCAGCGACAGGAGTTGTACCGCGCACAGACGCTTAATCGTTGCGGGGTCACGCAGACCAACCACAATCCGGTCACGGATGAGAGAGTCTCTGCAGGTATCGCAGAATCCGCAGTCCCTGCTCAAGTCGCGCAAGCGCGTGGCGAAGTCGTCAAATGATTCGCCGTCGAGTTGTTCACACATGTTGAACGTCCGACGCTGGATGACTTCGTTTACCTGGCCGCGGGCGTAGCATTCCAGGTGCATAAGGACAGCGGACAGGTCATTCCGCTGCACCTCTGGCGTATCAAAGTTCGCCACGATCGTCATTGCCTCATCCGAAAGGCAAGTTCGGAGGATCGCCATCTGTAGGGCTGGTGGCTTGCTAGCCAGTCCAGCCAACATGGCGTAATCGTCCCACCGCTGACGCCACAGCCGGTACGAAGCACCGCGGTCACTAGTCACTTCCAGTCGGTGGGGTTTAGCGTCTCTCGCCATCGCAGCGGACGCAACACTCGGCGCCAGTATCGCTACCGGCTGCACGAGTTCGTCGTCGTCACTGGGTAGTTGCACTGAGGCGGGGTCGATCCCCTCGGACCCTGCCGGCTGCGCCATGTTCGAGCCCGTAGTAGCCGCCAGCTCCACACGCGTCGGCGACTCAGAGAAGACTGTATTTCTCCCGCAGGCGCACTGCCACCTAGCGGAGGACTCGGCTAACCGATCAGACTCACACATCAGGTAACCCCTTTTCCTGGTTGCACATCTCGGTATGATGCAAAATGTTGAAATGAAGGTAGTTTTTCATATACATTAGCCTCGGATAGTAAATCACGATGGCCGGTGGCAGTCTGCGCTCAATAGTACATATGATAATAATAACTGTAGTCTGTATACATACCTATGTACCGAACTGTAACAAACAACTGGTAACGGTGCAAATGGTTTCAAAGTAGCAAGAGGCAGACCGACATTTCCGCGCATAAATGGTCCCTGTGGATCTGGAGGAGCCTGGGGGAGATGGCTTGGGGAGATAGTCCTGACCTGGTCCCCACTATTAGCTCTTCGGGCCAACAAGTTGGGCACCGCTGGGACAGCTTCCGGTTGCCGAAGTCCGCGTCTTTGCGTTCGCGTCGCCTTTTTCGGAACTCGGCAGACAAGCTAAACATATAGCCCGCTTTAAAGATAATATTTTATGAAGAGAGTTGGCCCTGGGGCCAGCAATTACCGCCAAGGAGAGCCTCTGCAAGACACTTAATGGAATTAATTTTCCAAATTTGTATATGCAATTGCGAAACTTGTGTCATGCCGCGAAGCGGCGCGAAATTTTTCAGTTTTTGACTGAGGCTAGCTTGATGTTGACTGCTGCAATTTTGGGATGCCCAGTACCGTTCTAAAAACGCAAATATAGCATGCATTAAATTTCACGTCTGGGGGGGGGGGGGGCAAAACATAGTTTGCCCCCCCTTAAACAGGCTTGGGGGGGGGGGGGGCCATGGCCCCGTTCGCCCCCCCCCCCCCCTGGACCCGCCCTTGGTCGTGGGTCTAGTTATTCCTTCGTCGACGACGAAATCATTATTTATGAACGTGTTCATTTTTTTTTCTTAAAATTTCACAGAACACGGAATTTTATTGTTTTTTATATGCGTTGAGGCTCATATTACAGTTATTTATATATATTTTTTATTTTGTTTTGGGGGGGGGGGCAAAAGACATGTTGGCCCCCCCTTCCAGGCTTTTGGGGGGAGGCATGGCCGGATTGCCCCCCCCCCCTGGATCCGCCAGTGTGATACTCATGAGTCATGCTCATGAGTATGCACGCACGGATTATATGAAACCGTCCTTGCTTTCGAGTCTGTCATGATTCATATTTAGTCGCTTTTACCTTTTACGAAATTATTTTGATACTTTCGTTGCAATACATATCAAAGCAGGAATGCCACAGTGGAATGTCCAGCCACTGTACCTACAATTTTGTTTAAGTTTGACATATGAATGGGCCCGTATTACTGCGACGGAAGTCCTATTCCACCCGCAGTATCCGAACAGTCTTCATAATTAGATTACACCTTTTGCAATATTCTCATTTCTCTCCAAGCACATACTTTAGCTTGGCCTTCGCTGATGCAACCAGTTAGCGTGTCCCTTCCCGGTTAAAAAGGTCCTGCTTTTCCTGTAGAAGTTTCTACCGTCTGGGAATGGTGCAAAGAATCCAGATAATTTCGCCGTTGCCGTATATTTCCATCATGCGTCGGCGAGAGGTCATCGACATCATATTTTGTTTTGCCAAAGATACGCACGCCAGTAAAGAAAAGGGACAATAAATAACCAGCATAGGAAGTAGGAACATAATCAGAACATACTATCTTATATTGGCATATACCAACAGTAACATCCCTACTACATATCACGCATTTACATGCCGCATCATCGCCTATTTCAACTATTAGTCACCTATTTAATTTGCCAGCTATCCTAGTAATCACTTCTATCCTAATAAAACATACGCATATGCGCATACCCACACAAATGACGCAAACGAATATCAACCAAACGAAACGAAACGAATGACCGATATCGGTGATACGTCGCCGATATTCAGACGTTGGAACCGTGAGCGACAAATACATCAGCAGCTTTTACGAAGCATAAATACACGTGGAAACATCGAGTCAATTGCTACATAACAATAAAGGCACATGATGCGTGCCAGCACAAATACAGGCTCAAACATCTCGTCTCCAGCAATGCGCTCACAAGTAAAATTCAAGTTTGATAAATCACCGGATATGTCAATCTTTTTCAGACAGCATACCTCACCACTATCTGCAGCACGCAATCTATTATTGCGCAAAGACAAACTACATGTCGCATACTACGCTTTGGAGTTTTTGGGCACCTCAACTGCTCGGGTTATTGGCGATAGACTGTGTGTCTTGTAGACGACACAATGCTAGTGGCGGTGGCTGCCAGGGCCATCATCACGTTGTTGCTCCGCATGTGCTGCACCGGGCCGCCGCCGCCGCGGCCTGGTGACGGCCGGACACCGATGGCGGAACGCGCGATCCCATAAGCACGGCACCAGCATTGGGGCCAGCTTGCGGTGGCGCGCGCTCGCGCGGCTCTGGCCGCCGCACGGTGGACCATCTTGGTATTATCTTGCATTGGCTTGGTGAGCCTCTTGAGCAGATAGTCGGTCTTGGCATCGGGCTGCTTATTGAACACAACGGCCAGCGTCTTGGCAGCGCGCGCCGCCGTCAGCGGGTGCCGCTTCTTCAGCGCCAGCTTGGCGAGCATCACGGTGACGATGTCTTGCTGCGGCACAGCCACGCTGGGCCGGGCGGCGGCCAGCAGCGCCGTCAGCTGCGTGTGCTGCCACGGCGCCGCGTGGGAGAGCGGCACGCCGTGCCACCGCTCAGCCAGCGTGCTCAGCACGTGATCGCCGTCTCCGTTAAGAAAGAAGACGTCCGCTCCACGATGTCAGTCACCGTGGCCAGCACGCGCTCGGTGGCGGTGGCCTCCTCGCGGCTGACGCGCACCTGCCGCACCAGTGGCAGGGCGGCGCGCGCCGCCTCCAGCCCGGTCACGCCGGCCGCCACCGCCGCCAGCTGCCGCTCAGCCTAGTTCTCCGGCGACACCGCACCTCTGTTGAGCTGGGTCAGCAGCGGCTGCACCAGAGCCGTCACCACGGCATTGGTGTGCTGGTCGGCCGACGGTGGCGGCCCCGATACAGGTGAGCGCCGCCGCCCGGACCGCGGCGTCCTCAGTCGTGTCCAGACCGGCCAGGTGCTCCGCCAGTGGTTCGCCTCCGCCTCGCCCACCAGCCAGGGGCAGGAGCTGAGCACGGAGAGCGCGGCCGTTTGCAGAGGCCGGTCTCCGCCGGCCACCTCGGCCAGCAGCACGGCAGCCAGCCGCGGCCGCAGCGGCTCCACAGCCGGCGACTCGTCCGCGCCGCCGTCCGCCAGCAGCCGGCCATGCGCGCTCAGCGTCTCCAGCCGCTCGGCGGCCGAGTCTCCGCGCCGGCCTCCAGCTGGCCAAGTAGGGCCGGCACCGCCTCACCCAGCACCAGCTCCCGGCCGCCGGCGCAGAGCACCACCAGCAGCGGCGCCGCGCCGGCCATCAGTCGGTCGCCGTCTCGCCGCGCCGCGTGGTGCAGACACTCGGCCAGCAGGGGGCGCGTCCACCGATCGGCCTGCGCCGGCACAGCCGCCACCAGCTGTAGCGCGCGCGGCTGCACCTCCAGCTGTCGCGCCGCCAGACACTCCCGGGCCAGCGCCAGCCGCAGCGGCGCCAGGTGCGGCGCCAGTGTAGACGCCGCAGCAGCGTTGCAGCAGCGCCAGCGCGTCCAGCTTGGCCTGCGTCAGGTCCGAGTTGAGCTTCTCCAGCGCCAGCGGCAGGCATAACTCTGCGAACTGTCCGGTGCCGGCCAGGCAGTCGTGCAGCGCGTCGGCCAGCATCTGTCGCGTCACGCCGTGCGAGCTGTCCGGCGGCGGCGTGAAGTTCACCCGGAAGTAGCAGGCCAGCAGCTCGAACAGGTCCTCGGCCAGCGAACGAACATGTCCTCGGCAGGGTGGCGAGGCAGTTTGGCAGGTGGGTGCCTCACACTGCTGACCGGGCATACATGCGCATGCGCTTGGCGTTGCGCTCATTCACCCGGCACTCCGTCAGGCTGCCTTGCAGCCACTTCAGGCGGATGTGCGTCCGTGTGACGGCGTACTTTCGCACCACCCGAGGGTCCATGCGGGAGTACTCGAACGCCTCCACCTGCTCTAGCCACTGCAGTGACGGCACAGCCAGGCCTCCTCGGCTCAGCCGCTCGATCCACCCAGAGCTCTTGGACTAGCTTGGCCGGGAGCACACTGGCCGGACGGCGGACACAGTGCCAAGGCTGCTGTCTACGGAGCGACACTTGTACGCCAGGAAGCCAGCAACGTACGCCAGAGCTTCCCGGCCGAACTCCAGACTGGCCGCCAAGGGGTGACCAGATGGCGGTCCTTGGTGGGTCTGCGCATCTTGCAGGAGCTGGCTGGACTGCAAGTCGTCGTCCGGATCATCCGTAACCGCCCCCTCGTCCCTGAGGTCCTTCAGGACGCTGGCGCTCAGGTACACAGGATTCTTCTCCTCCATGGCGATAGAGGCGCCGGAGGCCGATGGCTGGCTTCTTGAGCCGGCTGCCACTGCCGGTGACGCGCCCATCAGCAGCAGCCGGATGCGCGTCTTCACCTCCACCGGCGTCGGGTCGGTGTTGGTCTCGGACATGCACCAGATCTGCAAAAACAATGCATACAAATCAGAAATATTGTGTTAAGCATGCAAATATTAGGACTCAGCAGTACCGTCTGTATACAGCACAGGCATACAGTGGAAGGACTGGCTGAACTTGAACATGTTCAGTACTAGCACAAATAACTCAATTAGTGCATCACAATAGTGTGCAAATCATTAAAGTCTGAAATGCAACGTTTGAATAAAAAACATGTCTTGCCAACTATCATTGTCTTCTGTCCCCTGTCGGCTGTCCAATTATTGGATGTTTAAAATGCCAAACTTCTACTATGTGGTGCATAAGATGCTGACACACTTAAAGGGAATGTTTCACCTTTGTATTAGTTTTAAATTGAGATAGCCATTATCTGGAGCTGTTATTGAAATGTCTAAATTACTCAGGTAATTTTCCCCAAAACTTAACAGTTTTTAAGCAATTTAATTTGCCATTTGAAAAATGAATCCAGGCTGGTGCAGCCGCTGATTGGCTAACAGACACTTCTTCAGCCAATCCCACTTTGTCAGCCAATCAGCGGCAGTATATAATGATGTCATTTGCCCAAATCTAAAAACTTTATTTGTAAACGTTAAGTGACTGTGAGTGAAAAAATATCACAATGGTTTTCAGCAGCACTTACTTCATATTTTCTACTACAACCAATGTATATTTGACAACTTTCAGAAAGGTGAAACATTCCCTTTAAACACTGCTAACATCATGAAGTCACTATGAACGCATAAGAGTTGACACTATGACGCATAAGAGTTGTGGCGCCCTAAAACCCCAATACACCACCAGTGTTTTGACAGGGTGAAGATGTCCAAACCTCATTTGTGTGTCATGCTATCAGTGTGTGCACATAATACTGATGCACTAAGGCACTGATAAAGTATTGGCACTTTAGTGCATTGGTATCTACATTCCAATAGCATGAAACATCTGATGTTTTGATGTGTCCGAGGCTACAGTCGTTACTATCAATATGATCATCATGATGCTTGGATGTTTCTTTATCACTGCCAGTTTGATATGCTGAGAAAGTACATCAAACATTTGAGTAACTGCTGCTTTTATCATACTTGTTGCAAATTTTATCTCACTGTTTTGTTTTCAAACTTGAACTGGATATGCAAGGAAGTCAATATATTTGCACATGACACCATTGGCTTTGGTAGGCAAATAAGCTTGATGCTTCGAAATTATTTGACTGAATTTCGCTTCATTTAAAAGCCCGTTAAATGATGAGCTCATTGTAGCATTGTTAAAAATTGACAATGTATCGTAAACGCACATTTGTATCACAATTACGTACCCGCACACTCAACACACAGCGCGAGGACTCGGGAAGTGATGATCACTGGCGATGTTTTGCAAACGTGTGCAGTGTTATCAGCGTCAATCAGCTTATTCAGCAACGACAATTCCTGTCGCTGATTGGTCAACTTTCATGGTTCCGGTGTGCGCAGTACTCAAGAAACACGTCACTGCTTGCCAATACAGTAAACTTTGAAATATGGCAGCCTAAAAGTCAAATTTTGAAGCGCGCAACAAAAATTTCCAAGATTTTTGTGTCTCAAAATAAAACTATTTGAATTACCTACTTAATGCTTTCATTTACACGACCCGACTATTTATGGTTCTTCAAAACTCAGAGATGCAGCCCAGTATTTGCAAACGACAGCCTAAGGCATTCGAGCAAATTTAACTATGTTTCGACAAAATTTATGGACAAACTTTTGTATCATTTAAAAGCTCTTGAAATTTTGATCAAGATGTGAAGTTATCTCGACCCGACCATTTCTAGTTTTTGAAATGACATGGGTTGCAGTTCAAAGAGTGTGCTGTTGTGGTGTGTTGTACATTGGAGAACTGATTGTGAATATTTCCCAAATTCAATTTCAGAGACTAATAGGTGTTTTTCAGTCGTCAGTTTCTTGTAATTTCAGATATGCATTCAAAGTTGAGTTCAAGCCTTCGGATTTTCTACAACGCTGTCATTTGGAAGATGCCCTACCCTGCATTTTTATTTTTATAATCAGACAGTTAAATTATAATTGCTTTCTTTTTTGTATATAAGTCTCACATAAGAACGTTAATACAAATTAACTCAAATATCCATAGTCTAAATACCTTTTTAGCCTAAACAAAACAGCTGAAAAAAGTGATCACCATAGGGTCTGTGTTGAAGGCCGGCACTCGGCGCTACCTAGTATTCTATTTACCGTGGGTGGAGCTTTTCCAAGAAAGTTGGTAGGGAAAAATTTAATTTTGCTTGGTTGTTTTGTTTGGTTGAGGTGAAAATGGTCATTTTAATGCCGGATAACCTCCAAATCTATCAAGAGTTGGTTTGGCAAAACACAAAGTTGGTGGGGCAGTGGCCCCACCATTTGAATAGGAAACTCCACCCGTGGCACTGAGGTAAAAGCAGGTGAAACACTTCCAATAGATCCGGGAGAGAAAGGAGGTAAGATCACTCTATATCTATAAATATAAGTGTGAAGAAAGTGTCTCCGTCGTCGTGGTTCGAACGCGCTTAAAGGGAGATAATGACCTTTTGATTTTGTTAGCAACACTTTCTTTGGCTACCGTTATGGTATTAAAATGATGTGATCTAAATTAAAGAATTAAATACAATTATTCCCTAATTCAAAGTTGAAAGTTTGGGAAAATTTATGATCGGTATTTTCCCTACACTATTGGAAAGCGCAACATCTGGCGCTTTTGTGTCAATCTGTTCAACGTTGTTGAATGGGCACTTATAAACAAATCGCCGACACTAAATAGGTTGCCATCGGGGGCCTACCTAAACTGCCGATTTCAATGCACTTTTTGTAAAATGATTGTTGATTGTTCATAAAAGTTTGGCACATATTCGCAAAAGATAGAATGCAGGAAACATATTGCATACCTTCATGATAAATAACAATGCGTAGGAAGGCTAATTTACTGAATACGTTACCGAGTGCTTGCTGATTATAAGCGTGGAGCGCTTATCAACTATGAATTGAAATATCTCGCGGTAGGAATTGTTATATGCAAAATGTGATGAATTTACAATATATTTTGGTCTCGTCTATCGATTTCAGGTGCTAACTCCATTTTTGTGGAAAAAGGTCATTATCTCCCTTTAATGAAAAGTCCCAGTTAATATTCGGCACGTGTATTGATGTGGGTACCTGCATTCAGGAGACTCCAGATAATTGGAAATAATGATATATTTGATTATGTGGATGCAAAATTCGTAGAGCTAAACGACACGGGAGGAGTTTTCTATTCAAATGGTGAGGCCAAAAAAATGTTCTCATAAAAGATGTTCTCCGTAATACCGTAAAGGTGTTCTCCGCTCCAAGGATTCAGTTTTCTACACACCGAAGGGGCATGGTAGATTGCATGTGTAGTTTGCCTGATAAATTCTACAATTGGTCCGTTGTTTAGGGACTCAGCTGCTCTTTATGAAACACATCAGGCATTTTGGACCGGGATTTGTACAATTAGTATGTGTAGGTTTGTAGATTTGTTGTTTGTGATTGTAAATTGTAGTTTTTGCTTTATGAAATATATTTGTACAACTACAACTACAAACCTACAATCTTACACATACAAAAGTTACAAATCGACCTTTATGAAAAAGGCTACTGCTCGGTCGCTGATGCACAGCATGGTCTGCAGCAGCATCTCTGAGTGCGAGTACCACGCCGAGCTCTTCACATACGGGATCACTGCCTTCCTGATCTCTTCTTGTTGAAGCCTGACCAGCTGGAGCTGACGGAGCACATGACGAGGGCCCTCCAGCCAGCTGTGCCTCACCTTGATCTCAAACCAGCATGGGAAGTAGACGCCCACAATGAAGGCCAAGATCCGCTGAAGATATCTATCCAGTGGATCACCGCTGAAGTCGGGGTTGCTGGCATACATGCGCATGAACGCGTTGTCTGTCGTCAACCACCGGCTGTGGCAGAATGGGAGTTCGCGGTGGAGAAAATCATGCAGATTCGTGGCGCCAGCCAGAAAGGCAGCAACCAAGTCAGGGCGAGGAGACACCCACCTCTCAACGAGTATGCCAACTCTCTCGCAGAGCTGATCAGCTGGAGCGGAGCGCATGAGCCGTCTCTGACGTGCAGCATGACATCCGACATGCTCAAGGAGTTGCTGGAGAAGCCGATGGAAGTGCCGCTGTTTCCCGTCCACGGACAGTCTATCGAACGCTGCGTGAAGCAGGTGACAGCTGCGGCCTAGCAGGTGTTCGGGGCTATGAGAGGCGTGATGGTTTTATAAGGGCGAGAACGGCACACCGAGAGGTGATGCCTAGGCTCATCAGTAAGAAAGACGTGATGCGGCACTGAACTGATCCAGACTGACAGGTTTGGTGCGTTATACTTGATGTCACTACTAGTTGCTGTACTTGCAAAAGCCTGTACCATGTCACATGTGTTGGTTTAAATGTAAAATGTGATCTGCAGCCTGAGATGTTTGGTGTGATAACGAGGTTTCTTTTGCGGCGAGTGACGATGTGAAGACTATATTAATGGTCGCCGGTCGAGTAACTGCAGGTCGTGTTGTTACTCGTTGGTATGTGATTAGCAATGTCAAAAATATAGGTCTGTAACATCTTATTTACTTTACACGTTTGAAGCCACGAACTTACCCAAACAGTAATACTGGGCGCAGAAAAACGGATATTGATAGATGGGGCATTCCACGACAAATCGACACAGAAGTAACACCCTACATACATCTCATATTTTGATGAAGCTTTGTTCAGGGGGTAATTGGGGACCCAGAATACGCCTGTGCAATTTTCAGCTCACTCCGACCAACGGCGATGGCGATGGAGCTGCGGCATTTTCACCAGGTCAGACAAACTCAATTTTGTTTTTGATTTTTTTCTAGACCAATTTTAGTTTTTTAAATTTAACAAAACTATATATCATTCGACTCTGCTAGAGCTGAAAAACATTCTGGTAATTTTATTTTATTTTGTTCTCGTGTAACTTAAACTTGTTATTTTGAGTGACCTTGGGTGACCTTGCGTGACCTTGACAAAGGGGCATTTTTTTTAATTGACCTCAGGGTTGAGTTGAGTTGAAATATATGTATTCAATAAACACACACCCGTTACAGTTGCATATTAACTGTCGATCGGTGCAAAAGCGGAAACCGCTTAAATCTCGACACCTAAAACAAATACAAATACAGCCCGAATCGGATCCCGCCACGCACCACATGCGACACCCCGCAGCAACAGCCGCCACCGCCGTCCCCGCACCCACCCCACATCACCCGCCAGGCAAACTCGAATACCGCGTTACGTGAATCTTCCGCATCGAAGCAAGAAAGTTTGAAAGTGATGGGCAACCACGTGGTCGCCACCGCTCGGGAGATGTGATCTGTTCAATAGTGAGTTTATTAGCTCAGAGGGATGGATGGAAGCAAAGTCAATGTTGAGATCTACGGAAAGGGACGCAATTAGATGTTCACGAGAATTTTGGTAAAGGTGACAATTGACGATGAAATGTTGCACAGTTTCATTGGTTGAGCCGCATTGACACAGGGGAGTGTCTGAAAGTTGGAAAGGATATAGGTGCGCATTTAAAGTGGAGAGCCTAACCCTTAACCTGGTGTGGAGTCTATTTCCCGATTTGCTGCCGAGGGAAAAGTAGGTCGTTGGGGGTAGGGTTCCCAGGTGTCGTACGACTGCTTTTTTGAATGATTTGGTGGATATTTCATTGCGAATGGGATCAGGGAGAGCATTCCATAATCTTGTGGTAGCCGGTACATATGAGCGTTGATATTGTGTGATACGGTTCCTGGGCAGTGATTGTGTGTTGGCATTTCGGAGCGCTCTGCCAGTGTCTTGTTGTCGCGTGTTAGGGAGAATAGATGTTATGTAAGTTGGGAGCGTCGAAGAGAGTGAAGTCCATAGTAGAGTTTGTGATGGCCCGCCTAGTTTGGAGTAAGTCCCAACCTAGTTTCTGTACTCAGTTTGTCAGTCGATTGTCCTGCGTAGCGTCCCAGTCACTAGTCCCGTGCTATCCTGTTCTGAAGTCGTTCAAGTCTTAGAGAGTCAGTCACTGTAGATATTGCCGTCATAAATTATGTCCACCGTAATCGAAATATGGTCCGTATGTAGATTGCGATAGATTGAGTTCAAGAGTTGGTCTTTGGTAACAGTTAGCTATGGGTAGATGGGACTCAGGGATTTATTATTTACTTTCAGGATTATGTCATTGATATGTTCATGGAAACGCCAAATTTTGGAAAAGATTACTCCGAGATTGTTTATGAGATGGGACCGTTGGGAACAGGTTGGTCGGCCACATTTAGTTTCGGTACTGTTGTGTGTTTGGGTTGGAGAATAGTTAGTTGGATGGTTTTGCGGGGTTAAACGTAGAATCCATTGTTAGGCCGTACTGGTGAATTTTGTTAGTTGTTTTGGAGAGATAGTTTTGACGTCGGTTATGTTGGAAGGCATATGAGAGGCGTGCAAAGAGGTATCATCCGCGAAAAATGTAATTGTCATTGGTCGTGATGTATGATAGTTAATTTAGGTATAGGAGAGCCAGTAGGGGGACCGAGGGCACAGACCTTGAGGGCAGCCAGCGTTGATTGTTTGGAAGGAAGAGAGAGGAAGTCATTTTGACGCGGTGTTACGATTGGTAAAGATACGATTGATCCAGTTAGAACGGTCCCAGTTATGCCGAATTCTTTTCACAATTTGTATATAAGTCCCGAAATGCCAAATGTTGTCAAAATATTTATAAATATCTAGAGAAAAACAGCAGTGAAGTCCTTTCCTATATCGAGTGCATTGTATAGATTGTGAGAGAGGTATGTTGAGCTGAAGTTGCGTGCTATGTTTTGGCCGGTACCCACTCTGTTTGTCAGTTAGTAGTTGGTGTTCTGTGATATGGTCGTAAATGTTTCGAAATACAATCTTTTCCAGCACTTTGGACAGAATGAAAAGAAGTGAAATGGGACGATAATTTGTCGGGTCTGAGGGTGAACCTTCTTTTTTGAAAATCGGTGTATGTTAGCTTCTTTCCAAATTTCTGGAAGATGCCTAGTTGAAGTGACTTGTTAAATAGGGCTGAGAGAGTGTTCCGCTATAATTATGGCTGAAGTTTGATAATTTTGCCGGAAGCTGATCAGGACCATAGGATTTATTGGGATCGAGCGAGTTCAAAATTTGAGCACTTCTTGCGGGGTGGTGACTATAGTATCTACAGTGGGTACCGGGCCCTTGTATCGAGTAGTGACAGGGGTGTGGTTTGCAGGGACAGTAAGATGAGATTGGGTTGCGAAATTATCGTTGAGTATTGTCGCTTTGTCTTCGTCTTCTGTCACTATGTGACCGTTGGTTGTGAGTAATGGTGGTATGACGTCATGTTGAGTGCGTCCGGTGATATTCGTAGCAGTTGGTGATACTTGTATGGGTCATGTTTGCATTCTAGGAGTCTTCGTATCTGCTTAGTTAGGTGGTTTTGTTTAAGTTGTCTGTTCAAGTCAGTCACCAAGTTCCGTCATAGTCTCCATCTCTCCAAAGTCTGGTCGTTAGTCGGCTTGTGTCGGGCGGTCCTAAAGAGTCGGTTTCGTTTTCTGATGTTTCTTGAGTTCGTTGGTTACCCATGGTTTGTCTTTTCGCCGAATATGTATAGTTGTAGTGGGTATAGCTTGCTTTGCTGCGGATATAATTGCTGAGGTGAAGTGAGAGGTGGCAGTGTCAATGTCCAAGTCAAGTATTCGTTGCCAGTCAGTGTCCATGAGAAGTCTCGTGAACCTGTCGGCGTCGAGTTTTTCGTAGTCCCAGATCGTCCTAGAGATAGGGTGTGTCGTTACAGTTGGTAGGTCGAGTCTGATGTACACAGGAAAATGGTCTAGCGTCGAAAATGGAGATAGTGTGCCGCTTTCCGTCGTTAATTCGTTATTGCTAGTACAAATCAAGTCACGCAGATTTGCCGTTGTGTCGGTAAGTCTTGTCGGTCGGTCAATGAGTTGCTGAAGGTTTAATGTGTACGCAGTATCTTTGAGTTTTTGATCGAATGGAGTTATGCCGCTATTGATGTATCCAGGGGACAGATAATTATTTCCAGCGTTAAAGTCTCCAGTGATTAGCAGAGCAGTGAGGTTTAAGGTATAGGCTATGCTAACACTTTCTGAAAATCCTTCCAAAAAAAGTTCGAGCCGGTCAGGTCATGGTGTCATCTGCTAGTGTGCAAAACATAGTGGATAGGTGTTTTCTATAAATGTCATTATTTTCCGTTCAAGCAATAGCCCTCGTCTGGTGGGGGAGTCATTTTGACCCCCTTCTTAGGTTTTTCGCGAATAGCGAGAAAACGGCGGCGTGCAGCGCCGCCAAATATGGCACAGCTATTTGGGCATGAATTACCCACATTGTGAAAGTTTTAACTTTAAGTCATCACAGGTCAGATCACCAGGTCACGTTTAAGTGACCTTACCTCCAAAAAATGTTTGTAATTGTGTCAAAGCCACAGTGTTTGTCCGAGAGCTTTTAAACTTGCAGGATTTCATAAGGTCACAAGTACCTATAATTCATTGATCTCGATTTTTTTTTGTATCAGTGACCTAAGGTCAGGTCAATTTCGTGACCTCCCATTATAAGTCAATGAGCAATATACAAATGCTTCCTATTCAGAGAATATGCTTTTCGATCAGGCCAATTATTTGATAATCATGTTATTGTAGCTCATTCTTGATAATCCAGGTGCAATTGTTGCTCTGTGACATCTGAAAGGTCAGCTGAGGTCATCTCGGGTCACCAGCACTTTTTTTCCAATAACTATTGATATAATAAATATATAGACGTGCAAATGACACCACTGTGTTTGTCTCGTCGAGTCGCGTCGTCCCATGTGCAACATGACCTACCTGGGTCACCAAATGACCTTGACCTGAATTCATTTTTTTAGTTGACCTAACCAGGGTATCATTAATATGTTTCGAAGCGTTTTGGCAAGGCAAACACGTTGGTTTTATAATTTACCGCTAGATGTCTAAACCAATACAAAAATCCGTTCTAGGGAAAAATGCCCTCGTGATCTTTGGTGACCTCTAGGGCTTAAACTCATTAACCCTGAGGTTAAACATGTTGACACCTACGACAATTTAATTTTTCAACAGCTTTCGGTTGCCTGTTTTCGTTTGTTCCTAGCTATTATAGTTCCCGAGATATTTGGGGGTTTCTGGAGCAAAGTCCTATATTTGGAAAATTTGACCTTTGATAACATCTGGTGACCTTAATATTGAGCTGAGCCAAATCATACCCGAAGTAACCTCCAATGACCTTGTCAAGAGCTTTCAAACGTTTTTTCGCGTCTGTATAGGCCCTTTTAGTTTTCGAGTTAGAGTGTGGGAGGGGGGGGGGGGGGGGGGGGGGGTCATTTTGAACCACCCACCAGGGCGTAGGTTGTTACAGAGGCACATTGGGATTTGACTCAGCTCAATATTGAGGTCACCAGAGGTCATTATAGGTCAAAAGGACTCGACGAGACAAACACAGTGGTGTCATTTGCACGTCTATATATGTATTATATCAATAGTTATTGGCAAAAAAGTGCTGGTGACCCGAGATAACTTCACCTGACCTTGCGAGGTCACCGAGCAACAATTGCACATGGATCATCAATAATGAGCTACAATAACATGATTCTGAAATAATTGGCCTGATCGAAAGCATATTCTCTCAATAGGAAGCATTTGTATATTTCCCATTGACTTATAATGGGGAGGTCACAAAATTGACCTGACCTTAGTGTCACTGATACAAACAAATCCGAGATAAATGAATTGCAGGTACTTGACCATATGAAATCCTGCAAGTTTCAAAGCTCTCGGACAAACATTGTGGGCTTTGGCACGACCACAAACATTTTTTGAGATAAGGGTCACTTGGACGTGACCTGGTGACCTGACCTGTGATGACCTGAAGTTAAAACTTTCACAACATGTGGGTAATTGATTCCCAAATAACTGTGCCATATTTGGCGACGCTGCACGCCGCCGTTTTCTCGCTATTCGCGAAAAACCTAAGAGGGGGGTCAAAATGACTTCCCCACCAGGGCGAGGGCAGAAAATAATGCCATTTATAGAAAAATACATATCCACCATTTTTTTTGCACACTATCAGATGGACATCCTGATTTCAATTTTAAAAAGGAAAACAATCACACAAAATAATTTGCCCCTTTTGTCAAAGTCACCTCAAATAAAAAGTTTGAGTTACACGAAAAAATAAATACAAATTACCAGAATATTTTTTCAGCTCAAGCGGAGTCGAATGATATAGTAGTTTTCTTAAATTTAAATAACCCAAAATTGTGTCTTTACAAAAAAAAATAGTTTATCTGCCCTGGTGAAAATGCCGCAGGCTATATCTCCATAGCCGTTAGACGGAGTGAGCTGAAAATTGCACAGGCGTGTTCTGGCCCCCAATTCTCCCTGAACAAAGTTGCATCAAAATTTGCGATGTAGGGTGTTAATTTGCCACTTTGGTGTCGATTTTGTCGTGGAATGGCCCCAGATGAGCCTGATAAGTCCTTATCCTGTGACAGCATATTTTGATTTTGACATCTCTAATCGGTGTATTGCTCCTCTAGTGGAGCATAAGCTGTTAAAAGTAGGTCATGCATGTTCGTTTCAAATGTGTATGATGTGCTGTACAAGAGTCGTCCAATTATATGCGCCAAGTCTACGCACCAGTCACATTAATTTACAGAACAAAGAAGCTTACTGTTCAACAATATTTATAAATCCTTAAACTTTGACTTAAGAAATATACTACCCTCAGATAAAATACAAATATTATTATACGGCGCAGATCTCAACAACGATGGTGGTCGGGGAGGTGGCCCTCCAATTCCAAAATGTCTTGCGTGCTTCTAACCGATGTATTGACCTTTACTAAAATCGCAAGCCCATAACTTCTTTGTAGCCTCATCTAGTAAGCGGACGTGACTTCCACGGGGGGGGGGGGGGGGGGGGAGGAGGGGCGCACTGAGGGCTGGCCAAGTAATTCACAGAACAAAGAAGCTTACTGTTCAACAATATTTATAAATCCTTAAACTTTGACTTAAGAAATAAACTACCTCAGATCAACTACAAATATTATTATACGGCGCAGATCTCAACAACGATGGTGGGTCGGGGGAACCTGGGCGGAATGTACTGCGGCGGCGGGTCGCAGTTTAACGTTTGTTTCTGTCAGACAGGGTGCTTTGATTTAAGCTTTTGCTTTTGTACCCTTCTGCTTTTATGTTCACGTATTACTTCATTTATGTTTAATAAACATGCTGATGATGATGACAGCGACTCAGTTAGGCCAAATTATCATTTTTATACAATACTTAAAGAACGCTTTAACCACCATTTGACTTGTCTGGGTGGACTTAATTTGCTTTGCAGGTCCTTTAGAAGCATTGTGGATAGGTCTCTAACAGACAATACGAAGGATTGTCGTTAAAAATTGTCAAATGAAAAAGCCGTTTTTTGCGTTTATTGGGTCAAAAACAGCTTTTAAAAACTATTGTTTTTTTAATAAATTACGTTTTGTATTTTTTCCAAAGACAAATGTTGCGTTTATATCTCAGAATGAGCTACCTCATCTCTTCCGCACCCCCGTTTGTGAATTTCTAACTTTTGGTTTTTACAACTCACCTATGTCCATCGCGCTCGGCCAGGTGATGTTGCAGTAAGTCGGCGAGCAAAAGCGGGCCGCGATTTAGTCAAGTAGGACTGGTCGCGCGACCGCAGAGTTTTAATAGCCGTTATGGGAGGTGGGTTGAGAAGAAGCGATTAAGCTGCACAGTAAGACGAAATGTTCTGGTGTAAGAAGGCGGAGCCGCGGACCGTGAAGGGTGCGCAGCGGCCGAAATTACATCTCAGGGCGGACAGAGAAGGAGGAAATGATCGGAATGGTATAGGAAAAAGCAGGAAGCCCCACCCGGTCAAGGTTTCTCACCCGTAGTTAGTAGCACCACTGGAGGGCAGTAGACTGAAGAGACTGAAGAGTAGAGCACTTCATGGGAATGGGAATCCCGTATGGGAATGGGAACGGGATGGAAATGGGTGGAAATGGGGGGCAGTTTTTTTGGGAGAATGTATACGGGTTGGAACGGGTTTGGGGTCAGACCATATTTTGTTAGCACACAAAGTGTGAAATATGCTGGAAAACGGGGTGGGGAATGGGTGAGCCACCTATCAATTATGAATTCGGATTGGAACGGGTTTGGGTCTGGCTAAATGGGCTGGAACGGGATGGGGGCTGAAAATGTGTCCCATGAAGGGTTATAATGGCTAACATCCAGAGCAAGCACATATTAAAATTTAAGCAAAATAAAAGAACACCGATTTTCGGAATTTAACATTTTACCGGTATGCCGTATATAACCATGAGTATACCTGATGGTAATTTTTCTTCTAAAATTACCGGCGGCCCATTTCCAAATTTGTCGTGATCCATGGCTAACGCCCGAGAGCAAGAACATATATAAGATTTAAGCAAAAATTGAAGAGAACCGATTTTTCGGAACTTTACACATTTTACCGTATGCTCAACCATATAACCATGAGTACACCTGATGGAAATTTTATTGTAAAATTACCGGCGGCCCATTCCAAATTTGTAATGATAGCATGGCTAACGCCCCAGAGCAAGAGCATATGCAAATTTAGCAAAATCGAAGTCACCGATTTTTCGGGATTAACATTTTACGGTTATGCCATATAACCATGAGTACACCTGAGGGTAATTTTCTTCTAAAATTACCAGCGGACCAATTCCAAATATGTACAGATGATGCATGGGCTAACGGCACAGAGCAAGAGACATATTAAAATTTAAGCAAAATCGAATGAAACCGATTTTCGGAATTTAACATTCTACCGTTATGCCATATAACCATGAATAGATG